>OZ024904.1:106701339-107049048 GCA_964017125.1 Flabesymbios commensalis | reverse complement strand
ATCAACAAATTATTGTAATTGCCGCATTTTATCAATTTATGCAAATGCTATTACAGGAAATGTTTTCATCATGAATAACATGCATGTGTCAACGAGTGGCGATTCTCAGGCTATATAACCCAAAAAACGCCTAAAATAACAAATACAATTTTAAATTTTCACCCACTTTAAGTTGTGTCTCGCTACCGCGACCCACAACTTCAAGTGCGTGAAAATTACTCACATTTGTTGATTGCTGTGATCCGTGTGACTCATACTATACAACACAACAACAAACAGCAACAATAATGGTTGAATTTATCTTGTTTGATGAGAAAAAAGGTCCAATACTTAGACAAACACGTTTGTCATATCAGATTGTTCTTATTAAATCAACAAATTAATGTAATTGCTACATTTGATAAATGTATGCGAATGCAATTACAGGAAATGTTTTCATCATGACTAACATGCATGTGTCAACGAGTGGAGATTCTCAGGCTATATAACCTAAAAAACGCTAAAAAAAATAAATAAATACAATTTTAATTTCAACCCACTTTAAGTCGTGTCTCGCTACCGCGACCCACAGCTTCAAGTGGGTGAAAATTACCCATATGTGTTTAATTTGAGACCAGCTATTTTTAACCGTGATTTTTAAAAACACATTTTGTTCCAACAACTGATTTAAACGGCTAGTAAAAAAGACCTAGTTGTGCTTAGCGGTGTAAGGCAGTGAAAGGAATGAAACAAATACAAGGTATGAGAATGAATGTCGCTTATCTGCTTCTGCATTTGTGAAAGCAGATCAACGCCGGGAATATGATCAATTATTATTCACAGCACCATAGAAAGTAGCCATTTCATTACTTTGAGTATTTGTAGCACTGCATGAGACCTCGTAGACGGCCAAGCAAATACTAAACATTTGTATAACATTTGTGCAATGTTGGACCAACAGCGAAGTTTGCTGGTGAAGGGGGGATTCTGCGTACATAGATTGCAGCATAGAACAAATGCTTGGCATTAGAAGCAAATAAATGTTCCTGGTGAGCTGCGAATTGAAATAAGTGTAATTATCATCGTGCACAATAGAATGTATATATTATCTCCCATCTGAGTTAATACGAGGCTGCGAATAGAAATAAATGTGATAATTATTGTGCACAATTATGGTCCATATAGATATGTTATTTACATTAATATCACACTTGTGACTGCTAAAATGCATATATGTTGCTAATGTTGACTGATATCATGATCTGAATAATTGATGCTAAAAATTTCTTCACAGGACACATCTGGTGTTTCTTTCCATGAAATGCATATTGTGGGTGGGTAAAATAAATTAAAAGGCACACCTCGCCTCCAATCCATTAATCAATCTTGTCTGGGTTTTTTAACTCCCATTGCTGTTTCTCGTCATGGATTGACTGGCTAAGTTTCATCGAGGTTATGGCAGATTTGCAGCATTTGTAGAGACTTATGGTTGATAGTCTTTACATGTAGCTCAATCTGTCTGGCAAGGGTATCCATTCAGCTTTGACATAAACACAAAACGTTATGCATATATCAGTGTCTATATAAACATTATTTTGCAGGATGTATGCGTGGGACATTTTACTAAAAATACTATTAAGGCCTGCCAGATTTACATATCATTCTCGTCATCTGCAGTCACAAAGGCCATATGAATTTATCCAAATACAACTGAATATTTTCCAACAAGGATAAATTGTTTTTTGTCCTGCATACATTACTTTTAGCAAACCATCTGTGACACTAGCCTGGTTTGTGCAGAGCGTGTGTAAAAGGGGAAGAAATGATAGCATAAACATGCAACAAAAACAGCATATGAATGCAGCACATTGATGAAATCAGCAAGTTTTTAGGCACATGAGGCTAGAAACAGAAGTATAAAACATACTCTATAATGATTACACCACAGCCGCCTACAGACTACGAAAACATGTAAATATTAGAGTCATATTAGCATCACATAGATGACATTTTTATTTGCATACCATATTCAACAGCTTCATAGAGTGAATTTGAATAAAAAAGTAAGGGTGTTGGCATTTAAAAATCGGAATTTACCCAGGTCTGCTCATTTCTGTGCTCGTTATGTCACTCATTGAATTCCCCGCCTCGCTGACTCTGTCTGTGCTTGTAGTCGGAACCTGGAGAGGACATCCCCATGGCAGTCTGGCTGTCTAATTATGTTCACCACGCCACGTTAAATTACCATTGAACAAACATCGTCCTAGTGTCAACAGGGTGTGTGAGCATGCTGCAGATACGCCAGTTCGCTAATGTCCCCGTGAATTGCCCGCTTCGCTGACTCACTGTCTGTGCTTGTAGTCTGAACCTGGAAAGGACACCCCCATGGGAGTCTGGCTGTCTAATTATGTTCGCGTTTTGTCCAACAGCTAAAGTCTTACTGTCCAGTTGTATATTCCTGTCGTGTTCTGCTCCACAAAGGAAAGCAGCAGTAGGCTAACTGATTACTTGAAAAGTAAGCAGTTACTGCTGATTGTCTCTGAAGCAAACTGTCCAATGATGTAGGCACTAAATGTACAGAGGATTAAAATCAGACCCGATTAACCCTCAAATCACACAGCTATTTAGTCTCATTTTTATTAACCTTCAGATGTGAATTGCTGCCGCAATTCTCATCTGAAGGTGAATAAAAATACCCTAGAATAATGGAGGTCAGAGCTTCCTTATTGTGATGGATTTATCATTGTTTACTCAGATCTGCAGTGAGTGATTACTTGAAAATGATGGAGGTACTAAATGTACAGAGGGTTAAAATCAGACCTTAATACCCCTCAAATCACGCAGCTGTTTAGTCTCATTTCCATTCACTTTGAGATGTGAATTGCGGCAGGTGAATGAAAATAACCTAGAATAATGAAGGTCAGAGCGTCCTTATTGTGATGGATTTATCATTGTTTACTCAAATCTGCAGTGAGTGATTACTTGAAAATGATGGAGGTACTAAATGTACAGAGGGTTAAAATCAGACCTTAATACCCCTCAAATCACGCAGCTGTTTAGTCTCATTTCCATTCATCTTGCTATGTGAATTGCTACCGCGATTGCCACCTCAAGGTGAATAAAAATAACCTAGAATGATGAAGGTCAGAGCGTCCTTATTATGATGGATTTATCATTGTTTACTCAGAGCTAAGGATCTGATACAATTGAGTTGTTTTTTTTTTTAATAAAAATCACGCCACATTCTGAAGAGGTACAAGGATGACTTGATAGAAAAACTGTATTCACCGTCACCATGATTCAATTCCCACATTGATTTGCACCGCTCTTTTTAATCACACTGTGACCCTGTCGAGCTATTTTCTGGATCCGCCCCTGCATCATATGTAACATTGCTTGTATGAATAAATATTGTAGATTATTGAACAAGGTGTATATTCGTGGACAACATTGCTAGCATTAATAATATTTATACATTCGTGGACAAATTTGCAGATTCTTTGCAACATTGCCAGTATGACTAATGATTATGGATTCGTGAACAAGTTTTAGATTCGTGAGCAGCATTGCTAGTATGAATAATAATTATAGATGAAAAAAGGTGTCTAAACCCAATGTTTAAACAGCCGATAAATGTCACGGGAGTATATTAACATTATAAATAAGAGATGCCGCAAGGATGACATTTTGTAGTGTTGTTCTATCAAATTACTATTATTGGAGTATTGTTGTGACAATGATCACGATACAATATATCAGTATGATAATGAGATCATTGTCCTGACGTACAATGGTCTCATTCTAAATTGGAACCTTTTCAAATGCCGGCTTTCTAATAAACACACCCACGCGTTTCGTCACCGGACAAAACAATTTTCTGAGGAAATCCACATTCTGATCCATGGTTACAGGTTATGTGGGATTTAGACGTGTCACAAGATTGGGATGTAATTTACATGGTGATCAATTTATCAGGATTTGTTGTTATACATTAATTGTAGATTAATCTTGAAATTAAAACAATAATCACCTCATTTCATGCATGTCACAGAAAAGAAAAAAACACATAGCTGAAATATATGTTCATCACAGTACAATGTTGTTTTCGTAGTTAATCGAATAATCTAGTCGTGCATGTTTAGCTTGATGGTTTATAATAATTATATAATCAATATTAGAAACATACGGAATAAACTCCATTTTTCTAGCATGTCTTATTTCTTGATTTGGAATTTGATGAGGGTATTTCTATATCTATCCATGAGTCTTTCACACAAACATGAATGAATGAATGAATCATGAGTGAGAGAATGACTGAATGAATGAGTGAATGGAGCGGCCCCGCCCCCTCCGTGTACATGTAGGTTAAACTGGACCAGGAGAACCTCGTGGGGATGGTGAGATGAAGTGTCAACCACACAGTCAACCTTATGAACGGAAATAATATATAATATATGAACAATTGTTTGAACAGATGACATATGTTTGTGTCAGTAAAAATCTATATCTAGAACACTATAAATAATTTAGCACTTATGTCTAAATATAAATATTTTTGACAAATAAGTAAATTAGAACATTGTCAAATTTGTTCATTTTTTTCAAATAAGCTGTTGTACAACACGTAGTTTTTAACATCCACAAGGTGTCCGGTCATATTTCACTATTTTCCGATTTTTATATTTTAAGCAGTCATGTCATATACAGGATAGTTGTGTTAAAAGTATAACGTAACCATAATCAACAAAGGTACAAAAAACTAAAAGTATTAGAAATTTTAATATAAACTATTGCTAAGAAACATCAGATTACTCAGTGAATTTTATAACATGTAATTTTCTTTAATGATAGAATGACGTTAAGATCAAACAGTTGTTTTATAAAGTGATGTTTCATGTATTTCTGATCTAATTTTGAACAAACATGATTACTAAGATGACGTACATGAATAATTCATAGCTGACAATAACTTTGTCATCTCGAAATCATGATGCTTCCATGAAATAAATGTTAGTAATGAATAAAAATCACTGTTCCAATTAAACTGTTTAATTATGTTTTTTCTCATAAATTATTGATTGCTGGCATTCAGATCTACGATTGGCTGCCTCCTTTATTCCTATCGATAAATTAGAAATCATAAAGTACAGAAAAAAAACATTTTATTGCCATCACAACCACGAAAAATGTATGTCACTTCGTCAGCAACAGTTTATTATATGTCTAAATTATCTTATCCAGCGCAATCAAAACATTGCAAATGCTCACCATTTTGTTCAAATTAATGCACACCACGGTAGCAATTATTACAGCAGCAACATCCACTATTAATAATTAATTTGGCTGATTTTGCGCACTGTCAGCAATTTAGTCGTTTAGCCGTGTTAATTAAATTAAATTTATTGATGATGATTTTAAATTGAAGAAAAACTGCATTATTGAAAACATTTTTTTTTTTAAATTTCTGTTTTAAAATCCATCCTGTGCTGGAAATTAGGTATGTTTTCTATATGGAATCAAGGTTTAAAGGGTTAGGTGCATATATGGCAGTTTAATTCGATACATTAATTCTCACTGGTCCACTGCGCATGGTAATCTCTGACTGCGTTTTATTTTTATTTCCTGTTTTTGCTTATTCAGCTGGTAAACATTAGCACTACCTGAGTCAGGTGTGTGTGTGTATGTGTGTGTGTGTGAGTAATATTAGCGGGCATTCAGAACACTGCCAGCCGCTGGCTCTGTTTGGAAATAATTTGAGACAACATAATTATAATAAATCTTATGTGTATTTAGTGGTCTTTGGCTCCGGCTGGGTTGTTGTGTGCGTTTATGTTAGTGGGGAAGACATGCGTGTATATGATTGAAAAACCATATGTGTGTCTGTCTATGATTGTATTACCAGATCACTCTTACCTTTCTATAAATCTCAACCTAAACACGCAAGATACAAACTGACAAGCCCTGGGGAAATCTGTATACTTTCTGTCAGAGCATATTAGGCAATGTCATGTTTCATGTTGAGCACACCAATAATCTCAACAAACGCGGCACTTTGTCGGCTTACTGAACGACAAATGTGGTGGGGCGATGGTCCAACGTCCAACGTTTTTCCCAGCCTCCAATACATCAGTAAACCTGGTTTGGCTATGATGCAGAAACTCTCATGTATGTGTTTCTTTATTAATTCAGCGGTCAGCTATATTCTGAAACTGGAAATATGATTCTCCCAAAATTATACGGTTGAAGGTCTAATGCATCAAAAGATGACAATGACAAATGCCAAGTCTTTCATATGCAATCTTCATGGAGATTATGGCAGATTTGCAGGATTTTACACGTGCAACTCATTGTGTCTGACAAGGCAAGCAAATCAGCTTTGGAATTACTTACCTCATCTGGATCATCTACAATAACTCAATGTCGGATACAAAGGGGGGAGGGGGTCATGGGGTCATGACCTCCCTTTTAAAAACTTGATTTCCTCAACATTGATTAAAAAATACCAAAATAGTGGTATTTGAAACTCAACATTTACTAGCGTAGCACTAGTAAAATTGGAGTGTCAAGACCTCATATATTAACAAAAAGGCATTATTTATTGACTCCTATTTATATTCAACACCGGATTTTCGAACTTCTTGATGGCCGTCTCGACCAATCAGAAGCCGACGATATATCGTAACTAGTACGAGAATACGATGCCTGGGATCATATGCAATACCACCCAGAATCTACAATCAGTCGCGTGCTATAAACAAAATCTGAAACATGTTTTGTACATTATCTATTTTCTGTTTATTGCCACCGTCATACTTCCAGATTCCAAACGGGTTTCAAAACCGAAAAACGAAGGTAAGTAGGATCAGCATTATTGGGTGATGGATTGGTGATAAGCAGTCACCCTTACTTATACATAAATACAAAAGGAAATATTGTTCATATTAGCGTCACCAGGACCCTATCCTATATAGCGAGTTTCAGTATTTTTTATGATAATTTTTTTAAGAAAGATTCAGTGCTGGCTTCCACATTGGATTTTCAAATAAACACACCACACAATTCTTCACCGGACAAACAATTATCTGAGTAAATCCTGATTCTAATCCTGTTGCAGATTGTGTGGGATTTAGAAGATACAAGTCTGTGATCACTATGTAAATTACACAGCGATCAACTTGTCACAATCATTATTTTCAGCTCATATTTTTAAAATTAAACTTAAAATTGCACTTAAATTCACATTATATCTACACCGAAATTACCATCTTCATTATTTGTTTCATTATTTAAATTCGACTGATTTAAAAAAAACATAAAATTATTAACATTGACAGTGCATAATTTACTCTTCTATATCTCATTGATGCTGCCTGTGCTCTGATGCATATGCCACTGAAATCTGTTGAAATATAAATGTTCCAATTAAAGAATTTAATTAAAATATTTTTGTATTATCTCTGAGCGATTATATTCAATGTCTTTTCTCATTCCCTCTGGCCACAAACTCCAGTGCATAGGTGCTGCCACAGAGAAAGTAAGTCACTGTTTAAGCTATCGCCCAGCAAACACGGGGCATTCAGCCAATGCTGTTTTAATGCTGGCCCACCGTCTTCGACGCTGACCCAACATTGAAACAGCATTGGGTGAATGCTGGGTAAATGGTCACACAGAATCATTTTTATTTTCCATCTTACATCCCTTTTTCCCCATGGATACGACTTCTTATTAGTCGTTCATTCCAAGCCTGAATATATCATTGGGGTCATTGTCCACCACAGGCAACGGATTACCATATAAAACTAAAACATATTTTTAAAAAAATTCTTATTTTAGAAATATGTGGTGATGGAAATCAATTTAGTTTCAAATGATTTAGGGCATCTTTAGGGTTCAAAGGGTTAAGTTAAAATACGTGAGTTGGCGAGAACCAACTTAATAAACTCATCGAATTCTCTCGCTCGTGCCCTGTATCTGAATATAGCATCACGATGTAACTGCGCATGACAGTCTCTCACTTCCTTCCCGTCTTAATGCTTCCTGTTTTTTTTTAGGATCACAGCTTCTTCAGGTGGTGACCATGACTAGTTCCTGTGGCATGTGTTATTGTGTGTGTGGGTGGCATAGTCATTATTTGTAGTGTTGAGTCAGTGTTAGTTTAATGTTGGACCATCGTCGGAGTCTGATGACCAGCATCGGTTCAACGTATGCTGTTTGTTGGATATAACATGTTTAGAGTTACGTTACATCAGGTCTGATTTTCTATAAAACTAGCTTTCGGATAACATTTGAAATATCCAACAATATGTCCACTTTCAAACATAGCAATAATAATAAGCCCAAGTATGGTATTCCACCCCCTAATTTAAATGACAACTGAAAGATGTTTGTGATTGAGCGATCGTTATCTTGTGACAGGCTGAGCCATTCTGCCATTGGTTGGGGTATAATATCATATTTGGACCGGATAATGTTATGTCCCAGATTCCCCATCTTGACATTTAGGGGATGGTTAAAGAGAGTAAAATTAATCTACATTGTATATATTTATTATGTTACTGTACTCACCACGGTGAAGACCAGGTTAAAACTTTAAAGTACTTAATTTATATATTCTGGTAAATTTTTCATTTTCAAATAAAATTAAATACTGTATCAACAGCAGCCTAACCGTCCTAATAGTCATGTATTACCCCGTATTTTATCCACATTCAGATGTGAATTTTATCTTAAATGAAATTAGATTTTCTGGATAAAAATAATTTAATGAAAGTTGGAATTCGTACTTTCAATTAATTAACGTTTAAAGGCGATCACAGTATTTTTCAATTCTTTTTTTTTTTGCCCGATTAATTCAATGGTATTGGGAGTGCAAAGTGTGTTAATCATCAATATTTTTCAAATGTTTGGTCACAAATTAATAAATATGAGTAATTGTCACCCACTTGAAGTTGTGGGTAGCGGTAACGAAATACAACTTCGAGTGTGTAAACATTTAAATTATTTATTTTAGAGTTTTAGAGATTATTCAGAAAAAGTCACTCTGTATAAACAATGGGACAGCATCAGTTTACAGGGATAAGGGGTGCGGGGGGGGGGGCTAATTGGTTTATTCTGCCTGAGTCGTCAACCCTGCAAACCCTCACGATGCCTTAAAGCATCAGTTTGCATTTTTGAAAGATGACTTAATGTTATACACCTAACAGTGTTAGAGTGACTGGATGTGGAGATTCATTTCTAAAAGCACGGTTTGTAGTGGATGCAGATATCAATGGTAGATTCAGGGTTGAAAGGCTTAAAGAGATATTGATTTGACTGGACATGTTTTCTTTATTTACTGTATAATAGTGAGATTATTGATCAGAATAAGGCATGCCATCACTCACACATTGCTTGTCCTGTGATCAGGTGGTCAAAGGAATCACAGCCACGTGCGGCTATTGACCATTGACCCCACTACGTGTGGCTTTTGTCATCCAAATGGAATTACGTAGGTTAGCTGGTTCTAACGTACTCTGCCATACAAAGCCAAAATGCGGTATCTGCTTAATTCACAAGGAAACAGATACTGCATTTGAGTTTTGCAATTAAATGTTTAGCTGTTGTGAGATATTTAGTGTTGTGTTAAAGTAATTTACATCTGTCATCATCTTACAAAAATAACTTATAGAATTTAAGTTAGTTTTCTTCAATTATAGGCTAACTATCCACGTTTAGTATTTGTGTAGTTTATCTGACGATTTATGGCTAGCAGCATAATTCGTGGATCCAATGGAGGTTCAATGTTGGTGCACTGTCTACAACGCTGGCCCAACATTGACCAGGCATTGGTAAATGCATCGCCGCTTTTGTACGGAAGTTTCTGCATTGTACATTTCTGACGAAGATATCCACGAACTAGTCACACAACAATGAAATTCAGCACGCATCTGGACGAACTAACCCGTATAATGACATGTGTCTATTTTCAATGTGTCCTTTGGTAGGATTGAAAAACGTGAACTGCCTTACAAGTCACCCAGTCAGAAGACAAGCACGGTATTAGCATGGCTAGTTAAAACATGAACATGATACAGAATATCAGGGTTTCATTCTTTGGGGACAAATCGATAGAACATCTTCCACAGTGGCGTGAAGTGCGGTATCCTTTACACGTGGAGGAGTCGTTCCATTTAGCTCTGCTATTCACCACTGTTAGGTGTCACCTTCAACAACCTGGTCAAGTTACTCATACTTTTACCAGTTCTCTCATTCAGAGACCTTCTCGAGAACCACACAATACACACAACGCTCTGGTGATGACAGTCACACTTTAATCACGTAGAAAGTAAGATCTAATTTCATTTGTAAAAGCACGTGTTCTTTTACCATGATTATCACTCGACAGTTCATATTAACGAGCAATGGGTCCTTCTATGAAACAAAGGCTCAATGTTTCGAACTTTTATTCTCCACATGTGCCGCACCAATGCCTCGCCACCGTCTGAGGCACAGACCCAACATAAATCGACAAAGGCCAAACGTCCAGACGAGTGCCACATGTACCGGACCAATGCCTGGCCACCGTCTGTGGCACAGGCTCAACATGAACCGACATAGGCCAAACGTCCAGTCGAGTGCCACATGTGCCGACCAATGCCTGGCCACCGTCTGTGGCACAGACCCAAAATAAACCGACATAGGCCAAACGTCCAGACGAGTGCCACATGTGCCGACCAATGCCTGGCCACCGTCTGTGGCACAGGCTCAACATAAACCGACATAGGCCAAACGTCTAGACGAGTGCCACATGTGCCGACCAATGCCTGGCCACCGTCTGTGGCACAGACCCAAAATAAACCGACATAGGCCAAATGTCCAGACGAGTGCCACATGTGCCGACCAATGCCTGGCCACCGTCTGTGGCACACACCCAACATAAAGCGACAAAGGCCAAACGTCCAGACGAGTGCCACATGTGCCGGACCAATGCCTGGCCACCGTCTGTGGCACACACCCAAAATAAACCGACATAGGCCAAACGTCCAGACGAGTGCCACATGTGCCGGACCAATGCCTGGCCACCGTCTGTGGCACAGGCTCAACGTGAACCGACATAGGCCAAACGTCCAGACGAATGCCCCATGTGCCGGTCCAATGCCTGGCCACAGTCTGCGGCACAGGCCCAACATAAACCGACATAGGCCAAACGTCCAGACGAGTGCCACATGTGCCGGACCAATGCCTGGCCACCGTCTGTGGCACAGACCCAACATAAAGCGACAAAGGCCAAACGTCCAGTCGAGTGCCACATGTGCCGTACCAATGCCTGGCCACCGTCTGTGGCACAGGTCCAACATAAACCGACATAGGCCGAACGTCCAGACGAGTGCCACATGTGCCGGACCAATGCCTGGCCACCGTCTGTGGCACAGACCCAAAATAAACCGACATAGGCCAAATGTCCAGACGAGTGCCACATGTGCCGACCAATGCCTGGCCACCGTCTGTGGCACACACCCAACATAAAGCGACAAAGGCCAAACGTCCAGACGAGTGCCACATGTGCCGGACCAATGCCTGGCCACCGTCTGTGGCACACACCCAAAATAAACCGACATAGGCCAAACGTCCAGACGAGTGCCACATGTGCCGGTCCAATGCCTGGCAACCGTCTGTGGCACAGACTCAAAATAAACCGACATAGGCCAAACGTCCAGACGAGTGCCACATGTGCCGGTCCAATGCCTGGCCACCGTCTGTGGCACAGACCCAAAATAAACCGACATAGGTCAAACGTCCAGACGAGTGCCACATGTGCCGGTCCAATGCCTGGCAACCGTCTGTGGCACAGGTCCAACATAAACCGACATAGGCCAAACGTCCAGACGAGTGCCACATGTGCCGGTCCAATGCCTGGCCACCGTCTGTGGCACAGACCCAAAATAAACCGACATAGGTCAAACGTCCAGACGAGTGCCACATGTGCCGGTCCAATGCCTGGCCACCGTCTGAGGCACAGACCCAACATAAATCGACATAGGCCAAACGTCCAGACGAGTGCCACATGTACCGGACCAATGCCTGGCCACCGTCTGTGGCACAGGCTCAACATGAACCGACATAGGCCAAACGTCTAGACGAGTGCCACATGTGCCGACCAATGCCTGGCAACCGTCTGTGGCACAGGCTCAACGTGAACCGACATAGGCCAAACGTCCAGACGAATGCCCCATGTGCCGGTCCAATGCCTGGCCACAGTCTGCGGCACAGGCCCAACATAAACCGACATAGGCCAAACGTCCAGACGAGTGCCACATGTGCCGGACCAATGCCTGGCCACCGTCTGTGGCACAGACCCAACATAAAGCGACAAAGGCCAAACGTCCAGTCGAGTGCCACATGTGCCGTACCAATGCCTGGCCACCGTCTGTGGCACAGGTCCAACATAAACCGACATAGGCCGAACTTCCAGACGAGTGCCACATGTGCCGGACCAATGCCTGGCCACCGTCTGTGGCACAGACCCAAAATAAACCGACATAGGCCAAATGTCCAGACGAGTGCCACATGTGCCGACCAATGCCTGGCCACCGTCTGTGGCACACACCCAACATAAAGCGACAAAGGCCAAACGTTCATACGAGTGCCACATGTGCCGGACCAATGCCTGGCCACCGTCTGTGGCACACACCCAAAATAAACCGACATAGGCCAAACGTCCAGACGAGTGCCACATGTGCCGGTCCAATGCCTGGCCACCGTCTGAGGCACAGACCCAAAATAAACCGACATAGGCCAAACGTCCAGACGAGTGCCACATGTGCCGGACCAATGCCTGGCCACCGTCTGTGGCACAGACCCAAAATAAACCGACATAGGCCAAACGTCCAGACGAGTGCCACATGTGCCGGTCCAATGCCTGGCCACCGTCTGAGGCACAGACCCAAAATAAACCGACATAGGCCAAACGTCCAGACGAGTGCCACATGTGCCGGACCAATGCCTGGCCACCGTCTGTGGCACAGGCTCAACATGAACCGACATAGCTCAAACTTCTAGGCGAGTGCCACATCACAGGAGGCACCACCCACATAAGCTGCAAAACTAAGTGTACAATAATGGTATGTAACCGGTGTCACACACAGATAAATTATCCATCGTTCAGATATCTTAGCTGAGGTCACAGCTCAACAACACAAAGTGAATCTGAACAATGGCTAATGTCGGTAAAACGCTTTTTAATATCAAACAGTGTTAATGATGACAATACCTTGTGTTTATTTAAACGTATTATTGTGGTAGAAATATAACAGACTCATTCGTTTACGGGTGAATGGTCTATGTTCAGTTCTGATTAAAATATGTGATATCGCTTTCATACCTCTATTAATGTACATTCAATTACAGGTTATGCGAGTGGTGCCACCTGTGGCCACATGTGCCGGTCCAATGCCTGGGGACCGTCTGCGGCACAAACCCAACATGAACCGACATGGGCCAAACGTCCAGTGACTGTTGTAATAATTATAATGAATAATTAATGAATAGGCCTACCCACTGAACCCAGCAAACACGAGACTCCAGACCAATGCTGGGCCAACCTGGACGATCGCCGATGGGCCAGCGTTAGTCCAACCTCTAGCTTAACTAAACGAATTGTGGCAAGGTGGGTGAATGTGTAGTATCGAATAATAAATAATAACCATATTATCTAAAGTATCTTAAGCATGCTGTTAATAACGTATATTAAGAAGCAATATTTTTGAAGAATAAAAAATAATTATGTTATGAATATAGCTGTATAGACAGTGATTCAGAGAGGGGACGTGGCGTAATGGTTAGAGCGTGTGGTTTGCCAATGTCGCTGTCTGCCGTGCGGCTTCGAATCCCGTTCGGTGCAGGATTTTCAGAGAAATATCACGTTTCTCCCCTCTCAAACCTGTGACATTATTTTGATGTTGTGTGCACTTCACCCTGAAATGCTTCACTTGACTCAGGTGGAAATGAGAACCTGGTAGAACAAAGATGACAATGTGTACGAAATGCGCCGAAATGGCTGCAAGACTGTATGCTTTCCGTTGAGTTGAAATGGCACACGAATGAACAGGTCCAGTGACAAGAAGGTAAAAGTCGGATGATAGGTCTTCAGACATGATGTCAGACTATAAACCTGCACCTTTAACTTTACTCTAACCTACCAGTTTATTGATCTCAGTGTATTGCAGGTAACACGTGATATTCAGCTGCCAATGCGTATGACAACCAGGACCTTTCACTTACTTCCTGCTCGCTGATTTTCAATTTAAATGTTCACTCACTTAAAGTTGTTTTTCGCTACCGCTATCCAACACTTCAAGTGGATGAAAATTACTCAATATTTGTTTAATTTAAGACTAAACATATTGGTGCATAGCGCTTCTTGGTCTGGTAAGTTATGGACCAGGTTTAACCCCCGGGGCACTGATATCAAACATTTTGATAGTTATGTAGTTTTATTACAAATGGAAGTTAGTAGTGTAACCAGCTTTTAAAAGTTAAGAATGTCTTAAATTGGTAAACGATATGTTTACGTTTTTTTCAAAATCTAAGTATTTTTTAGCAACTTGAATCTTTGTATCGCGGCAGTGAGACACAACTTCAAGAATGTTAGGTGTGTGATGTACAGCTGGAGGCTACGTGTATATGCGTGACACTTAAACACGCTTAGTGAACCCCTTTATCTAATCTTTGTGCTAAGATGACCCAATTATTGTCAGAAATCTTGATTAATAACGCGGCTTACCCAGGTTAGTAGAACAATGTATATTTTTATAAATACAAAATGATGATTATTTAGAACTAGAATATTTGTGGGTTTTAAGAGTGGACACAACATGATCTGTCAGATATTAGCCATTATTCTCAGCAAAATATTCTGTGTCTCATTGATAGCGTGGTTGACTCAGAACCCGGGTTACTGGGTTCGAATCCCGCTGGGGTCCATATCTTTCCTTGATGCACACATATGCTGTAACCCAAACTGTTCAAATTAGTGGGATAATGAAAAACGTATAACCGATTCGCATCCCATCAAAGAAACATATAAACAATAAAGTAATAAAATGGCCAATATGTCAAAGTTGACATGTAAATGGTCAATAAAACCTTTAAATATACTTGAATACAAGCTAAGTACAAGCTGGACCGATTCAAATAATGTCCATACCTAATCTTCATGGAGGTAATGGCAAATTTGCAGGATCTCTACAGCCCTGATGTCATGTGTGACCTCAATTTCTAGACAAGATTAACAAATCTGCAGCAACAGAGATTAACATATCTACCACAGTTGAGATATTCACATTGATTCATGTTTTACACAATATAAAATAGCCATGAAATAGCCAACGCGAAATGTTACTCAATATGACAATTTAATGTATAGTGATTTAGTGTCAAGTTTGAAGAGTCAGCGTTGCCTGTTGTTTGTTTTTGACCCTCAGTGCTGTATATGTGTAGCAGCACTAGTAGGTGTAGTATCATAGAACAAATCGGCTACATAATAAAAGTAAACGCTGTATAATAGCACTGGTAGTTGTTACAATACCAGAGAAAAACGTCACTCTTTCTCCACATCTACACGCGGTATCCCGCTGTGACTGCGCATGACAGCCGTGATCTCTGACTTCCTTCCTGTTTGACTTCCGTTCATTATTATCTAGCAAGCACGGTGCATTGAAACAATGTTGTTTCAACGTTGGCCCAGCGTCGAAGACGTTGGGCCAATATTAAAACAACATTGTTTCAGTGTATCGTGTTTGCTGGGAGTATAGTTTCTCCATAAGGTGTGTCCTGGAGGTCTGTGTGTGGATTTCACAAATAAAATATTTTGACATAATGGTGGTTTAATGTTGGCCACCGTCTGCGACGCTGAGCCAATTAATTTGTCCACCAGCGAAATATGAATAGACTTCCTTCCCATTTGATTACTTCCGTCTATCAGGGCTAAAGATTATTCAATCCGGGATGGAATGATTTCCTGTATCAGGATTATAATATAGAAAAAGTGGTGGTATATCCGGACTTAGAGTATATATTTTTTTCACTACTGAATATTGGTGAAAAGATCCCCTATTTGAAGATATGAGAGGGTGAGGTTATATGACATAACATAATTACAGACGGTGTGGAGGTGTCGCCTGTAGACAATTTTAGTCGTTTTTTAAGTCTTCGGTGAAAACACATAAAATCGATAAATTTGACAGTAGATTTATTGTGCTTTTCAATAATGGTGTTTGGCTATTATATATTCATAGTAAAAATAAACTATACACCACTGAAATCATGGTTGAGGGTGATATTGACTTAAGGCTTAATTTATTTCCTGGTGTTAACTCGCATAAATAAATTATTAATGTAATAATACATTATTATATATTGTATTTAGTTATCACACAGTTATCACACAGTTATCACACATAGTGGTATAATAAAAGTCACATTTAAACTGCAAGATAACAGGGAAATTTTGAAATTAAAACATAGCGAAATCCATATAAATTATAACCACCCGGACTACACCCCCTACCGATGAGAGTACATCCCATAATACGAGAGAAATGTTTAAAAATGATTTTAAAAAACTTACTAATAGTACTATTATGATCACGATCAGATATTACATCGATAATACTGATCGTAAGTCATTATATCATAGACTAATTGGTAGTTTATTCTATATATCTCCTAGAGTATACCACTTTCGCCCTGCATCTGGTGGGTATAGTCTGGGCTGGTGTGGTATACTCTGACAGCGCTCAGACTACATACTTAGGGAATTGTCCAAACTATACCCGGGTGTAGTTCAGTCTTGTTGATTTTGATAATGAGCTCTTATCCACTAACGTCATGTTGACTTTGAGAGTGAGCCTCTATTCACTACCTTCATGTTGACTTTGACAGTGAGCTCCTATCCACCACCTTTATGTTGACTTTGACAGTGAGCTCCTATCCACTACCGTCATGTTAACTTTGACAGTGAGCCCCTATCCCCTACCGTCATGTTGACTTTGACAGTGAGCTCCTATCCATTACCTTCATGTTGACTTTGACAGTGAGCTCCTATCCACTACCTTCATGTTGACTTTGACAGGGAGCTCCTATCCACTACCGTCATGTTGGCTTTGATAATGAGCCCCTATCCACCACCGTCATGTTGACCTTGACAGTGAGCTGCTATCCACTACCGTCATGTTGACTTTGAGAGTGAGCTCATATCCACTACTGCCATGTTGACTTTGAGAGTGAGTGTCTATCAACTACCGTCATGTTGGCTTTGAAAGTGAGCTCCCATCCACTACCGTCATGTTGACTTTGATAGTGAGCTCCTATCTACTCCTGTCATGTTGGCTTTGAGAGTAAGCTCCTATCGACTACCGTCATGTTGGCTTTGAGAGTAAGCTCCTATCCATTACCGTCATGTTGGAACTGAGGGTGAGTGTCTATCCACTACCGTCATGTTGACTTGAGAGTGAGTGTCTATCCACTACTGCCTTGTTGACTGCGAGAGTGAGTGCTATCCACTACCGTCATGTTGACTTTGAGAGTGAGTGTCTATCCACTACCGTCAAGTTGACTTTGATAGTGAGCTACTGTCCACTACCGGCATGTTGACTGTGAGAGTGAGTGTTTCTCCACTTTATTTCTCCACTTTAAAACATGTTTTGCAAATAAAAAATAATTAATTATAAGTTCCGAATGATCCGGTTTTATCACCGATATTTTGTATTAATTATATACATTTCAAATACATTTCCGCGTGCAATGGGAACAGAGGGCGGGGCCCTAGGGTAGTGGCTAGCACCGCTGCCTTTCACGCCAGAGTTCGGGGTTCGGTTCCCGGTCTCGGCGGTTTGAAAGAAACAAAAAATGTTTCTTCCCCATCCACGTGTGAAAGTCAGTATTGCGAGGAGCCTCAGTGACCGAGAGGTAGCGTGCTCGGCCTCAGACCGCCAGGGTTCGAATTTCGAGTCCTGTGTCTGGAGCACAGTGTCATCTCAATCATCTCACCATCCTCAGGATGTTCTCCTGTCCCAGTTTAGCCTATATGTGCACAAATGTGGCCTAAAGCCCGTTTTATATCATTTCATTTTATACATTTCAAATGTCTACAAAATCGTCGTAATTATAAAACAGGTATATGTTTTCATCAATACTGTGTTTGACACATGACATTATCTAATTTAATGCGGACCTTGACATTTAAGTACCTTGACACGACGTGGAGTCGGCGTAAATATAATATGAAGATCCAAATGATACGTTACCACTCTGTCGTTACAATCTAATTGACATATATCGAAAACATGGTAAAGATGACTTATTATTTTCTGCCAGCGTGTCGTTTTCTAATTTAAGAACTTAGCAGGTGTTCATAGTAATATCAAAGGCAGCGCTGCAACACTAATTATTGTATCAGTGTTGTTTCAATGCTGAACCAACATTGAAGCGAAACTTGTTTCAGATGTCAAATCACACACAGACGTTTTCCTCTTCACAGACGACTAATACCTGACAAGATCATATGCATACGACATCGCTGGGAAGGCGAGATGGGCTCATCCCAGCACAGGTCACTACATCAAGCCCGAGCCTTTTGGCGAGGACTAGAGGTGGTGACGAGTGCTGAGATCGGTCCATCTCGCCGTATCCAACGATGTTGTATGTATTGTCTCGCACGAAAATCTGGAACGGTAAAATCAAACTGATCGGCGAAGCGTTTAGGAGAAAGTGCGAGATGGGCTGATCTCACCATATCTCGTAGTGAAAGCCAACAGCATGAGTGCGAGAAACGATATATAAGATATAATTATCCCGTTTGCTTTTGATTAAATATCACAGTGAATCCACAAGCGTTTGACATTCAGGATAAAATGTACAGTATATCCACGATAATAAAACTTACAGTTAAGTTAAAGTGTAAAAGTTAATGAATATAATATATGTTTCCCGCGCTAAAAGCAGTAATAAAATTAATACATAGTGTCAAAAATAGTCGCAAGAAAGACACTCTCAGAGCGTAGAAACATATAATATATACAGCTGATTGGTCTAACAAAGCCCGAAACTCTATACAATTGCGCACATACATAAAGTTTAAATTCGACCACTCGCTAGAAGAATATCTGTTTTACATCCCCGACATAAGGTGGATAAAGGCGCTATCAAGATTGAGAATAAGCTCACATATGCTAGAAATTGAACGAGGAAAGCATGTCAAGCCGCAAAAAATACCACTAGAACAGCGCACATGTCAAAGATGTACATTAAACTCTGTTGATGACGAAATTCATTTTTTATTTACTTGCTCTTACTTCGCTACGCAGCGAACTAGTTTACTTGCCGAAAGCAAACTACTCAACAGTGAATTTGACTCACTCTCAAACGACGACAAATTTATATATATTATGTCATCTACACATCGACCTTTAGTAATATGCTTAGCAAAATACACCTATAGCTGTTTTCAAACCTTAAGCGTGTCGCGTACCTCCGCTTTATAAAACGATTGGGGCGTAGGATGACTGGTGCGGCTGGTGATTCCTCTAATCATCCACTCATGATAGCATCCATGCTGTCGGGGGATCACCACTGTGGTACCAGCGACTGGTGCGGCTGGTGATTCCTCTAATCATCCATTCATGAAATCATCCATGCTGTCGGGGGATCACCACTGTGGTACCAGCGACTGGTGAGGCTGGTGATTCCTCTAATCATCCACTCATGAAATCATCCATGCTGTCGGGGGATCACAACTGTGGTATCAGCGACTGGTGAGGCTGGTGATTCCTCTAATCATCTACTCATGAAATCATCTATGCTGTCGGGGGATCACCACTGTGGTATCAGCCACTGGTGCGGATGGTGATTCCTCTAATAATCTTGGTGTTTCGAGCTGACGTCAGTCAATGCATTTTTTAGAATGTTTTTTAACATGTTGGATGTAACTAATATTATTATTTTCTTGTTTATACATACTCTCACTCATTATGTAATTACTCGGTTTCTACGCTTTCCAGAGGGTTTTTTTGCTATATGCAGTAGCTATTTTATCTCTGGTTTTGGTGCGGTAACTTAAAAATATCATGCCAATGCTGTTTAACTGTAGGTTATTTTAAATAGTTCTGATGCATATTTTATTTAACTTTAGCTTGTTTTAGTATATAATGTCGTTTGATTTTAACATGTTTAAGTTAACTTCGCATGCAATTTTTACCAAACTAATCCTGTTGTATATAGTCTTGCACATATGTTCATTTTTAATGACGCATAAGTCTGCATAGACTTACCGTCGTCAATATCTATCTATCTATCTATCTACAAAAGTACAACACTTTAAAAACACGTTTTAATAATGTTATGGTCTCACCACCCTAAAGAAGACGAAATCCAGGGAGGTGTCTACTAATGATGGAATCATCACACAAAATATTTACATTTCGGCTGTTGCAACCTCTAGTGAAACAAAATAAAATACAGAGAAGTTATACTTTTGTGAATACTTAATAATCACACGTTATCTCCTTCGTCACGGATATCAGATATAACTGTTTCATGATAATCTCGTAGGGATACAGTGGTTTAAGCTGATGTGTGTCTGGTCTGTGAAAGAGGGTACGATTTTAGCCCAGTTTGAGCTGTGTTGACATTTTTTCACGCTAGGGGGCGTAGTTTAAAATCTGTCTGGTCAGCATACACATAGTGGTCCTGTTTTTGAACAAGAACATATCAAGCTTTATCCTGATATGCTACACTATATGGTTCATAGAGCAGAAAATAGTGAAATCGGCCATTGTTTTTGTATGTATGCATGAAACAATAATGAAAACAATATGAGGCACCAAGGTTATAACCATCCATAATTCAAGTAACATTTGTAACTTACGCCAGGTTTGTATTCATTAGAGGTAACTCTCTAAATAAATAAATAAATATAATTATTTTTCCACTTTATTGTTTTAAAGGTTTCTCTGTGGCATCCTGGCGGATAATGCAGCATGACATAGAGAAGCCATTGCCGCACAATTAGCCTGTGGTGACTTACGGTGTCCTCACGGTTCGTGATCGCTCTGTGATGTCCTCCAATATCACAGACCTTATTACCAACTGTGGGGGCACTGTAAATCTTTAATTTTTGATAAAAAAATTGGGGTTTAATGATTTCTCTGGCCATACTGGCCGAAAAGTGAAGTAAAGCAAATATTTTACTTACTTACTCTCTAAATCCCGCTCACCAGTACAATCACCTAAACCAACTGACACGAGACATATATACCCGATGTGGGTTAACTGCTGGTCCAATGCCTGCGAGATTGGCGCATCATTAAACCAACATCGTACAAATGCTTAATCCGTTTTGAATGGTGTTAGCTGTGACCTTGGTGCTTCGTTATCCCAGCAATCAGGCGACACTGGCCCAGCTTTAAACCTTTAACCGTCGCATATATTCGAGTTTTCATTTTTTATTAGCACATTAAGTACCACCTTTTGAACATGTTAAAGATAAAATGTGACATCAATCAGCAGTATTTGAAAACAGTTGACCTCCATTTTGTCAAATCTGAACAATTTTCGCTTGAAACATGTTTTGCAAATTATAAATAATTAATTCTAAGCTCAGGATGATTCGGTTTTATCGCCGATATTTCGTATTAATTATATACATTTCAACTGACCACCAAAGAAACATTATGATACAACTAGGGACATTGTGATAGCTAGATATTATGATACAACAAGGGACATTGTGATTGATAGAAATTATGATAAAACAAGGGTGCTAGAGATTATGATAAAAGGGGCATTGCGATTGCTAGAGATTATGATACAAGGGACAATGTGATTGATAGAGATTATGATACAACACGGAACATTGTGATTCATAGAGATTATGATAAAACAAGGGGCATTGTGATTGCTAGAGATTATGATACAACAAGGGACATTGTGTTTAATAGAGATTATGATAAAACAAGGGGCATTGTGATTGACAGAGATTATGATACAAGGGACTTTGTCATTGTTAGAGAATATGATAAAAGGGGCATTGTGATTGATAGAGATTATGATAAGACAAGGGGCATTGTGATTGATGGCGATTATGATACAACTAGGGACATTGTGATAGCTAGATATTATGATACAACAAAGGACATTGTGATTGATAGAGATTATGATAAAACAAGGGTGCATTGTGATTGCTAGAGATTATGATAAAAGGGGCATTGCGATTGCTAGAGATTATGATACAAGGGACATTGTGATTGATAGAGATTATGATACAAGGGGCATTGTGATTGATAGAGATTATGATAAAACAAGGGGCATTGTGATTGATAGAGATTATGATACAACAAGGGGCATTGTGATTGATAGAGATTATGATACAACTAGGGCCATTGTGATTGATAGAGACTATGATACAACAATGGACATTGTGATTGATAGAGATTATGATACAACAAGGGGCATTGCGATTGCTAGAGAGTATGATAAAACAAGGGGCATTGTGATTGATAGAGATTATGATATAACAAGGGGCATTGTGATTGATAGAGATTATGATACAACAAGGGGCATTGTGATTGCTGGAGATTATGATACAAGGGACATTGTGATTGATAGAGATTATGATACAACAAGGAACATTGTGATTCATAGAGATTATGATAAAACAAGGGGCT
The DNA here is from genome assembly GCA_964017125.1 of Flabesymbios commensalis. Classification (NCBI taxonomy): domain Eukaryota; kingdom Metazoa; phylum Annelida; class Polychaeta; order Terebellida; family Flabelligeridae; genus Flabesymbios; species Flabesymbios commensalis. The sequence continues at coordinate 107,026,369 of OZ024904.1, read as the reverse complement.
TTGTGCTTGATAGAGATCATGATAAAACAAGGGGCATTGTGATTGCTAGAGATTATGATACAACACGGGACATTGTGATTGTTAGAGATTATGATACAAGGGGATTGTGATTGATAGAGATTATGATAAAACAAGAGACATTGTGATTGTTAGAGATTATGATACAAGGGGCATTGTGATTGATAGAGATTATGATACAACAAGGGGCATTGTGATTAATAGAGATTATGATACAACTAGGGCCATTGTGATTGATAGAGACTATGATACAACAATGGACATTGTGATTGATAGAGATTATGATACAACAAGGGGCATTGTGATTGCTATAGATTATGATAAAACAAGGGGCATTGTGCTTGATAGAGGATATGATAAAACAAGGGACATTGTGATTGATAGAGATTATGAGAAAACAAGGGACATTGTTATTAATAGAGATTTTCCCAAATCAAGTGAGATATAATGGAATCAATATTGCATTACTAAAATTAGTTTATTAGTCAATTTATGATTTTGAATGTTGTTCATTTGAGGATATATTTTTTGTTGCCTAATATCAACCACCCCTTCAACCACCCCTTCAGCGCGGGGACCGTCATCAGCAACCATAACAATGAGATCTGGAATGAGGCGTCTCCATGGCAGCGAAGACAAAACGCCGGAATAAAACCAGAACCAGGGCCTGAGCCAACATTGAGCTCACTCACTCACTCACTCACTCACTCACTCACTCACTCACTCACTCACTCACTCACTCACTCACTCACTCACTCACTCACTCACTCACTCACTCACTCACTCACTCACTCACTCACTCACTCACTCACTCACTCACTCACTCACTCACTCACTCACTCACTCATTCACTCACTCACTCGCTCGCTCGCTCGCTCGCTCGCTCGCTCGCTCGCTCACTCACTCACTCACTCACTCACTCACTCACTCACTCACTCACTCACTCACTCACTCACTCACTCACTCACTCGCTCGCTCGCTCGCTCGCTCACACACTCACTCACTAACACAGCAGTTATGTACATACTTAATCTCTGCTAAGGCTTCGCAACAATTACGCAGTCATCCAAGCAGCAGTTTTTTCACAACATTAGGAAAATGGCAATAGACAATTCAGGATTTAAAGGGTTTACTTGATATATGCATTATCAGTATTTATTCCGGACCGTTGAGCTGTAAGTGTTAATGGTCAGTTATGGCCAAAGCTGACCAGGACTGACCAATAAGCGCCGTGTTTGGAATCAGTGATGTTTTGACCACCTGGGCCATGGTAGCTGATTAGAAAATAATTACTCATATATCTAGCTTCATAGGGCGGGGGCCCTGTCTCAGTGGTTAAAGCTGCCAGCTTGGAAAGTCGGAGATCGCGCGCTCGAACCCCGCTCTGTCATTCACGTTTCAAAGAAACAAACAAATTTCTTCCCTGCTCACTCATAAAGATCCAATATTGTGGAGAGCCTCAGACTCCACCGCCTGTGTTCGAATTTCGAATCCTGTGTCTGGAGGGCAGTGTCATCTCATTCATCTCACCATCCTCAGGGAGGTTTTCCTGGCCCAGTTAAGCCTATATGTGCCTTAAAACCCCATTCATTTCATTTTATTTTTATCCAGCCTAATTTCATGGAAGTCATGGTCATATTTGTCAGTAATTGATAAATAGCTAATACATTCGGCTGTGTGATAGTATAGCGAAACATTAATGCGTTTATTATATTTACAGCATACAAGGTCAAGATTTCATAACATATATATAATGTAAAACATTGCCATTTCCAAAATACGATGTTCAAGACAAAGGAGCAACTTCTCAAATGATTGCTAATCACTTTAATTCTTTCAGTGCGGGACCGTCTTTATACGACAGAATCTGACGTCTAGATTCTGACGTATACAGAAAGAATTAAACTATTTGTAATGACCGTAGACTCATAACGTAGGTTTTTAAGTGACGCGGAAAAAGTTAACTAAGACATGTATGATGATTTCAAATTGATAAAACCCTTTAGTTTCAATGGTTTAAACAAACGTAATTCATCGCTGTAAGGGTTAAATCGAACATGATTTCAGGAGCGGATCCAGAATGTGCAACAGGAGGGGGCGTAAGTCAGATTTTGGCTGAATAAAAGGGGTGTTAGCTTCACTTTATTCAAACAAATGCATGAAATTGCAATATTTTCACCAATAAGGGGGGGGAGGGGCATACGCCGGGTACGCCCTATGCTGGATCCGCCACTGCATTTCATGGACGTTGCTACGCGGCATTGTCAAGCTGCCTGTCAAAGCCATCACGATAGGACATCAAGTCTAATTTGACTTTAATTGACAAATATCTAATATATTCAGCTGCGTGATTCCATAACGACATTTTGGTAGGTTTATTTTTATCTACGGCATGCACATTCAAACATTCATCATACGTAAAACACAGATATGCAATCAAATACGATGCTCAAAAGTGCTAAATAATGGATTCGCTGACATTCGATTTATTTCGTGTACTAAAATTCGTAAATTACGGTTTTGGCATGCCAATGGTTAACATTCTGATCGGTAGAGATTCACTATAATACTCTCTATATTTTCTAACTGGTTGATAATATAGACGAAAGCATTATATCATATAAGTTGAAGAGAATGGTCGCTCAATATAATGACGAATTTTAAAATGAAATGTTAGGAAGTCACGTATCAGCGAGAACGTTTAATGAGATGAATCAGTAAAAACCGATCTTTTTTTTACGGAAAAGAAACAATGCTAGTATTTCTGCATCAGGTTTATTCCATGCCCACAGGGAACATAACTGTTACAAAATGGCTGCGTTTATTCTCTGTCCACAGTGAACATAACTGTTACACAATGGCTGCGTTTTATGATCAATATTTTGTCACAATGGACAGTGATGAATCTCAACTTTCTGTCCTTCTTTATTATTCATTGCTATCAGCCACCAATTTCCCTGGGGATTCTTTGAGCAGAAAGCTGATATCTACATTTAAAAACAATGAAGAAGATGGTGCTGATATTTATCCTGTATGCTGATATCGTTTTAAGCAAATAATAATACAAAAAATGCCACTGAAAATGAAAAAAAATAATTGTCCCAGCTCAGTTAATCAAATAAAATAATCTGAGATATAATAATTTTAATATAATTTTATCTCGTAATTTGACGCTGGAAATTGTGTTTCTTCACGTTGTTTCCCTTGCAGACTGTGAGTAATTTATCATTTCTGGAGATTCACCCATACTATTTCCCATTATTTGGTAGAAGGCACTTGAATCAGGGTGTAACCACCTCCCCCCCCCCCCCCGTACTCTCAGAAGCAGTGTCGCCTCAGGTCAATCTGGCTTCCTCTCTGCAACTTTTACACAACTTTTTTCCCATCAGGTCCCGTCGTCAGTAGTATTGTATCCATTCTTAGCTTTCAGACCTGAACTTCCTTTTCCTGCTTCACCAACACTCTCATATTTGTACTCCTAGTTTTCGATAAAACTAATGTATATGACATAATTTGATAAATCCAAGTAATTTTCAGTCACTAGAAGTTGTGGATCGCGCTAGCGAGGCACAACTTCGAGTGACTGAAAATTTAAATTGATTAGATCAAAGGGTTAAAACATACGACTTCATAATCATCACACTTAGTCACACTTTTGTTTTATTTATTTATTCTTTAAAAAGTAATATTGAGTACTACAGTAGGGGCCTAATCAACACACCAGTAACACGAGAAAACATTATGAGAAAAAAAACTTGTATTTTAAATTGCCTGTCCTACAAATGCACACATGATTTGTGTCTTTATTGAAACATACTTTCTGACAAAGAGACTCAATGTGCCCTGGTGATTAAATCACATGGTGAGAAAGCAGGTTATTTCTCGTCATGCAATGAAATGGACGCTTGATTTACAGCTCATTCAGAATAAAGGTGATTTGATTATGGAATGACTTTAGTTTATCAGATCACAGAGACATGCATGCTGTCGACTCAGTCTATCAATGATGTATTCTCTCACAACAGCGAGGTAGACGGTGGACCAGCCTCAAATACGCTATATCTTCGCTACTTGACGTAAGATCTGAAGACTGTCAATAATCAGGTTGGGCCAGCAATATAGACGGTCAACCAACCTTAAATAACCCATTAATGATAATTCTGCAAAACTCAATAAACTTCACATGCAATTTTTTACCTAGCAATCTGATACAATGAAGACTTAGATTACATTGTTTTTGCCAAGTAGCCATTCAAAGGGGTTTCTGGTGACGTCACTGCGTTTTAGAGAATAACACATGTTTGAAGAAGGGGTGTTTTATGTGGCACGACCTCAGTGTAGTGTCTTCACAGTAAGAGATTGGCTCAGAACAATCTACATATTCTACGAGATCCAGGCTGGCATGTTTTATCCAAGGGAAGCTATCAAGTGGACAAAGTATGATGAACGGGACGTTAATCGGGTGTTTCCGCGGCTAGTTATTTATCAGCTCTGACCCTTGACTGCTTAAAGGAGGAGGACAAACGAGGCAGGTGAGGTACTGTGGTCAGTGAACTACAGCTCTGTCATAGCCAGAAAAAAGTGTGAAACTATCTGGACTATGTGAATAAAATTGGACAAGGCAACCTGACTGACTGGCTGGCTGGATTAAGAACTGGTTGGTCGGTTGACATGCTGGCCAGTTAGTTGAAAGAATTATGTGAGACTCAATAGCCTTGACCTGCAACATTGTCACCCAGCAACATCATACAATGAAATATCTGGGAGGGGACGTATTATAACCCTGTTCAATGGCTACTCAGTGAAAAAAATATTATAAAAGACCCCCCCCCCCCAATTTCATTTTATTAGATAACTCGGTGAAAACATTAGGGGTCAAGGCTATTGAGTTTCAGGGAATAAACGGAAGTCATGGAAAGACATTTGAATGCGTTTCTTCTCCAATAGACAGATGTGGTCTAACAAGTAGGCAGTGAGAGATCCACAACTCAAGCAACTGTATTACCCTATAGGCGTTATTAGTCCATTTTATCAGCCAATTAAAGCACTGTTATCCTTTAACACTTTAAGTCCTCACGATGCATCAAAGCATCATTTTACACCCTTGAAAACAGACTTAATTTTTCTACAACTAAGGGTTTTAGAATGATAATTTCCATAAAACTGTTTTTTTCATTATGTGGCATTTTTTTAATTTTTCATCCACCTCACGTCATCATCATCCACTACAAGGCGAGAATTGCGACAGCAATTCGCGGCTTGTAGTGGATGAAGATGACAACGGTAAATTCATGCATACAGTCGTTTTCATTCCATTATATCAGCTGATTAAAGCACTGTTAATGGGACGAAATAAGCGTTTAAACATCAAGATTTGCAAATTTTTGCTCCCAAATTAAACCAATATGGATAATTTTCACCCATTTGAAGTTGTGGGTCGCGGTAGCAAAACACAACTTCAAATGGTTTAAAATTTAAAATTTAATTTATTTAATTTAGCTCCTAAAAGGATAATAAATGAATATCATCATTGATTATGTAAGATGGACGAAAAACAGCAGAATTTTTTTTTTACTGTGATCATAATTTTTACAAAAAGGCGAGTTTAGCATATTTAGATAAAGTGTCAGAACAGATTCCACTTGTCGAAACGTTGGGCCGACGTTGTACAAATGTTATGAAAATGTTATGTGTTTGCTGGGATGCCACAATGGACAGCAAAGAATCCCAACTTCCTCTCCTCCTTTATCATTCATTGCTATTAACGAACAATTCCCCTGGGGATTCTTTGAGCAAAAAGCTGATATCTACATTTCAAATGGTGAAAAGAATGGTGCTAATGTTTATTCCTTTGCTCCTATCGTTATTTTTTATACAATTTTTTTCATAATTTGAAACTGGAAATGGTGTTTCTTCACATTGTTTCCCTTGCAGACAGCCAGTAATTCATCATTTCTGGAGATTCACGTATTCTATTTCCCATTGTTTGGTAGAGGGCACTTGAATCAGGGTTTACCCCCCCCCCCCCCGTTGTCTCAGAAGCAGTGTCGCTTCAGGTCAATCTGGCTTCCTCTCTGCAACTTTTACACAAATCAGTATTTCCCGCGTAATTTCCCTTACGTCTGGCCAGTGTGTAGATACATCCAGTGGTTTCCAGTGTGACTGACCAGCAGATACATTTTTTATAATTGATAAAGAAAAAGACAATGTAGAAAAACCACAGCATGCAAGGGACATTTAAGATATCAAGGGGTGTTCAGACCAAACCAGTTTTTCCCGTCCGGTCCCGTCGTCAGTAGTCTTGCATCCATTCTTTGCTTTCAGACCTGAACTTCCTTTTCCTGCTGTACCAACACTCTCATATTTGTATTCCTAGTTTTCAATGAAGCTAATGTATATGACATAATTTGATAAATCCAAGTAGTTTTCAGTCACTAGAAGTTGTGGATCGCGGTAGCGAGGCACAACTTCAAGTGACTGAAAACTTAAATTGATTAGATCAAAGGGTCAAAACATACGACTTCATAATCAACACACTTAGTCACACTTTTGTTTTATTTATGTATTCTTTAAAAAGTAATTTTGAGTACTACAGTAGGGGCCTAATCAACACACCAGTAACACGAGAAAACTTTATGGGAAAAAAACTTTTTTAAATTGCCTGTCCTATAAATGCACACATGATTTGTGTCTTTATTGAAACATACTTTCTGACAAAAGGACTCAATGTACCCTGGTGATTAAATCACATGGTGAGAATGCAGGCTACTTCTCGTCATGCAATGAAATGGACGCTTGATTTGCAGCTCATTCAGAATAAAGATGATTTGATTATTGGATCACACGATAAAACAAATGACTTCAGTTTATCAGACATGCATGCTGTCGTCACAGTCTATCAATGTATTCTCTCACAACAGCGAGGTAGACGGTGGACCAGCCTCAAATACGCTATATCTTCGCTACTTGACGAAAGATCTCAAGACTGTCAATAATCAGGTTGGGCCAAGAATATAGACGATCAACCAACCTTAAATAACCCAGTAATGACAATTCTGTGAAACTCAATAACCTTCACCTGCAATTTTTCACCTAGCAATCTGATACAATGAAGACTTAGATAACATTCAAAAGGGTTTCCGGTAACGTCACTGCGTTTTAGAGAATAACACATGTTTGAAAAGGGGGTGTTTTATGTGGCACGACCTCAGTGTATGTCTTCACAGAGAGAGATTGGGTCAGAGCAATCTACATATTCTACGAGATCCAATCCGGCATGTTTTATCCAACGGAAGCTATCAAGGGGACAACGTGTGATGAATGGGACGTTAATGGGGTGTTTCCGCGGCTAGTTATTTATCAGGTCTGACCCTTTACTGCTTAAAGGAGGAGGACAAACGGGGCAGGTGAGGTACAGTGGTCAGTGAAAGGTACAGTGGTCAGTGAACTACAGCTATGTCATGGCCAGAAAAAAAATGTAAAACTATCTGAACTATGTGAATAACATTGGACAAGGCAACCTGACTGACTGGGTGGCCGGATTAAGAACTGGTTGGTCGGTTGACATGCTGGCCAGTTAGTTGAAAGAATTATGTGAGACTCAATAGCCTTGACCTGCAACATTGTCACCCAGCAACATCATACAATGAAATATCTGGGAGGGGACGTATTAAAACCCTTTTCAATGGCTACTCAGTGAAAAAAATATTTTAAAAGACCCCCCCCCCCTTACTTCATTTTATTAGATAGCTCGGTGAAAACATTAGGGGTCAAGGCTATTGAGTTTCTGGGAATAAACTGAAGTCATGGGAAGACATTTGAATGCGTTTATTCTCCAATAGACAGATGTGGTCAAACAAGTAGGCAATGAGAGATCCACAACTCAAGCAACTGTATGACCCTTTAAATCGCCAAGTGCGATTATAGGCGTAATTAGTCCATTTTATCAGCCAATTAAAGCACTGCCATTCTTTAACACTTTAAGTCCTCACGATGCATCAAAGCATCATTTTACACCCTTGAAAACAGACTTTTTTTACTACTAAGGGTTTTAGAATGAAAATTTCCATAAAACTGCTTTTTCGTTATGTGGCAATTTTTTTTAATTTTTCATCCACCTCAAGTCATCTTCATCCACTACAAGGCGAGAATTGCGACAGCAATTCGCGGCTTGTAGTGGATGTAGTGGAGTCGGTGTTAATAGGGTTCATATTTAGTTTACAAAGATAACAAAGGCAGTGTTAAAAGGGTTTATATTGACTTACAGAGATAACGAAGTCACTGTTAAAAGGGTTTATATTTAGTTTACAAAGATAACGAAGGCAGTGTTAAAAGGGTTTGTATTGTCTTACATAGATGACGAAGTCAGTGTTAAAAGGGGTTATATTTAGTTTACAAATATAACGGAGTCGGTGTTAATAGGGTTCATATTTAGTTTACAAAGATAACAAAGGCAGTGTTAAAAGGGTTTATATTGACTTACAGAGATAACGAAGTCACTGTTAAAAGGGTTTATATTTAGTTTACAAAGACAACGAAGTCGGTGTTAAAAGGGTTTATATTTAGTTTACAAAGATAACGAAGTCGGTGTTAAAAGGGTTTATATTTAGTTTCCAGATATAACGAAGTCAGTGTTAAAAGGGTTTATATTTAGTTTACAGAGATAATAGGTATTCAAATGAATCGGAAAAAGCTGACTAAGACATTGATGATGATTTCAAATTAAAAAAAAACAATATTTCAGAGTTGTAAGCAGCGTTGTAAAGGTTGAAACCAATCAGACTAAATCCCCCATAAAACCTCCGTCCTGACGTCAGAACAAACTACACCCCCTACTTTCATATCCGCGAAATCATTCCAGTGGGCTATTTAAAGCGTACCGATGAAGCACTCTAGCCATTAGGATTTCATTTTAAATATAACGGAGAATTAATTCACCTGGAATTTACGTAGATAATTATATTGTAAATTGTCTTAAATAAACGGGATTTGCAGGAATACGTAAAAAAGGCAAAAAAATCCACAAACGTGTTGATTAATGAAAAACAACACCTTTGGGCGAAGTGTGAGGTCTCAGAATAAATATACAAATAATACTTGCCACAAAAATAAAAATCTTGAGCTCCCTGCAAAAACATACGATCCAAGTGTTACCAAAACTGGTATTAATTGGAGCGACGGGTAATTTAACACGAAGTGACGTCAATATATCGTCCGACATTGGGTATAGCTGGTTATTTTGTCGACTAAATTTGTGGTTTTGTGGCGGTGAGAAATATCCATGTGATTCTTGTGACCAGAGGCAATTTGTGGTTTTGTGGCGGTAAGAAATATCCATGTGATTCTTGTGACCAGGGGCAGATCCGCGATTTTGATAGACGTTCAGAACACCCCCCCCCCCCCTCCCCCGACCACATTCTACGTCCTCCACTGCGTGACCCACTGAATTTGTCATATTATCATGCATTTTATCTGTTACGATAATAACTCGTACCCATCAATCACAGTAACAAATTATCAGTCGATAAGTGTGACATACAAAGTCTTCATTACAGCTCTAAGACGCCGAGACATTTACTCAGCTAAGTGTCATGTAAAACTCATTTCCCAAGATACTCTTTTTATCTTGTCAAAGTAAATGGGGACAAAATGTCAGAAGGGATGTTAACATGATAATTAATGTTGACAAATGACTCAGCGAACTGTGCGGGAGCCCTGGTGCAGTGCTTCAGACCATCAGGGCTTTAATTTCGAAACTTACGTCATCTCATTCATTTCACCATCCTCTGGAGGTTCTCCTGGCCCAGTTTAGCCTGCACAAGGGTGGCTTAAAACCCTATTCATATCAATTTTTACTCCAGGTACTTTTAAGGGCACTAGGTCAGAAGGTCAAATGGGATTGGGATGGGATTTTAGTTGTGACCTTGATGTCTCATCACCCGGCTCTTGTTTGTCCTTGGTGCCATTTGCATTTGCCCCATTTTCATGCCTGTGGATAATGTGTTGTGTTGCATTGTGTTGTGTTTGTCCTTGGGGCCATTTGCATTTGACCCATTTCATGCCTGTGGATATTGTGTTTTGTTGCATTGTGTTGTATTGTGTTGTATTGTGTTGCATTGTGTTGTGTTGTGTTGTGTTGTGTTGTGTTGTGTTGTGTTGTGTTGTGTTGTGTTGTGTTGAGTTGCATATGTTGTGTTTGTCCTTGGTGCCATTTGGGCGTGATCCGTTGTCATCTCTGCGGATATAAATGTCTTACAAACAGTTGTCCTTTTAGTGGTTATTTTGGTGCAAGCAGAATGCGGATCAATCTGTTCAGCATCCAGTTATTATCTCAATACATCACGTTCAGTACATCATTGCAATGTCTGCAACAGAAAGAAGCTTAAAGTCATGTTTTGTATTGACTTGATAACTTCAAGGGTTCTTTCTAGTTCATAATGCATTAGCCAATACTGCACACTCCAAGCCTTTGAACTGTTTGGTGTTCCAACTAACAAAAACGTTGAGCGAATGTTAGTTTAAGGTTGTGCCAGGGTCGCAGACGGTGGGCGAATGTTGAAACAACATCGACTTCATTTCTCTTATATACTGATAAGCAAATCCAAATGCATTAAACTTTCGAGGACGTAAAAATCCTATGTCTGTAGCACACCTGTTTTCAATTCCATTTTTTAATTCCAATTCCCCATCCAATTTTTTTTTTAATTCCGAGGCTAATTCCAATTCCTATTTTTTCATATTTTAAAATTCCAATTCACATTCCAATTCCTAATTTCTAATTCCTTCCTAATTCTGGACTTTTTTAATATGCTCTAAAATTATCTGATTTAAGGCCCAAATTATTTTATTGTGAGAATAATAAACAACGCATTTTATATGCGAGAGTAGTAAATCAGAATCAACTATTATTGTGACATGTATTTTAATATAACTTCGTATTAAATTCTTGGAAATTACATTGGATATTTTGTATAATCTTTGTATATTTGTTTTAACGTAAACAAATAAATAAATAAAGTATCGCACGAATAAAATTGGTGGTGTTGTATTGTTATGCCAGAGCTAGAAAACGGTCACGGTCAACAGGTCAACAAAATGTTATCGTGACCATACCCCCCCCCCCCCGCCTCTGCCGCTCTCTGTTACATCACACCTCTTTACTCTTAACACTTGGTATCCCCTGTCATGTTATTAGAGTTCATTGACATAATTTATAGCTTTATCAAATTTAACTTATTGATAGGAATATCATGACCACTAATTAATATGGGGTATTTACTGTGTATATTATTACTAAAGTATTCAACAGCTCCCGTGTCAATAACTGAAATTATAAATTAAACGATTCACTTTACATGTAAACAATATATTTATATAAGGATATCATTTTTTTCGAATTTCCAATAGTGGAGCTGTTAAATACCCGCAATTTAATAATATTCACGCGTACATTAATGGAAATATTTGACTTTGTGAAATGAAATGAAAATAAAATGAATCGGGCTTTAGGCCACCTTTGTGCACATATAGGCTAAACTGGGCCAGGAGAACCTCCTGAGGATGGTGAGATGATTGAGATGACACTGTCCTCCAGACACAGGATTCGAAATTCGAGCCCTGGCGGTCTGAGGCCGAGCACGCTACCTCTCGGTCACGGAGGCTCCCCACAATACTAACTTTCACACGTGGATGGGGAAGAAACAATTTTGTATCTTTCAAACCGCCGAGACCGGGAACCGAACCCCGGACTCTGGCGTGAAAGGCAGCGGTGCTAACCACTACCCTAGGGCCCCCGCCCATTTGACTTTGTGACTTAAAGTGTTCCATAGAGCCATATCACCCCTGGTGAGCATGAAACATTCATCAATACTGGGCCAACGTTGCAGACGCTGACAACACTAAAACAACACCGCGTGAATGTATCAATTTTACGGGGAGTGCGTTGTCTCTTTCAGATAACAACGACCGGTCTGGTGTTTATAACACCCCACACCCCTCTGTAACAGGCTTGTGCAACCTTCACAATAACTGACCCCCCCCCCTCCCCCTCCACAACAATGTGACGTTCTTGCATTTGTGTTAAGATTTTTTGAAAAAAATAAAAAGTTCAATTCCTTTTTTAATTCCACCTACTTTTAAATATTTCCAATTCAATTCCAATTCCTTAAAAGTTAATTCCCATTCCCATTCCAATTCCTGGAATTAGACTTGGAATTAGGCCTAATTCCAGATCAATTCCGGAATTGAACCCAGGTCTGGTCTGTAGACGTCAGATTCAGAATCTGACGTATAAAGACGGTCCCCGCACTGAAAAAAAATACAAGTTTATAGTGGCCGTAGATCCATAACATAGGTATTCAAGTAAACCGGAAAGAGCTAACTAAGACAATTTACGATGATGTCAAATTTAAAAAAAAACCTTAGATCTCTATAGTTCACACAAGATATATTTCAGCGTTGTACATGTTAACCCTTACAGCGCGGGGATCAACTTTAGTCGTCATAATCTGATGTCTGTGGACGTCAGATTATGACGACTAAAGTCTATCCCCGCGCTGTAAGAATTAAAATATTTCCAATGGCAGTAGACCCATATCATAGGTATTCAATTGAATCAGAAAGAGCTAACGAAGACATTTATGATGATTTAAAACTGGAAAAAACCTCTTTGGTCTTCATGGATTTCACAAAAATAATTCAGCGCTTTAAGGGTTAAAGCACAGGGGATTCGTGTATATCCGTGCACACTGATGCGGGCGTTCACTAATAAGGTCATCTATTTGATCGATTCGTAAAGTAGACATACCGAATTATCGGTCTGATTGTAAACACATGGGGTGATGAGTGTAAACGGCCAAATTTAACCGTCAAATTATGTGATTGCAATTTTCACCCACTTGAAGTTATGTCTCGCCGAAGCGACACACAGCTTCAAGTAAGTGAAAATTATTCAGATTTGACAAAATTGAGGTCATCAATTATGATATCTTGTTGATTGATGTCCCGTTTTATCTTTAACACCTTCAAAATTTAATGGGTTATTCAAAAATAAATAATTGGCTCTAATCGGTACCGGATGTTAAAAGGTTAGGTCAGTCTGACCTATGCTCTATTCCTCACACGTCTGTCTCATCATCTGACTCAAAAAGGAGATGTAGCTCAGATATTTATTAAGTCCATGGAACAGACTGTGTGCTGTGTAGAATGTTAAAAAAAGCAATAAGCAGCACAACACGTTGGTCTAATGTTCGAGCAGAGTCGCAGATGGATGGATCAATCAAATCCAGCATTGGCTCAGCCTCCTGAACATAGTACGAGGTGTGATAGACGGCTAGGAATATTACGCTAATTATCTACTTATCATTTGGGCGGCACTGAAGTGTGTCACTGTCATGTGGGCGGCACTGAGGTGTGTCAATGTCATGTGGGCGGCACTGAAGTGTGTCACTGTCATGTGGGCGGCACTGAAGTGTGTCACTGTCATGTGGGCGGCACTGAAGTGTGTCACTGTCAAGTGGGCTGCACTGAAGTGTGTCATGTCATGTGGTCGGCACTGAAGTGTGTCACTGTCATGTGGGCGGCACTGAAGTGTGTTACTGTCATGTGGGCGGCATTGAAGTGTGTCACTGTCATGTGGGCGGCACTGAAGTGTGTCACTGTCAAGTGGGCTGCACTGAAGTGTGTCATGTCATGTGGGCGGCACTGAAGTGTGTCATGTCATGTGGTCGGCACTGAAGTGTGTCACTGTCATGTGGGCGGCACTGAAGTGTGTTACTGTCATGTGGGCGGCACTGAAGTGTGTCACTGTCATGTGGGCGGCACTGAAGTGTGTCACTGTCATGTGGGCGGCACTGAAGTGTGTCACTGTCATGTGGGCGGCACTGAAGTGTGTCACTGTCATGTGGGCGGCACTGAAGTGTGTCACTGTCATCTGGGCGGCACTGAAGTGTGTCACTGTCATGTGGGCGGCATTGAAGTGTGTCATTGTCATGTGGGCGGCACTGAAGTGTGTCACTGTCATCTGGGCGTCACTGAAGTGTGTTACTGTCATGTGGGCGGCACTGAAGTGTGTCACTGTCATGGGGGCGGAACTGAAGTGTGTCACTGTCATGTGAGCGGCACTGAAGTGTGTCACTGTCATGTGGGCGGCAATGAAGTGTGTCACTGTCATGTGGGCGGCACTGAAGTGTGTCACTGTCATGTGGGCGGCAATGAGGTGTGTCACTGTCATGTGGGTGGCACTGAAGTGTGTCACTGTCATGTCTGTCATGTGGGCGGCACTGAAGTGTTTCACTGTCATGTGGGCGGCACTGAAGTGTGTCACTGTCATGTGGGCGGCACTGAAGTGTGTCACTGTCATGTCTGTCATGTGGGCGGCACTGAAGTGTTCCACTGTCATGTGGGCGGCACTGACGTGTGTCACTGTCATGTGGGCGGCACTGAAGTGTGTCACTGTCATGTGGGCGGCACTGAAGTTTGTCACTGTCATGTGGGCGGCACTGAAGTGTGTCACTGTCATGTGGGCGGCACTGAAGTGTGTCACTGTCATGTGGGCGGCACTGAAGGGTGTTACTGTCATGTGGGCGGCACTCAAGTGTGTCACTGTCATGTGGGCGGCACTGAAGTATGTCACTGTCATGTGGGCAGCACTGAAGTGCGTCACCGTCATGTGGGCGGCACTGAAGTGGTTCACTGTCATGTGGGCGGCACTGAAGTGTGTTACTGTCATGTGGGCGGCACTGAAGTGTGTCACTGTCATGTGGGCGGCACTGAAGTGTGTCACTGTCATGTGGGCGGCACTAAAGTGTGTCACTGTCATGTGGGCGGCACTAAAGTGTGTCACTGTCATGTGGGCGGCACTGAAGTGTGTCACTGTCATCTGGGCGGCACTGAAGTGTGTCACTGTCATGTGGGCGGCAATGAAGTGTGTCACTGTCATGTGGGCGGCACTGAAGTGTGTCACTGTCATGTGGGCGGCAATGAGGTGTGTCACTGTCATGTGGGTGGCACTGAAGTGTGTCACTGTCATGTCGTAAATCGGGCAAGTTTTTCTAGACGTCCATGCTTTAACATTAATCAGTCCACCTACGTAGTATGGTGTACGCGTATCAGTGTACATTAGGCTATATCGGAATATAGTGTAAAATGAGAAGTGTTATTCAACATCAGTCGTAACGTGGTGTATTTTTATTGATATACTACGTGTGTCAATGTACTGTAATGTAGGCTATATCAAAATATAGTGTAAATCGAGAGGGAATATAATGTCATAAATTGTGTATTTGCAGTCCATCGATACAAAATGAAGATGCAGGTGAACATGTGTCTTTGTTGTGTTTTTACTGTATCCTTCCATCTTTGTTCAATGTGACATAACCTCAGTGTATATCCCAGCAAACAGAAGATGTTGAGTCAATGATGGTTTAATGTTTGGCCAGCATTGGCTCAATGTCTTGCGTTCCCTGAGTAGCCTGACCGAGAATAAGATTCCCAGCAGACACAAGACGTTGAATCCATGTTGGATTAACGCTGGTCCACCGTCACCGACGTTGGACGAACGATAAAGCAACATTGTTTCAACGTCATGTGTCTGCTGGGCTGGTTCATGATATCTTAAAATAGTTACAATGTATGATATCTCTTTCATACCTTCATTGTATACTCAATTACAGTTCATGCGAGTGGCGCCACCTGTGCTATGGCAACATGTTGAGATTATGATATTAAACATGTTAAACCAGCCTGGTCAGCAGTGTGTTAACACACGATTAGTGGAGACGGTCCATCATCTCATTCAATAAGTGAATGGAGCTCAGTAACACACCACTACAATTTTTTTTAAATGTATTATATCTCTTTCATACCTTCACTGTATACTCAATTACAGGATTATGATATTAAACATGTTAAACCAGCCTGGTCAGTAGTGTGTTAACACACCAGTGGTGGAGACGGTCCATCATCTCATTCAATAAGTGAATGGAACTCAGTAACACACCACTATAATATTTTTTAAATGTATGATATCTCTTTCATACCTTCACTGTATACTCAATTACAGGATTATGATATTAAACATGTTAAACCAGCCTGGTCAGTTTGTTAACACACCAGTGGTGGAGACGGTCCATCATCTCATTCAATAAGGGAATGGAACTCTGTTATTTACTAAGTTCATTGAGCAGGATGTGTGCTGTGTAGGGTGGTAATGAAGCAATATCTAACACGAGAATGCTGTTTTAATATTGGTCCATCGTCTACGACGCTGGGCCAACATTAAAACAGCATCGGGTGAGCGTCACAATATACTGTCCCAATGTCGGTTTAGTGCAGGTTGAAAGGTGGGCCACCATAACCCAGCATTGGCAGAGCCTCCAGTAATAGCATGAAGTACTGGCTGTGATGGACAGCTGTGCAAATTACGTTAAAGCTGCAAGACATGATGTATTTGTTATGTTAGCAGCAGTAATGCATGTCACATTGTGCTAGCTTCTAAGGGAAAGAAAGCCAGTTACTTCATGTTAGACAGATCAACAGGTCATGCATGAACAATAAATCTGAACAGGATACCCAGCTCTAAACATAGCTTTATATTGATACGCTCTTTATAAGAAAATATTCATTGAAGGTTTTTTCATATACATGTAGTTTATTGAGAAAAGCTCCACATGATGGCCTATGCTGGTTTAATGTTGGCTCCTCGTCTGCGATTCTGGCTCAGCATAAGACCAACACCTTTCTCTATATATATTACGAAAAAAACGTCAATAAGCTTTTGTTCTTAGAGCGTAAAGATTGACAAGCGATTATAGTCTGTAAGGCTAGACATAATATTATCTACATTTTCAACTATTTGAAAAATACTGCAAGACCGTGAACTCACGTGGAACATGTAAAATCACATGGAAATCGCCATGCTATGTAAACTTAAACTCAAACTTGCAGTTATCATTATTATATACTTAACATAAGCTCAGGGTATTTAGAATATGCATCATAAGTACTCCAAATAAAGTAAGAAAATGATGTCGAAATATGAATATACTACTCTACATAGCAACAAAACAGACCCTTGGGAAATCGTAGAAATCTAAGAATCACATGAAAGTTTTGTTTTTCTAAAGTACATCAAAACAATTTGGTGCTGTTGGGCGAACTGTGAGGTTTCGGAATAAATATACAAATAATGTTTGCCACGAAAAAGAAAAGAGGGTTGGTACCTTATGGCTATATAAATATACGGTCCAAGCGTCACCAAAACTGATTAACGACGGACAATTTAACGTCATTATATTGTCCGACATTGGCTCGGAGGCGAAAACAATATTTGGGCCGTAATATGGTAGAAGTATACTAAAGAAAAAAAGATAGCTGGATATTTGTGTCTTCTAAAGTTGTGTTTTTGCGACAGCAAGAAATATCCAAGTATAATCCGTCCCCTTGGATATGAAAGGGTGTATCTGCAATTTTCCAAAGTGGGAGATAGAGCCTTTCATATCCAAGGGGACGAATTGTGCCCAGGGGTGGATGGGGAATTTTGAAGGGAGGCGGGGTCAATCACACTTTAGTATACCTCATGTTCAAGAATGTAAATTTATGATTATTATTAGCTCATGTACACGGATGTTTAGGTGACCATCTCATCACATTTTAAATGGCAAATATAGATGTTTACGCAGTGTGCAGTGATTTTTGAAAAATATTTTGTGACAGAGAGTCAGTATCTTCCCCCACTCTGACCATATTCTAAATGTTACTGAAAATGTTGGTTTTGCAAATGGGTATATTTGTATTAGAGATTCAATTTCATTTGACATGACAAGATAATTTTCTGACACACGAGGAATTTTCTCCTGAATTGGGGCTTTATCTGACTTTATCCGGCTCTTGAAACAATACCCGTGCCGTTGCATATAATGTATTCTCCGTTCTCCTCTGCTTGACCCCACTGAATTTGTCATATTATCATGCATTGTGTCTATTACGATAATAATATTAGTGTTCTGCACCCATCACACAGAGTAACAAATTATCAGTCGATAAATGTTACATATACAAATTCCCCATTACAACTCTAAGACGCCGAGACAGAATCGATCAACATTTACTCAGCTAAGTGTCATGTAAAACTCATTTTCCAAGATACTCTTCTTATGTTGTCAAAGTAAATGGGGGAAAAATGTCAGAAGGGATGTTAGCCTTGATTTCGCCATCATAATTAATGTTGACAAATGACTCAGACTCAGCGCACGAGGTCAGAAGGTCAAACAAGACTGGAAGATGACTGAATGAATGAATGAACGAATGAATGAATGAATGAATGAAGGAATGGATAAATGAATGAATGAATGAATGAATGAATGAATGGATGAATGAGTGAATAAATGAATGAATAAATGAATGAATGAATGAATGAATGAATGAATGAATGAATGAATGAATGAATGAATGAATGAATGAATGAATGAACGAATGAAGGAATAAATGAATGAATGAATGAATCAATCAATGAATGAATCAATGAATTAGTCAATGAATGAGGCTTTAGGACAAATTTCTTAGCATGTAGGCTAAACTGAGCCAGAAATTCGTTTTTAGAATGTTAGGATGAATCCGATGGCATTGCCCCTCAGCCATTTGATTTGAATTTCGAGGCCTGATGTTCCGAGGCCGAGCACGTCACCTTTCAGTCACGCTGGCAAAATATAGAATCCTTACTAGTGGGCGGGAAATAAACATTTTGTTTGTTTACAATATGAATTATTTGAAACATGAATTGTGCGCGACAGGCACGAGGCGTAACCACCACTCTAGGTCCCAGCTCTGGGCCCTATGGGGGTCCTGGTGCAGTGGTTAAAGCTGCCTGCTTGGAAAGTCGGAGATCGCGGGTTCAAACCCCGCTCTGGCCTTCACGTTTCAAAGAAACAAAATGTTTCTTCCCCGCTCACACAAAGGTGGCCTAAAACCCCATCCATTTCATTTCCCGGCTCTGGGATTGCTGAACCTGTTTCACTTATAATAGTTGTAAATACAGTGCAATAAAATGACCAGATATTTTAATTATCGCGAAATGGGATTTTATGTAGCAATGTGGCTCCCACACACAGATGTTCACCGTAATTTTTATTCATCTTGAGAAGAAAAAAATAGACTCCCTAAGCATGACTAAAGTCGTTTTTAATCCGTTTATTAGCCGTTTAAATCACAGTTATGTGGTTTTAAACAAATGTTTGGTCTCAAATTAAACAAATATGAATAATTTTCACCCACTTGAAGTTGTGGGTCGCGGTGGCGAGAATGATGTTTGTATCCATTCTTGCTAGAGCATGACCTGAAATTGGTCAAACGGCGTTTCCATACTTGTCATCTTGACTGTACTACTGTATATTATATTGTGTTAGATCAGTAAGTCTCGTTCTAGTTAACACGTTTTTAATTGTGACCTTGATTTGTCAAATGTCGTTTCCATACTTATCATCTTGACTGTATTACTGTATAATATAATGTGTTAGACCAGAGAGCCCGGTTCTAGTTTACACGTTTTTAGTTGTGACCTTGATGGCTCACTATCCGGCTCTTGTTGTCCTTGGTGTCATTTCCATTTGATCCATTGTCATCCCTTACAAACGCTTGTTCTTTTAGTGGTTGTTTTAGTGCAAACACAACGTGAATGAATCTGTTCAACATTCAGTAGATATTTATTTACATCAGTTTCATTAGATAATGGCAATATTTATCGACAGATATTTTTTATTGACTTTATAACTTCAAGGGTTCTTCATAGTTGATAATACCTTAGCCAGCACTGCACACTCCAAGCATTTGAATAGTTTTGTGCTCCAGCTAACACAACACGTTGAGAGGATGTTAGTTTAAAGCTGCGCCTGAATTGCAGACGGTGGGCAAAGAACATCGGTTCCATGTATGTCAGCTACTGATAAACAATCCAAATGCATTAACCCTTTCAACGCACTAGAAAAAATATAATTTTATAGTAGCCGTAGATAAAACATATTTATACAGGGTGTATACATATTAGCAAAGATTTTTTAAATATGTGCCCTGGTATACATTTAATAATACGATACATTTCTGTGTACAAAATATATACAGATTAAAATATCCACAATCTAATCATACCTACACTTAATTCAATTTAATTAACACTTTCATAGGAAGCATTTTAAAAGCATATGTTGTTATGTGGATATGAGATAAGACTTAATATTAAATTTAATGTTAAAAGTAGTGTAAATACCAGCTTCCCACCCCAACAACCGGAGATGTTTGTAAGTTGTAAAATAATCAGTCTGGAAAAGTGTAGTAAGAAAAGTGACATTAGTACATCTTGACATCTACACAGGATAGTAATACATATGTAAGCACAACCTTTTTTATAAACAATCTAAAAAAAGGCATAGGAAGAACATACATTAAAATGCACAATATTTGTAATACGTCACCATATCAGCATAAAAATAGAGGATATAATATATATATATATATATATATGTTCATATAATATAGTCCCATAAAAGTATGAATGTATTATTTGTCAAAACAATACAATCGCAATTAAAACGTAATAGGGGGCTACATACATTGAAAGGTGCATGAAATATTTCAATTTACCGTACGTATTTGGAGCAAACTATTTCAATCACGACATCATATGAAATATTAGACTGAAATGATATGAAACATGTTGATCCTTTCAGAGCGGGGACAGTCTGTAGACGTCAGATTCTGATATCTAAAGACGGTCCCTGCACTGAAAGAAGTAAACAATTTATAATGATTGTAGACCCATAACATAGGTATTCAAATGAAGCGGAAACAGCTAAATAAGACTTTTATGATGATTAAAAGTAAAAAAACACCTTTGTCTCCATGGTTTATAGACAAATATGTCCGCGTTGTAAGAATCCAACCAGCCTGGTCAAGATCCTATTAACACACCAGTAGCGGAGGCGGTCCGTCATCTCATTCAATAAGTGAATGTAACTTGTTATTTATTGGGTCCATTGAGCAGGATGTGTACCGTGTACGATGTCAAGTAATATCCAACACGAGAATGCTGGGTTTATGTTGGCCTATAGCCTTATATTGATACGCTCTTTAGAAGACAAGATTTATTGATTTTTTTTGTTTCACATAGGGTATAGAGGAGAAGCTCCATGGCCTATGTTGGTTAATGTTGGTTCATTGTCTGCGACGCTGGGCCAGCATCAAACAAACACCGTTCTCTCTATATATTACGAAAACAACGTCAATAAGCTTTTGTTCTAAGAGCGTAGAGATTGACAAGCAAATATATAGTCGCCGTCAAATTAAAAATGATCAACCAGGATCGCATGATTTTCGGCGATTTCTCCGTCAATTTTTAACCGATTTTCTTGACATTTTGCAGAGGCCAGTTTCTATTAAAATCCTAACAGCGGTAAAAATTTCGCAAAATAATATTTAATATTTCAAAAGTTAGACCATTTGGCATGTAATAAAATTTTAAAATTTGATTAATGGGGTTAAAGAGGAACGTCGTAATTTCAATTTATTACATGTCAAATGGTCTAGCTTTTGAAATACGCTATATAATTTCACGAAATTTTCAGGGCTGTTAGGATTTGAATAGAAAATGGCCTTCGCAAAATTTGAAGAAAATCGGTTTAGAATTGACGGAGAAATCGCCGAAAATCATGCGATCCTAGTTAATTTGACGGCGAGTATAGTCTGCAAGGCTAGAAATATTATCTACTTTTGCAACTATTTGAAAAATACTGCAAGACCATGGACTCACATGGAAAAAGAAAAATCACATGGAAATCGCCATGCTATGTAAACTTAAACTTGCAGTTATCATGATTCTATACTTAAAGGGTCAGTACCAGGCTAAAATCTTAAAAAAAACGGTGATTTTGTTTTGGCTTCTTAATATGACCATATGATGTCTAAAGACTAGAACTGCAGACGTTTTTTAATTTGAAATTCCTGATTTCTAATTTTGGACAACTATGTCAAAAAAAAAGAATTTTAGCCTGATTTTAGCCTGGTACTGTCCCTTTAATATAAGCTCAGGGTATTTAGAATATGCATCATAAATAATCCAGATAAAGTTAGAGAAACGATGTCGAAATATGTATATATACTACTCTACATAGCAACAAAACAGACCCTCGGGAAACCGTAGAAATCTAAGAATTACATGCAAGTTTTGTTTGTTCTAAAGTATGTAAAAACAGGGATCTGTTCCGTCTGTTGGATGCTGTGTACGGCATTGTACGGGAGCACTAGTCCACAGCAATCATCCAAGGGCAGCTGCAGCCTCCTCGTATCTGGCTATAATCTTCAGGCAGATTGCCAGTGGCGTACCCTGGTTCCTCCGCTCAACAGCGGAGCCAATGCAGCACCCGCATTAGTGCTGGCGCTGATGTAGGCCGTGGTAGCCTCAAATAACCAGGTAATAGCGTGTTTGACATTAGGTCTCTCACGTGGGATGAATGGAGTTACCCAGAGGGAGTGATCCCTCCTATTATTACTCTGGGGACTATCCAACTGCGCGAAATTCACAGAGTTTCAACATTAAATTGTACAGCGAAACTCAAGTCTCCGGCCGTCTGGGCATGTCTGGGGGTATATCCCCTAGACATGCCCAGAACCCCTTATCGGGCGAGCGAAGGAAAACGCTCTCAATAACCCACCATGCCCTATCACCCCCACCCTCACATCATCATCTGTACATCATTCATCTCATCAATTGACTACAACGTTTTTATCGTATTATAATGTCACTTAAAAGACCTTTTGTGCCGAAAACGCTCTCAATAACCCACCATGCCCTATCACCCCCACCCTCACATCATCATCTGTACATCATTCATCTCATCAATTGACTACAACGTTTTTATCGTATTATAATGTCACTTAAAAGACCTTTTGTGCCGAAAAGTGACGTAAAGCAATTATTTACTACTAAATGTAAAAACAATTTGGTGCTGAATGTTTCCAAGTGTCTAAGTTTCGATTTACTGTAAATCAGAGGTAGGTATTAATGATGTAGCTACATCAGTACAGTTGAGTTGATGATCCCTAACGTTGGTAATATGACCTTGTTATTGATCCAGATCCTTCACAATGTCAGTTGGCCTTATCTCAAATAAGGATCTGAAGTAATAGTCAGTGTCTGGCTGGCTGCTTTAAGGCAGACCATAATGGCATGTCTACATCTGACAGACGCGTGGTAAAACAAATGAAATGAATGGGGTTTTAGGCCACCTTTGTGCACTTGTAGGCTAAACTGTAGGTGTCACCAGGGAGTATGCCATTGTCCTTTGTTAAAGGACGAAGGGTCAGTCACAAGGTCAGGTGCTCTTCTTGGATCACACGATTCTTTGTTAACATAAAAATAACCGATGTAGGTCTCATAAAGTATGGCATTCAGACATGTATAAGCACTTATTTCATTTGCACTGCTAAATAAACAGATTCAAAATAACTAACATCAGATGTGTCTACATTGTGCTCTATATGCTATAACAGGTGGGCATCTCTATAAGGGGCAAAAATGTGAACCGTAACACGCAACGAAAAACAGCATGTGAGCACGTCACAGAAACCTGACTATATATAGCGTGTTTTAAGGCACATCAGCTGCGAATTCCACGTTTATAAGAAAGTCTGTGACTACATCACCATGAACGCAGTCATCTGACAGAGCAGCAACGTAGTTAGCTTGCATTAAGTGGATATTTGATATAAATAATTCACACAAGGCTTTATTTAAATAACAGTATTTTAAAAACATGTTAATTTGTTTACTGAATTGAAAACTTGTTAAATTGATGATCACCATGATCACTCAATAACTGGAAAATGTTTTAGTAGTAGGTCGTGATGTTTTATTTTGATTTATTTCATAAATCACAAGATCTGTTCTGTTTTACATTCTACATAACGGTGGCTCTGCACTGCTTTGTGGCTCATATGGGTCACACAAACAGACTAAGAACTTAATTTACAATATATTACACGTCTCTGTAATTCAGATAAGTGATGACGACCAAGTAAATGAATTCATATTATCTTTTCCGACGTCATGATTCCAAGTAATTATCACAAACATATGCTGAGTGTTCAACTTCTTATTAATATCCACTAAGGATGCTTCACTTAAAAAATTATGTTTAACATCTATCATTATCAGATAATATTGGAAGGTTCATAATTACATATCTCTCACAGAAAAGTGAGAAAGACTAAATTACATAATTTATAATATTTTTGGAACCTATCTGAGGCCCACCTGCTACGGCTCCACATCTAATCAATTTCCACTGAGAATGCTTCACTTTAATATGTTTAACATATTGATGATCAGATAATATTGGAACATGCATGATTCTATATCCACATGTGACATCATCTGGTAGCTCTGCAATTCAGGCATACTTACTTCCGGTTTGCTTGATGACTTCCGCTGATTGCTGTGATCCGAACAACACAACAACAAACACCAACAAGTTCGTTGAATGTATCTTGTCTTATGGGAAAACAGGTCCAATAATTAGAATAAGACTTCTCTCATATCAGATTGTCATTGTTCTTATTAAATCAACAAATTATTGTAATTGCCGCATTTTATAAATTTATGCAAATGCAATTACAGGAAATGTTTCCATCATGAATAACATGCATGTGTCAACGAGTGGCGATTCTCAGGTTATATAACCCAAAAAACGCTTAAAATAACAAATACAATTTTAAATTGTCACCCACTTTAAGTTGTGTCTCGCTACCGCGACCCACAACTTCAAGTGGGTGAAAAATACTCACATTTGTTGATTGCTGTGATCCGTGTGACTCATACTGTACAACACAACAACAAACAGCAACAGTAATGGTTGAATTTATCTTGTTTGAAAACAGGTCCAATACTTAGACAAACACGTTTGTCATATCGGGTTGTTCTTATTAAATCAACAAATTAATGTAATTGCTACATTTGATAAATGTATGCAAATGCAATTACAAGAAATGTTTTCATCATGAATAAAATACATGTGTCAACGAGTGGCGATTCTCAGGCTATATAACCCAAAAAACGCTAAAAAAAAAAAATAAACACAATTTTAATTTCAACCCACTTCAAGTTGTGTCTCGCTACCGCGACCCACAGCTTCAAGTGGGTGGAAATTACCCATATGTGTTTAATTTGAGACCAGCTATTTTTGACCGTGATTTTTAAAAACACATTTTGTTCCAACAACTGATTTAAACGGCTAGTAAAAACGACCTAGTTGTGCTTAGCGGTGTAAGGCAGTGAAAGGAATGAAACAAATACAAGGTATGAGAATGAATGTCGCTTATCTGCTTATGCACTTGTGAAAACAGATCAACGCCGGGAATATGATCAATTATTATTCACAGCACCATAGAAAGTAGCCATTTCATTACTTTGAGTATTTGTAGCACTGCATGAGACCTCGTAGACGGCCAAGCAAATACTAAACATTTGTATAACATTTGTGAAATGTTGGACCAACAGCGAAGTTTGCTGGTGGGGGGGGGGGTATTCCTCGTACATAGATTGCAGCATAGAACAAATGCTTGGCATTGTGAGCAAATAAATGTTCCTGATGAGCTGCTAATGGACTAAGTGTGATTATCATCGTGCACAATTGAATCTCCCATCTGAGCTAATACGAGGCTGCGAATAGAAATAAATGTGATAATTATTGTGCACAATTATGGTCCATAAGGATATGTTATTTACATTAATGTCACAAATGTGACTGCTAAGATGGATATATGTTGTTAATGTTGACTTAATGTTCTGCCAGGTGACATCGGGTTGGGTTGGGGCATATACTGGCCAGTGTCAGCTTGTAATATGCAATGTTATAATGTGTATTCGACAATTTAAACCGGATATACCTAAAACAATGTAATTAGATACACATTATGACCAGATGGTGGTTCTCAATTTATGCAACAGATACTGAAAGAAAAAAATGTTGCTTATCCTATCAGTTGAGAAGCAGTCCCAAAAAAACTGGTCTTAATTTAATCTCGCCAAAAATACCTTTTTTCTATGATGCGGTCTTCAAATCCAGATCTTGCTGATATCATGATCTGAATAATTGATGATAAAAATGTCTTCACATGACACATCTGGTGTTTCTTTCCATGAAATACATATTGTGGGTGGGTAAAATAAATTAAAAGGCACACCTCGCCTCCAATCCATCAATCAATATTGTCTGGGTTTTTTAACTGCCATTTTGCTGTTTCTCGTCATGGATTGACTGGCTAAGTTTCATCGAGATTATGGCAGATTTGGAGGATTTGTGGAGACTTATGGTTGATTTTCTTTACATGTAGCTCAATCTGTCTGGCAAGGTTATCCATTCAGCTTTGACATAAACACAAAACGTTATGCATATATCAGTGTCTATATAAACATTATTTTGCAGGATGTATGCGTGGGACATTTTACTAAAAATACTATTAAGGCCTGCCAGATTTACATATCATTCTCGTCATCTGCAGTCACAAAGGCCATATTAATTTATCCAAATACAACAGAATATTTTTCAACAAGGATAAATTGTTTTTTGTCCTGCATACATTACTTTTAGCAAACCATCTGTGACACTAGCCTGGTTTGTGCAGAGCGTTTGTAAAAGGGGAAGAAATGATAGCATAAACATGCAACAAAAACAGCATATGAATGCAGCACATTGATGAAATCAGAAAGTTTTTAGGCACGTGAGGCCTACAGACTACGAAAACATGTAAATATTAGAGTCATATTAGCATCACATAGATGAGATTTTTATTTGCATACCATATCCAACAGCTTCATAGATTGGATTTGAATAAAAAAAGTAAGGGTGTTGGAATTTAAAAATCGGAATTTACCCAGGTCTGCTCATTTCTGTGCTCGTTATGTCACTCATTGAATTCCCCGCCTCGCTGACTCTGTCTGTGCTTGTAGTCGGAACCTGGACTGGACATCTCCATGGCAGTCTGGCTGTCTAATTATGTTCACCACGCCACGTTAAATTACCATTGAACAATCATCGTCCTAGTGTCAACAGGGTGTGTGAGCATGCTGCAGATACGCCAATTCACTAATGTCCCCGTGAATTGTCCGCCTCGCTGACTCTGTCTGTGCTTGTAGTCTGAACCTGGAAAGGACACCCCCATGGGAGTCTGGCTGTCTAATTATGTTCGCGTTTTGTCCAACAGCTAAAGTTTTACTGTCCAGTTGTATATTCCTGTCGTGTTCTGCTCCACAAAGGAAAGCAGCAGTAGGCTAACTGATTACTTGAAAAGTAAGCAGTTAATTCTCATCTGAAGGTGAATAAAAACACCCTAGTATAATGGAGGTCAGAGCGTCCCTATTGTGATGGATTTATCATTGTTTACTCAAATCTGCAGTGAGTGATTACTTGAAAATGATGGAGGTACTAAATGTACTAAATGAGGGTTAAAATCAGACCTTAATACCCCTCAAATCACGCAGCTGTTTAGTCTCATTTCCATGCATCTTGATATGTGAATCGCTACCGCGATTGTCACCTCAAGGTGAATAAAAATAACCTAGAATGATGAAGGTCAGAGCGTCCTTATTATGATGGATTTATCATTGTTTACTCAGAGCTAAGGATGTGATACAATTGAGTTTTTTTTTTTGAATAAAAATCACGCCACATCTTGAAGAGGTGCAAGGATGACTTGATAGAAAAACTGTATTCACCGTCACCATGATTCAATTCCCACATTGATTTGCACCACTCTTTTTAATCACACTGTGACCCTGTCGAGCTATTTTCTGCATCCGCCCCTGCATCATATGTAACATTGCTTGTATGAATAAATATTGTAGATTATTAAACGAGGTGTATATTCGTGGACAACATTGCTAGCATTAATAATATTTATACATTCGTGGACAAATTTGCAGATTCTTTGCAACATTGCCAGTATGACTATTGATTATAGATTCGTGAACAAGTCTTAGATTCGTGAGCAGCATTGCTAGTATGAATAATAATTATAGATGAAAAAAGGTGTCTAAACCCCATGTTTAAACAGCCGATAAATGTCACGGGAGTATATTAACATTATAAATAAGAGATGTCGCAAGGATGACATTTTGTAGTGTTGTTCCATCAACTTACTATTATTGGAGTATTGTTGTGACAATGATCACGATACAATATATCAGTATGAAAATGAGATCATTGTCCTGGAGTACAATGGTCTCATTCTAAATTGGAACCTTTTCAAATGCCGGCTTTCAAATAAACACACCCACGCGTCTCGTCACCGGACAAAACA
Source organism: Flabesymbios commensalis (assembly GCA_964017125.1). Lineage (NCBI taxonomy): Eukaryota > Metazoa > Annelida > Polychaeta > Terebellida > Flabelligeridae > Flabesymbios > Flabesymbios commensalis. The sequence continues at coordinate 106,998,010 of OZ024904.1, read as the reverse complement.
ATTTTCTGAGTAAATCCTCACTCTGATCCATTGTTACAGGTTATGTGGGATCTAGGCGTGTCACAAGATTGGGATGTAATTTACACGGCGATCAATTTATCAGGATTTGTTGTTATACATTAATTGTAAATTAATCTTGAAATTAAAACAATAATCACCTCATTTCATGCATGTCACAGAGAAAAAACACATAGCTGAAATATATGTTCATCACAGTACAGTTCGAAATCATGATGCTTCCATGAAATAAATTTTAGTAATGAATACAAATTACTGCTCCAATTAAACTGTTTAATTATGTTTTTTGTCATAATTTATTGATTGCTGGCATTCAGATCTACGATTGGCTGCCTCCTTTATTCCTATCGAAAAATTAGAAATCATAAAAGACAGAAAAAAGCATTTTATTGCCATCACAACCACGAAAAATGTATGTCACTTCGTCAGCAACAGCTTTATTATATGTCTAAATTATCCTATCCAGCGCAATCGCAACATTACAAATGCTCACCATTTTGTTTAGATTAATACACACCACGGTAGCAATTATTACAGCAACAACATCCACTATTAACAATTGATTTGGCTGATTTTGCGCACTGTCAGCCCTTTATTCGTTAAGTATGTTTTCTATATGGAATCAAGGTTTAAAGGGTTAGGTGCATATATGGCAGTTTAACTCGATAAATTAATTCTCACTGGTCCACTGCGCATGGCAATCTCTGATTTCGTTTTTTTTTTATTTCCTGTTTTTGCTTATTCAGCTGGTAAACATTAGCACTACCTGAGTCAGGTGTGTGTGTGTATGTGTGTGTGTGTGAGTAATATTAGCGGACATTCAGAACACTGCCAGCCGCTGGCTCTGTTTGGAAATAATTTGAGACAACATAATTATAATAAATCTTATGTGTATTTAGTGGTCTTTGGCTCCGGATGGGTTGTTGTGTGCGTTTATGTTAGTGGGGAAGACATGCGTGTATATGATTGAAAAACCATATGTGTGTGTCTGTCTATGATTGTATTACCAGATCATTCTCACCTTTCTATAAATCTCAGCCTAAACACTCAAGATAAAAACTGACAAGCCCTGGGGAAATCTGTATACTTTCTGTCAGAGCATATCAGGCAATGTCATGTTTTATGTTGAGCACACCAATAATCTCAACAGACGCGGCACTTTGTCGGCTTACTGAACGACAAATGTGGTGGGACGATGGTCCAACGTCCAACGTTTTTCCCAGCCTCCAATACATCAGTAAACCTGGTTTGGCTATGATGCAGAAACTCAGATGTATGTGTTTCTTTATTAATTCAGCGGTCAGCTATATTCTGAAACTGGAAATATGAGACTCCCAAAAGTATACGGTTGACGGTCTAATGCATCAAAAGATGACAATGACAAATGCCAAGTCTTTCATATGCAATCATCATGGAAGTTATGGCAGATTTGCAGGATTTTACACGTGCAACCCCTTGTGTCTGACAAGGCAATCAAATCAGCTTTGGAATTACTTACCTCATCTGGATCATCTACAATAACTCACAAAACTTGATTTCCTCAATATTGATTAAAAAATACCAAAATAGTGGTATTTGAAACTCAACATTTACTAGCGTAGCACTAGTAAAATTAGAGTGTCAAGACCTCATATATCAACCAAAAAGACATTATTTATTGACTCCTATTGATATTCAACCGGATTTTCTAACTTCTTGATGGCCGTCTCGACCAATCAGAAGCCGACGATATATCGTAACTAGTACGAGAATACGATGCCTGGGATCATATGCAATACCACCCAGAATCTACAATCAGTTACGTGCTATAAACAAAATCTGAAACATGTTTTGTACATTATCTATTTTATGTTTATTGCCACCGTCATACTTCCAGATTCCAAACGGGTTTCAAAATCGAAAACGAAGGTAAGTAGGATCAGCATTATTGGGTGATGGATTGGTGATAAGCAGTCACCCTTACTTATACATAAATACAAAAGTAAAATATTGTTCATATTAGCGTCATCAGGACCCTATCCTATATAGCAAGTTTGAGTATTTTTATGATATTTTTTTAGAAATGATTCAGTGCTGGCTTCCACATTGGATTTTTAAATAAACACACCACACCGGACAAACAATTATCTGAGTAAATCCAGATTCTAATCCTATTGCAGATTGTGTGGGATTTAGAAGATGCAAATCTGTGATCACCATGCAAACTACACAGCGATCAACTTGTCACAATCATTATTTTCTGCTGGTTCATATTTTTAAATTAATCTTAAAATTGCAATTAAATTCACATTATATCTACACCTAAATTATCATCTTTATTATTTGCTTTATTATTTAAATTCGACTAATTAAAAAAATCCCATAAAATTAATCACATTGACAGTGCATAATTTACTTTTCTAATCTCATTGATGCTGCCTGTGCTCTGATGCATATTCCACTGAAATCTATAGGAGTATTATTGTTCCAATTAAAGAGTTTAATTAAAACGTTTTTTTTAATTATCTCTGAGCGACTATATTCAGTGTCATTTCTCATTCCCTCTCTCCACAAACTCAAGTGCATTGGTGCTGCCACAGAGAAAGCAAGTCATTGTTTGAACTATAGGTAATGATCACACATAATCATTTCTATTTCCCAGCTTACATACATTTGTTCCCCATGGATACGACTTCTTATTAATCGTTCATTCCAAGCCTTAATGTATAATTGGGGTCATTGTCCACCACAGGCAACGGATTACCATATATAACTAAAACATAGTTTTATAAAAATTATTATTTTAGAAATATGTTGTGATGGAAATCAATTTAGTTTTCAAGGATGCTGAATGATGATTTAAGGCATCTTTAGGGTTCAAAGGGTTAAGTTAAAATACGTGAATTGGCGAGAACCAAATTAATTAACTCATCGAATTCTCTCGCTCGTGCCCTGTATCTGAATATAGCATCACGATGTAGCTGCGCATGACAATCTCTCACTTCCTTCCCGTCTTAATGCTTCCTGTTTTTTTAGGATCATAGCTTCTTCAGGTGGTGACCATGACTAGTTCCTGTGGCATGTGTTGTTGTGTGTGTGGGTGGCATAAACATAGTCATTATTTGTAGTGTTGAGTCAGTGTTAGTTTAATGTTGGACCATCGTCGGAGTCTGATGACCAGCATCGGTTCAACGTATGCTGTTTGTTGGATATAACATGTTTAGAGTTACGTTACATCAGGCCTGATTTTCTATAAAACTAGCTTTCGGATAACATTTAATAAGCCCAAGTATGGTATTCCACCCCCTAATTTAAATGACAACTGAAAGATGTTGGTGATTGAGCGATCGTTATCTTGTGACAGGCTGAGCCATTCTGCCATTGGTTGGGGGTATAATATCATACTTGTACCGAATAATGTTATGTCCCAGATTCCCCATCTTGACATTTAGGGGATGGTTAAAGAGATTAAAATTATTCTACATCGTATATATTTATTATGTTACTGTATTCACCACGGTGAAGACCAGGTTAAAACTTTAAAGTACTTAATTTATATATTCTGTTAAATTTTCCATTTTCAAATAAAATTAAATACTGTATCAACAGCAGCCTAACCGTCCTAATAGTCATGTATTACCCCGTATTTTGTCCACATTCAGATGTGAATTTTATCTTAAATGAAATTATATTTTCTGAATAAAAATAATTTAATGAAACAAAACCCCATTGTCTTACAAACGTCATGTCATTCTACCTTGTAACCATGAAACATTACTGTAAAGTGAATGAATATGCCTTTGCGTAGATTGATTTGGATTATCAACGAGAAAGCCAGCCAATTAATCAGTCAATCAGCCAACCAACTAGCCAACAAAACAACTAACCAATAAACTAACCACGATCACACAACCTCTCACCAACCAACATGTCAACCAGCCAACCAACCAGTTAACCAACTATTCATCCAATCAACCAATGATCCCACCAACCAGCTTTTCAACCAACCAATCTATAATCCTAAAAACCAGCTAGCTAATCAGCCAACCAACCTACCAATCAACAAACCAGCCAACCACACCACCAAGCAACACATTGACTAACAAACCAACGTAATAATCAATAAACCAACTAACCAAGTAGCCATCCAACCAGCCAGGCAGTCAATCAGTTGTCTTCGTATAATCGTAAAGAGCTCCACAGTGATTGTCAGCTTGGACCCCGTGTCAAAACCCAGGATTAAACACGATATATAAAATTCATTGAGGCTCTATCCACTACATATTAATAACTGTCATCTGGGTGACTTTCTTTGGATTAAACATGACAAATTAACTTTTAAAGCGTCAGGTAAAGGTCACAGCTTACGATAACAAAATTAGAATATTGAGTCTGCTCTTCTGAGGTCGAGCATGCTACCTCTCGGTTACTAAGGCTCTCCACAATACAAAATCTGAAGCTGTTATCTTCGACATTTGAAAATAAGAACGAGTGACTAACCAGAGATTCACGTCGAAACAGGTCAAACCATCATCATTTATTTTACTATTCTGACATGTACATAGTATTTGTAAGCAAAACATATAAATTTGGTTAATCGTACCCAGCCCACAAGGACTTATAAGTCAGTTTAAACTGGGTAGCCATAAAACGAAATAGTATAAGCGACATGTCCCTAGCAGAAACGAGAAACCAGCCCAGTGCCGGCCGAGTGCTGCCCCACCATCTACGACACAGATCCAGCATTCACCTGGCACTGGGCAGTAGTCTCGCGCCCGCTAGAAATAGCTGTCAGAAAAGTAAATTAGCCTCCCCTATAACATATTAGAAAATAAACAACCACGAACAATTAGAATCACCTACCCACAAAGTGGCAGTATACACAGATATTCCACCAACCACTAATACAATGTTTTGTCCGACCACTACATTCCAAGCCGGGAATGGAGAATTATTGTTGATCAAGTACAGACCAATCATCATGATCAGTCAGATGTGATTGAGCGTTCGATTATTATACGAGGGATCCTCATTATGGTCGGATGTGTTTTAAGCTAGTTAAAACCCTCGGAGCTCTACATTCTTAGCTGTGGAAAAGGCATTGACCTTCGCCTCGACCTTTCCCACAGCTAAGAATGGAGAGCTCCTCTGGCTTTATTCTAAAGATACAAATGAAATGAATCGGGCTTTAGGCCACCTTTGTGCACATATAGGCTAAACTGGGTCAGCAGAACCTCTTGAGGATGGTGAGATGATTGAGATGACACTGCCCTCCAGACACAGGATTCGAAATTCGGGCCCTGGCGGTCTGAGGCCGAGCACGCTACCTCTCGGTCACAGAGGCTCCCCACAATACTAACTTTCACACGTGGATGGGGAAGAAACATCTTTTGTTTTTTTCAAACCGCCGAGACCGGGAACCGAACCCCGAACTTTGGCGTGAAAGACAGCGGTGCTAACCACTACCCTAGGACCCCCGCCCTCTAAAGATACAAGGCCCCGTACGCGTCATTTAGCCACAACATAGCTGATTATTCGTCAGTAAATGTCAGCCATATTCATTCTACCACATTTATGATCATAAGAACATAATATAACATTTGACAATCCGTGCAGACAGATCGGGGTTTGGTACTTCTGTTAGTCCGATATAAAAATAGTCATAACATTAAACATTGTAAACGTGCTGGAAATGAATGTATAGGAATTACATATAATACATCTCAGCGTTGACCCAAGGTATCTGGCACTTTACAAAGTGGCAGATACACCCTTTCATGTCCAAGGAGAGGATTAAAAAATAATATATTGTTCTAATAGAAGGAACAATCTCAATCACGCACATCTCCATCAAGACAAACAAACATGTTCCGTTCCTAGATTGCATTAGCATACAATTAGTTATTTCATTGACTAACGGCAATCATTACCATAACATTTATTACCCAATCATGGTAGGCCTAATTGTGGTTATTACGTTTAGTTTTTGATCTAATAAGAGAATGACATCTGAACAGTCGTCGTATCTGATTTATTTATCATATGCTTAAATAAATTACTGAATCATTTAAAATTAATAATTATAAGTTATGATTACACAATGAACATGTTTAAAAAGTGATTGATTGAGCCCTGTCACTGACTGTGACTGCATTAGTTGATCTGATTTGGTCTGCTGGTAATATTAGTGTTGCCAGCCGGAATATCAATTATACGTAGAATTATGTCATGGAGTTATATCATACATGTCACGTGTGATATAGGTGTGGTAACGGTTCCACCACTGTCACTCCAGCAAACACGAGGACTTGACCATATGTTGTTTCAATGCTGGTCCATAGAACACACTACACAATGAAGTGAGCAATTTGTCCAAAGGGGAATCAGTTGTCCACAATGATGACAAACCACTTGTTCACTATCGAGGTAGTGTATACTTCTAGTGGTCAGGGTAAGGTGTTTGGCGTGGCTGTGTTCTATCTGGTCGAAAATCAATGGTTTAGTATTAAAATTTAATCGGATGATGTTTTTTAGACTTGTAATAAATAATTGGATTAATTAATAGGAATACAATAGATAAATACATTATCAAATTAAACAAATTGTGGATTGTAATAAGTCAAGCAAACTCTTTTAACGAGATGGGTGTTGTTAATATGAGACATATATATTACTGGTTATGGTTGAATAATAATTACTGTAATTGAATAATCATTATTTAATAATATTATTTATTGATTTTACATTGGTTTATATAGGATTATCAAGTTGTAGTATCTAATATTATTTACTGGTTTTACATAGGTTTATGTGGGATTATCAAGTTTTATTATCTAGTATTATTTATTGGTTTTGCATTGGTTTATGTAGGCTTATTAAGTTGTATTATCAGACATTATTTATTTGTTTTACATTGGTTTATCTAGGCTTATTAAGTTGTATTATCTGATATTATTTATTGGTTTTACATCGGTTTATGTAGGCTTATTAAGCTGTATTATCTAGTATTATTTATTGGTTTTACATCGGTTTATGTGGGCCTATCAAGTTGTATTATCTAATATTATTTATTGGTTTTACATCGGTTTATATAGGCTTATTAAGCTGTAATATCTGATATTATTTATTGGTTTTACATCGGTTTATGTAGGCTTATTAAGTTGTATTATCTTATATTATTTATTGGTTTTACATTGGCTCATATAGGCTTATCAATTTGTATTATCTTATATTATTTATTGGTTTTGTATTGCTTTATATAGGCTTATTAAGCTGTATTATCTAATATTATTTATTGGTTTTACATTGGTTTATGTAGGCTTATCAAGTTGTAGTATCTAATATTATTTATTTGTTTTACATTGGTTTATGTAGGCTTATCAAGTTGTAGTATCTAATAGTATTTATTTGTTTTACATTGGTTTATGTAGGCTTATCAAGTTGTATTATCTAATATTATTTATTGGTTTTACATTGGTTTATGTAGGCTTATCAAGTTGTATTATCTAATATTATTTATTTGTTTTACATTGGCTTATCTAGGCTTATCAAGTTGTATTATCTAATATTATTTATTGGTTTTGCATTGGTTTATGCAGGCTTATTAAGTTGTATTATCAGACATTATTTATTTGTTTTACATTGGTTTATCTAGGCTTATTAAGTTGTATTATCTGATATTATTTATTGGTTTTACATCGGTTTATGTAGGCTTATTAAGCTGTATTATCTAGTATTATTTATTGGTTTTACATCGGTTTATCTAGGCTTATCAAGTTGTATTATCTAATATTATTTACTGGTTTTACATTGGTTTATATAGGATTATCAAGTTGTATTATCTAATATTATTTATTGGTTTTACATCGGTTTATGTAGGATTATCAAGTTGTATTATCTAATATTATTTATTGGTTTTACATTGGTTTATATAGGATTATCAAGTTCTATTATCAGACATTGCATATAATGTAACATCAATAATATCAAAGCTCAATACGCTCAGAATGTCTCATACCGCAAAGAAATGTGTTTTTTGTGGTAAGGGGGTACTTCACAAAACGTATCATATTAAAGGAATTTAAAGACCTTTATTTTCATTACGAAACCACCAGACTTAAATATATAACCGGAAACCTTAGCAGTTGGACTATGTGCAATGAATTTGTTTTGTAAAGTACATCACGTAGATTAATGCAAAAATGTATGAGATATATTAAGTTTTAAATGATGAAGGTCACAAAGACTAAATGAGCAGTCATCAGTAGATATCAGTGGGTTAATAAGTGTACTCAACTGAACATAAAGATTAATTGATCTAAGCCCGTTTTTGACGTGAAGTAGTAAGTGACTCCAAACATAAAAGCTAATGCTGAGTGACCTTCAGCAAATTAAATCACGAATATCAATATCTGTGAGAATTTCCACATTATTTTTCCGGATTATCAGATAACACTACTTTGATATTTACACCTGCCATAGACCTACTGGTAAATAATCTTAACATACAGTTGTACATTACTCATTTTAATGTAACTGGGAAATGTAAATTTCTACATCGACATTGTATCAGCTCATATCGCCGAGACTGAAACTGTGTCAATTATGAGTTAGGACATGTTTACATAGCACGTTCTGGTGTATGACAATTTTTCTATTTTTTTATTATTTTTTATTAGTTTCCATTCTAAATGTTTTTTTCACCACTTGGACAATTGGTAAGTAGTTATTATTATCCGTACTTATTACTAGATAACCAGTCTCTCACCATGTGTTCGCACTTCTAGACTTTGGCGTGTGGCCTACTTGAAATCATCAAATGCACCCGTATCGCGTTTGCTGGGCCCGTGTGTAATACTAGATAACCCGTCTCTCACCATGTGTTCGCACTTCTAGACTTCGGCGTGTGGCCTACTTGAAATCATCAAATGCACCTGTATCGTGTTTGCTGGGCCCGTGGTGTAATACTAGATAACCCGTCTCTCACCATGTGTTCGCTCTCCTACGCTTCGGCGTATGACCTATTTGACAATCATCAACTCCACCTGCATCGTGTTTGCTGGGCCCGTTTGATACAATCGACCATGCTGCACTCCTCAAGCTTCTTTCATCCTGGTTTGGCATCTCCGGTATAGCGTTGGTCTGGATCCAGTCATATTTATATGATAGAGGACAGAGAGTCAAGATAGGTGAAAATCTATCGGATAGTTACACCATAAAGTTCGGTGTTCCTCAGGGGTCAGTACTTGGACCAATTCTATTCACGTTGTACACTACACCTCTATCCTCAATAATTAAAAAAACATTCATTAATGAACCACCAACTGTACGCTGATGACTCTCAGGTGTACTTTGGGATATTGTTTCAGGATGTGACTGCTTCGATGGGGAAATTGAAATTATGCCTAAATGATATCAAGGCCTGGATGACAAACGCTAAGCTAAAACTAAATCCATCAAAAACTGAATTATTTTTGATTGGCACTAAGCAACAGCGAAAACAATTTCTGTCTCTTTTTCCTACCTCCATTTTAGACCATGATACATCACCAGCTTCTTCGGCACGTAACATCATAGTCACCTTTGATAGTGAATTAAAATTTGATCATCATATTAGACAGATCTGTAAATCCTGCTTTTATCATTTTCGTGATTTGAGGCGAATCAGAAGACACCTTTCTATGGACACCGCTAAAATGATTGCAAATTCCTTAGTCACCAGCCGACTAGATTACTGCAATTCTCTCCTTTTTAATGTTGATGACAAATACATGAAACAGTTACAGCGAGTGCAAAACTCAGTAGCTCGAGTCGTATGTAAGACATCTAAGTTCTGCCATATAACACCTGTTCTCCATTCGTTGCATTGACTCAGAATCAAGTACAGAATTGATTTCAAAATTAAAATTTCGGTTTATAAAACACTCCATACTAATCAGCCTGTCTACCTTCGAGAATTACTGTCATTATCAGAAAAACAAAGAACCCGTGCCTCAGGAATTAGAGAGCTTATTAGACCTCGCTCTCCTAAAACCAAGGCTGGTTCTCGTGCTTTCTATGTTGTTGCTCCATACCTCTGGAATTCCCTTCCTGCAGAAGTACGAACAGCTGAGAAGTATTCCATCTTCCGCAAAATATTAAAGACACACTTCTTTGCATCTTGTTTCCCATCCTAATAGTCTGACATCATGTTGCTCTTATTTGGATGACTTTGACTGACCCTGGACATTATTCTTGACTATGATTTGGTTTGAAGCGCCTCCGAGCTTGTTATACAGGGATTTAGGCGCATTAGAAGTTTTATCTATTCATTCATTCATTCAACCAGCTAGACATTCATCAGTGGGTCATCCAGGCAGCCAGCCATCCAGGCAGCAAAACAGTCAGTTAGCAAGCCAGCCAACCAACTTCAGTCCAGTAACCAGTAGGCCAGCGAGACAGCCAGCCAGCCATCCAGCAATCCATTTCATGTCCTCTTGATATCTGTCTTTGTATAAAACATCACAAATTAAGGCTTATGTAAGTGGCAGATTATCTACCTCGTCCTCTACTCCTCTTACAGCCTCACGTCACGCCAAACTCTCCTTTACTGCTGGGACATGAGACGATCCAAAGAGCTTTCTGCATGCTGAAATGAACACTGCTCCAACCCGCGTCTTGCTGAAACATATTAAACGATTTTCAGACCAATTAAATATTCACTCAAATCAAATTAAATATTTTGCGGTAAATGATCTGTGAATCAAATCATTTAATCTCAGAGACGTTTATTTCTCGTAAAAATGTTGAGGGTTGTTTTTTCCAATGACATGGTAACGTAACCGTCTGATAATCACTCCTGAATCATGGGCTGGTAACTGCAGCATGGGCAAGAAGTGATGTTTTCTAACCATGCGTGTATTGTATAAGTGCAGTGGTAAGTAAAACTATGCATATTTTAATGGCAAGGTCGTACTATTTATTTTTTTGTCATATAGACGTTGCAATTTTGTTTAAATTGTTTAAAAAATATTGTGTTAAAATAATTTTTGTCGACGCTTTTCTTGATATATCCACGTTGTTCATATTTGAATATTCTAACAAGTTCAATTTTTTCTTGTTTTTGCTTGTTTGTCTTTCCACTCGATCCAAGGCGTGAAGCTGGTAGATATTTCATCACCTTTCATATCCAAGGGCAAAAGTGGTGTGTCTCTGTGAATAATATTAAATGTTATTTTAAATGTATTTTGATCACGTTTAATAATATTTATTCAGATTTCCTATTTTGTCAATCTATATTGCTTCAGCATGTGTTGTGTTTGTTCCAGTAACTATTTGTTTTATTGTGCATGAATAGAATACATCTAATATCTAATGCAGATAAAGAGCTGTTTTTATTGCACAGCTCCGTTGTTCTCGCAATGAATATTACAATAACTGATTTTTGCCAGCGATCAACGACAATAATAAGCATTCTAAATGACAATTATCATTTTTAAGGAGGATATATTTAATGGCAGAGATACTAATAACAACATGTTAACACTAAAATATTCAGTTTAAATAGTTTGATATGATAATATGATGGTGCTCCTGGCACCTATATGTAACGAGTTTGATGACATGTTGTAGCGCCTGCACTACAACACAGTTTAATAAGCTGGTGACATGAACATTTTTTTGTTGGCGCTTGTCTATGATATGTCCATATTTAAATTTTCTAACACGTTTATATTACGTGGTTTTACTTAACTTTTTTTCCACACGATCTAAGGTAGGAAGCTGGTGGATATTTCGTTTCCTTTGATATGAAAGGGTGTATCTTCCACTTTGTGAAGTGGCAGTTACACCCTTTCATATACAAGGGCACGATATATGCGTCACTCGGAATAATAACACCTGTTACTTTTAGTTAATTGTAATTATGTTTGATAATAGTTATTAAGATTTTCCAATCCATTTTTAATATTTTTATTCATCTGTATTGCTTCAGCATGATTTGTGTTGTTCCAATAACTATTGTTATTGCTCATGAATAGAAGCTTCGTCTTTCCCGCAATGATTATTACAATAACCGATTCTTTCCAGCGATCACTGACAGTAATAAGCGTTCTAAACGACAACTGTCATTCTTAAGGAGGAGATATAGCTTTCCAACACTGAGGTGTTTCCCCTGATACTCATTCACATTATCACATGAATGACACCGGCGATTCCCATCTCCAGGTGAATAAAAAAACATTTTGTAGAATACACAAGTATGGTATCCGAAAGGAACACTCAGGTTGCAGCTGGTGACATATCGAAACATATGATCAAACATGATTTTAATGGCATGTTTTTCTACTGAAGTCTAGAATTGTGAATGTGCAGTGGAAAAAAACAATTTTCCGCGTGCAATGGGAGCAGAACATCCATAGAGCTGTGAATATCAGTAAAACATATTGTCTACGTGCACGCAGTAGTGTCGATAGGTTGACCCAACATCAAATCAACATTGTCCACAGTACAAATTACCTTCGTGTCGTGGAAGCATAACATAAACTGACCACCATCTCTCACGACCACATTCTCTGAAGACAAACTTACAAAGACGACATCAGCTACTGAAGTGTCTGATGCCTGAGCTGAATCCAATGATAAAACCTTTCCTCATATAACAGACTGAACCAATTAACATTCAAACGACAACTAGCCTGGGTTAAGAAATAGTGTCAAATTAGATATTTAACCAAAACGTTAGCCAGCTAAAGTATTTGAATTACTGTAGTGCCTATTGTCATGGGCAGTTCCAAGACCAGACGAACTCCTTGTGACACACCAACTTGATCTCGTAGACACCTTCCCAAAAATGTCTAATGGAGTTTTAATGCTGAGCGACAATCAAGCCAGCGGAGTAGAGTACCATATTTGATTATGAAGTGAGTGTGGTATGAAGTAGATTACTGTACTTGTGCCAAATGAAGTATCTTGTTGAGCAATGTGCAAGTGAGTGACAGTGACTTAGCTTTTTTTTCAAATCGGAGTTGATATCGAAGAACTTTTCAAAGGTAAGTAAGTAAGCAAAATATTTGCTTTACTTCACTTTTCGGCCAGTATGGCCATTTAAGTGAAAATTCCAGGTATTACAATATCCCATATTGTACAGTTAAAGTAGTAAAGGAAAGACAAAGCTAATAAAAGCATGTTCGTACTAAAATATTCAGTTTAAAGTGTTTGATATGATAAGATGACGATGCTCCTGGCACCTATATGTAACGAGTCTGGTGACATGTTGTAGCGCCTGCACTACAACACAGTTTAATGGGTATAAAAATATCAGTATAAATAATGTAAAATATGAAGTGATTATAAAATGAACGACTTTTCAAGTCACTATATCTCTATGAAATTGGAGTGATTGTGTAAAAACTACAAGTCTAAGTCAAAACAGTGTCATTGTCAAAACAAATATATAATATATACTATAATACTATATACTATAATCAAAAAAGAAAACACATTTAAACATAAATATGAATGACATAAACAATGAACAGAGAAACCATTAAGTAAGTAAGTAAATGTCTTCTCTACTTCACTTTTCGGCCAGTACGGCCGGAGACATCATGAAACCACAGAAAATTCTCAAAAATTAAAGACTTACAGTGCCCCCACAGTTGGTAATAAGGTCTGTGATATTGGAGGACATCACAGAGCGATCACAAACCGTGAGGACACCGTAAGTCACCACTGGCTAATTGTACGGCAATGGCTTCTCTATGACATGCTGCATTATCCGCCAGGATGCCACAGAGAAACCTTTAAAACAATAAAGTGAAAAAATAATTATATGGCACTGGTTTCTTTCGGACACCCCGTCCATCGCCAGGATGCCAAAGAGAAACCACTGCAAACACAAAAAAACAAATCATAGAGGAACTATGAGTAGACCTACAATGCCCCCACAGCTGAGGATCGGGTCTGTCATTGAGAACTAGCACGACAGAGCGATCACAATCCGTGAGAGCACTGTAAGGCACCACAAGTACAATGAAAAAATATATAAAATATATAAATATGAATATATATAGAATATATAAAGAATTTAAACTGAAAACTATTCGAAAATAAACATAACAACCTCAGTGAAAAACCACCGGAAAGCAAACACAAAAAACTTCACGTAAACAAAAATAACAAAACCTGGTTAGATGAAAGGTTTGGGTGTGCTTGGCCTTCTAAGAAGTTGCCCAGGGGGACCACGCGGAGGTGACACCCTTCCCCCCCCCACTTTTCAAAGGATGTTATTGAATGTCCTAGTACACAAGAATTTAAATATATTAGTAGTGATTCGCGCCGAGTTCGTTTAACGTCGCATATCATTTACAATTCCCAAGAAGAAGAATAGCTAGCATTACAGCTAGCATTAGAAAAAATGAAAACAATTTGCTCGACCCGATAATTATTACCTTATCCAGGAATACTATTTACTCAACTAGATAATGTATTATTACCTTTTTGTATATCCGATGATTTGTCATCAGCTTTAGACGTTCCAGTATTTGGTATCACTTTCCAAATTTACTGCAAAACTACTTTCTGGATTTGTTGATGTAACCGTTGTAGGTATTATCAGACATAATGATATAATTAAATGTCATTTCTGATGTATTTGTCATGGGTATGTACATATATTAACATAATAATATACACGAGGGTTTGTTTTGCTTAAGCTACATGTTTTTAAATATACCTCGATATAAGTAGAAAATAAGCTACATGTTTTAAATATACCTCGATATAAGTAGAAAATAAGCTACAAATTTTAAATATACCTCGATATAAGTAGAAAATAAGCTACATGTTTTTAAATATACCTCGATATAAGTACACTTAACCCTTTCAGGCCTGAACTTACCATTGTCATCTTCATCCACTACAAGCCGCGAATTGCTGTCGCAATTCTCGACTTGCAGTGGATGAAAATGACCTGAAGTGGGTGAGAAATTAAAGAAAATTGACATGTATTGGGAAACTAGTTTTATGGAAATTTTCATTTCAAACCCTTAGTTGTGGGGAAATTAAATCTGTTTTCAGGGATGTAAAATGATGCTCTGATGCTCAAACGGTTATTTACGTGATATATTTTGTTTAAGAGCAACAAGTAATATAAGTAAAACACAGACGAGCAGAAAATAATCTGGAATCGGACTTGATTAATATACACAAATAATAATACGTTTGGCGGATATTGAGAGGAGATTTGTCCATGAGAGGCTCCTAATATCATCACACAGAGCTGACAATGACGAGAAAGTGATTATCGCCTCAAGGACAGAATCACTATGGACGCAATCAAGTGCTGACACAGCCTTAAGCCTAGTGTTCTGATGCTGCCTAACGTCAAGGAATCAATTATTATGCATGATGTCAGTGATGTATTTGTAAAAAGACACTATTTAGTCTGAAATATGTGAAATCAGTGCTATAAGGGTTAGCTGTGACAAACAAGAATACAATAATTTAATCCAAAATTAAAATCATTGCGAGACTAGAGGGATGTTTGTCCCTTTCATCTCTGCTATCGAATTTACTGTTATGATTTTATCCTGTTGTAGACCACTAGATTACTGCTATGTTGAATTTATTCCGTTGTGTACCACCAGGTTACTGCTATGTTGAATTCATCCTGTTGTGTACCACTAGGTTACTGCTATGTTGAATTTATCCTGTTATGTACCTCTAGATTACTGCTATGTTGAATTAATCTTGTTGTGTACCACTAGGTTACTGCTATGTTGAATTTATTCCGTTGTGTACCACCAGGTTACTGCTATGTTGAATTTATCCTGTTGTGTACCACTAGGTTATTGCTATGTTGAATTTATCGTGTTGTGTACCACTAGGTTACTGCTATGTTGAATTTATCCTGTTGTGTACCACTAGGTTACCACTATGTTGAATTTAACCTGTTATGTACCACTAGGTAACTGCTATGCTGAATTTATCATGTTTTGTACCACTAGGTTACTGCTATGTTGAATTTATCCTGTTGTGTACCTCTAGGTTACTGCTATGTTGAATGGGGGGGGGGAAGGGTGTCACCTCCGCGTGGTTCCCCCTGGGCAACTTCTTAGAAGGCCAAGCACACCCAAACCTTCATCGAACCAGGTTTTGTTATTTTTTTGACGTGAAGTTTTTTGTGTTTGCTTTCCGGTGGTTTTTCACTAAGGTTGTTATGTTTATTTTCGAATAGTTTTCAGTTTACATTCTTTATATATTCTTTATATATTCATATTTCTTTATTTTATATATTTTTTCATTGTACTTGTGGTGCCTTACAGTGCTCTCACGGATTGTGATCGCTCTGTCGTGCTAGTTCTCGATGACAGACCCGATCCCCAGCTGTGGGGGCATTGTAGGTCTACTCATAGTTCCTCTATGATTTGTTTTTTTTGTGTTTGCAGTGGTTTCTCTTTGGCATGCTGGCGATGGACGGGATGTCCGAAAGAAACCAGTGCCATATAATTATTTTTTCACTTTATTGTTTTAAAGGTTTCTCTGTGGCATCCTGGCGGATAATACAGCATGTCATAGAGAAGCCATTGCCGTAGAATTAGCCTGTGGTGACTTACGGTGTCCTCACGGTTTGTGATCGCTCTGTGATGTCCTCCAATATCACAGACCTTATTACCAACTGTGGGGGCACTGTAAGTCTTTAATTTTTGGGAATTTTTTGTGGTTTCATGATGTCTCCGGCCGTACTGGCCGAAAAGTGAAGTAAAGAAGACATTTACTTACTTACTTAATGGTTTTTCTGTACATTGTTTATGTCATTCATATTTATGTCTAAATGGGTTTACTTTTTTGATTATAGTATTTAGTATTATAGTATATATTATATATTTGTTTTGACAATGACACTGTTTTGACTTAGACTTGTAGTTTTTACACAATCACTCCAATTTCATGGAGATATAGTGACTTGATAAGTCGTTCATTTTATAATCACTTCATATTTTACATTATTTATACTGATATTTTTATACTCATTAAACTGTGTTATAGTGCAGGCGCTACAACATGTCATCAGACTCGTTACATATAGGTGCCAGGAGCATTGTCATCTTATCATATCAAACATTTTAAACTTAATATTTTAGTACGATCATGCTTTTATTGGCTTTGTCTTTTCTTTACTACTTTAACTATACAATATGGGATATTGTAATAACTGGAATTTTCACTTAAATGGCCATACTGGCCGAAAAGTGAAGTAAAGCATTTTACTTACTACTTACTATGTTGAATTTATCATGTTGTGTACCACTAGCTTACTGCTATGTTGAATGTATTGTGTTGTGTACCACCAGGTTACTGCTATGTTGAATTTATCCTGTTGTGTACCACTAGGTTACTGCTATGTTGAATTTATCCTGTTGTGTACCACTAGGTTACTGCTATGTTGAATTTATCCCTGTTGTGTACCACCAGGTTACTGCTATGTTGAATTTATCCTGTTGTGTACCACTAGGTTACTGCTATGTTGAATTTATCCCGTTGTGTACCACTAGGCTACTGCTATGTTGAATTTATCCTGTTGTGTACCACTAGGTTACTGCTATGTTGAATGTATCCTGTTGTGTACTACTAGGTTACTGTTATGTTGAATTAATCCTGTTATGTACCACTAGGTTACTGCTATGCTGAATTTATCATGTTGTGTAACACTAGGTTACTGCTATGTTAAATTTATCCTGTGTACCACTAGGTTACCGCTATGTTGAATTTATCCCGTTGTGTACCACTGGGTTACTGCTATGTTGAATGTATCCTGTTGTGTACCACTAGGTTACTGTTATGTTGAATCAATAAGATGTTTTCAAATACCTTATTTGCACCTATTAACCTTTAAAGCGCTGAATAAATTAAGAAATACAATTTAGAGTTTAACCGACTTATTTATTTGTTTTTTTATTTATTGAGACATATTCATACAGTGTGGACATTATTAGCAGCTAGGCTATTTTTCATACACATACTGATACACACTCTGCATAATTTTTCTCGTTTCTCTTAGCATATTTGTGATGTTTGAAATTGTTACTCTTGTAATGGTATTCCTCATCAATGGCAATAGTATTCATCACTTGATAGATATACTGCATATTTTTTCTCGTTTCATTGTGTATATTTGTGATATTTTAAATTGTTACTCTTGTAATAGTATCTTCTCATCAATGGTTATAGTATTTCTCACTTCATACACATACTGCATAATTTTCTCGTTTCACTTTGTATATATTTAATCATTTCAAACACATACTGTATACCTGATTTACATAATAACTGAACTGTCAAATGCCAGCGACCATATGTGGTCTTAATGGAGGTCTCCCAAACCATGTATTTACGGTTAAAAAAAACTTTCTTCTTCTCTTCTTCTTCTTCTTCATATATGCCCTGTAGAGATTGTGTTATAATTATGAAAACAAACATTCAATTATACAATATATTAATACACATGAACTTTATAATACAGATAAAAACGTATCAAAGTTGAAACACATAACATAGAAATGCCTGCGCCAACATCAACTTGAAGTTGTGTCTCTCTACCGCGACCCACAATTTCAAGTGAGTGTAAAGTACTCATATATTATAAATATTTTATTTTTTAGTGCGGGACCGACTTTAGACGTCAGAATCTGACGTCTGATAACGTCAGATTCTCAAGTCTAAAGTCAGTATGACATCAGATTCTCAAGTCTAAATTCGGTCCCCGAAATGAAATAGATAAACCCGATAAATCTAAACGTCTATGGAGCCTCCGGGACGGAGGAAACCCCACTAACACTCTATTAAACGCAGATTGCCAACTTGATGGCTTTCCTTGGATAACACTTGATAAATTGAGTCTCATAGACATTGTAGATTGTCATGAGCATCGCCGCCTGCTGTTAGGTGCTGACGTCACAACACATAAAAACACACCCACACTCTGCAGAGTTGACATAGGCCTACACCCATTATCGCACCATTAAATCACATTACATGTACCTTGTATTTATATGGCTTTACATGTAATGGATAAATGGCGGGGGGTCTGGTGCAATGCTTAAAGCTGCTTGCTTGGAAAATCGGAGATCTTGGGTTTACAAATCTTATACAAATGATTTGTGTTTGCTGGGCTCGTCCCCCGCTCTGGCGTTTACGTTTCAAAGAAACGAAATGTTTCTTCTCCGCTCACTCGTAAAGATTCAGTATTTGGGGGGCTTCCTTGACCGGAAGGTAGCGTGCTCGGCCTCAGATCGTCAGTGCTCTCATTTCAAATCCTGTGTCTGGAGGGCAGTGTCATCTCAATCATCTGACCATCCACAGGAGGTTCGTCTGACCCAGTGTAGCCTATATGTGAACAAAGGTGGCCAAAAAACCCATTCATTCATTCATTCATTCATTCATTCATTCATTCATTCATTCATTCATTCATTCATTCATTCATTCATTCATGTATTCATAAAGTCATTCATTCATTTGTAATTTTCTAAATTCATAAATTGTTTCATTCATTTGGGCGCTTGTATTTGATTGTTCTTTTTCTACAAAAACGTGATTTTTAAAAATTGTAATTGAAACACACCACTACATTACTTGCTATGTCCGACTACTAAATTCTAAGCCGAGAATAGAGAGTTATTGTACAGACCGATTATCAAGGTAGGCCTATGGTGATATGATCAGTCAGGTGTGATCGAGCTGCTGATTAAGAGGGATCCTCATTATGGTAGGACGTGTTTTAAGTCAGCTGAAACCTTTTGAGCTCTACATTCCTAGCTGTGGAAACCTAAGCTAACCACTTAGAGCTCCTCGTGCTTTATCCTATACGTAATTTTTCTGACATTTGTCCACAGACCTGACGTAATCAACGTATCTACAAAATCAAGCTAACTGTGAATCAGGACAATACTCAATAAATGCAGCTGTGAAATTCCACGAAAACACATGGGGTCCAACAGAATAACCAAGATAGAGCATTCCATTATGATTTTGGTGGTTAATATAAATCTTGAATTGTTAGCACTTCTGGAGGATTCACCCATACAACGCTAAAATGTCTGTGTATAAACCATGGGAACAAAAGGCTGTTATTTTTCGATTTGACAACAACATACATGTCTTACTAAGTTCCTTTCGCTTGATTTGAATACTTATGTATAATGGTCTGCGGCCATTCTAAATATTTATCAGCGCGGGACGTCAGATTCTGACGCATGAAGACGGTCCCCGCGCTGAAAGGGTTAAAATATATCCTCTAGATTATCAAAGTGATGCATCGCACTCTGCAGATGTGGTGCAGGTCAATTAATTATTTAAAAGTAAATTGTAATTATTTTAGTAATTATTTATGATGCATTAGGAAGTCATACATCAAGTGGAGTTCGCATATATTGTTTGCGAAATGCCAGGTCGTTTTTTTCGCCGATATGCATCACTTCCGTGGGAATGGGCAATTTGAGTAACAGTACAACTAATGTGTATTCAAAGCAAAATTATCTCTTTTTGCGAAATACCAGGTGGTTTTTTGTCGATATTCATCACTTTTGTGGGAGTCGGCCATATGAGTGATGAGACAACTAATATGTCTTCAAAGCAATTTAGTCTTAAATCTTCTCTGCGATGTGACAAATAAGGACTGTAATGAACACGATGAAAGTAACACATCCCGATGAAAGATCTCATCTCAGCGGAAAACTGTGAATTATCGGTAATAAGTAGACCATTTATTTTCATTACCGACACATTGATCGATTGATTGATTGATTGATTGATTGATTGATTGATTGATTGATTGATTGATTGATTGATTGATTGATTGATTGATTGATTGATGGATTGATGGATTGATGGATTGATTGATTGATTGATTGATTGATTGATTGATTGATTGATTGATTGATTGATTGATTGATTGATTGATTGATTGATTGATTGATTGATTGATTGATTGATTGATTGATTGATTGATTGATTGATTGGATGTAATGGCAGATGAATGGTCTTCTTGTCGTACGTTGTTGTTGACAATTCTGTGACATGTCAATAGATCAACGAAGGGTCTTATGCAGATTGATTGATCGTACGTTGTTGTTGATAATTCTGTGACATGTCAATAGATCAACGAAGGGTCTTAAGCAGCCGTAGGTGATCGTATTGTCATCCCCTGTCTTGATTATTACATAGACCTCACAGGGATATCCCTGTCGTCCTGAAAATCACACTAAGTGAATGCCAACTTAAAAAAATAGAAGAAAAATGTGGTTGGTTGATTTAATTTACACATCTATGCTGTCAGAAATTGAAGCTGGCTAATGCTGTCATGGTTTACAATTACCATTATTTGCTCAGCGCCTTGTTGTTTATTTGATCACAGCTGTTCCACTGTAAGCTGGACACGTAGAACACACTACACAATGAAGTGAGCAATTTGTCCAAAGTGGAATCAGTTGTCCACAATGATGACAAACCACTTGTTCACTATCGAGGCAGTGTATACATCTGGTGGTCAGGGTAAGGTGTTTGGCGTGCCTATGTTCTATCTGGTCGAAAATCGATGGTTTAGTTTTAAATTTTAGTCTTATAATGTTTTTTAGAGATGTAATAAAATTATGGGATAAAAAAATAGGAATAACAAAAGTTAAATACATGATCAAATTTAACAATTTTGTCGATTGCAATAAATCATGCAAATTTCCTTTACTGGATGGGTGTTGTCAATATGGGACAACATAATAAAAAACTATATTACTGGTTCTGATTAATTATTAATGACTCTAACTAAATAATTCTGACATATATTCTAGAAAACATTTTGCAACAAAATGAAACAAAACAGCCATGTAACTTGGAAGTATAGTTCTCTACTCCAGACCACGCCTTCTCACATTATATAATGATAATGTGACTAAATTACGCATGTGATTGGTCGGAGTAGAATTCCATACTGGATCCCTGGAGGTACATTTTGCAGAAACTAACCGTATTTATTGGTTTTACATTGGTTTATGTAGGTTTATCAAGTGGTATCCCCTAAATTTATTCATTGGTTTTACATTGGTTTATGTAGCCTTCTCAAGTTGTATTTTCTAACATTATTTATTTGTTTTACATTGGTTTATGTATGCTTATCAAGTTGTATTCTCTAACATTATTTATTTGTTTTACATTGGTTTATGTAGGCTTATCAAGTTGTATTCTCTAATATTATTTATTTGTTTTACATTGGTTTATGTAGGCTTATCAAGTTGTATTCTCTAACATTATTTATTTGTTTTACATTGGTTTATGTAGCCTTCTCAAGTTGTATTCTCTAACATTATTTATTTATTTTACATTGGTTTATGTAGCCTTCTCAAGTTGTATTCTCTAACATTATTTATGTGTTTTACATCGGTTTATGTAGCCTTCTCAAGTCGTATTCTCTAACATTATTTATTTGTTTTACACTGGTTTATGTAGGCTTATCAAGTTGTATTCTCTAACATTATTTATGTGTTCTACATTGGTTTATGTAGCCTTCTCAAGTTGTATTCTCTAACATTATTTATTTGTTTTACATTGGTTTATGTAGGCTTATCAAGTTGTATTCTCTAACATTATTTATGTGTTTTACATTGGTTTATGTAGCCTTCTCAAGTTGTATTCTCTAACAATATTTATTTGTTTTACATTGGTTTATGTAGCCTTCTCAAGTTGTATTCTCTAACATTATTTATTTGTTTTACATTGGTTTATGTAGCCTTCTCAAGTTGTATTCTCTAACATTATTTATTTGTTTTACATTGGTTTATGTAGCCTTCTCAAGTTGTATTCTCTAACATTATTTATTTGTTTTACATTGGTTTATGTAGGCTTATCAAGTTGTATTTTCTAACATTATTTATTTGTTTTACATTGGTTTATGTAGCCTTCTCAAGTTGTATTCTCTAACATTACTTATTGTTTTTACATTGGTTTATGTAGGCTTATCAATTTTTATTCTCTAACATTATTTATTGGTTTTATATTAGTTTATATACACCTTTGAGTTTTTATTCTCTAACATTTTTTATTGGTTTTGTATTGGTTTATATAAGCTTATCAGGTTTTATTCTCAGACATTTCAAATAATGTCAGTACCATAAATTATATTAAAGCTCAATACGCTTAGAATTTATCATACCGCAAAGAAATGTGTTTTCGGTGGTAAGTGGGTACTCTAACAAAACGTATCATATTAAACATTTAAACACCTCAATTTTTATTAAAAAATCAGATTTGAATATATAACCAGAAAACTAGACAGCTGGAATATCTGCAATCAATTTGTTTTGAAAAATACATCACGTAAATAGATGAAAAAAATGAAATATATTACATTTTAAAAGATGAAGGGCACAAAGAGGAAATGAGTCGTCATTAGTAGATCAGCGGGTTAATAAGGGCACTTGACTAAAGATAAATATTAATTGAGCTAAGATCTAAGCCTCGCGT
Organism: Flabesymbios commensalis; assembly: GCA_964017125.1. Lineage (NCBI taxonomy): Eukaryota > Metazoa > Annelida > Polychaeta > Terebellida > Flabelligeridae > Flabesymbios > Flabesymbios commensalis. The sequence goes on along the minus strand of OZ024904.1, from coordinate 106,974,523 downwards.
TTTGACTTGAAGTAGTAATTAACACCAATCATGAAATCCAATGGTAAATAATCTTAAAAAACAGTTATACAGTACTCATTTTAATGTGACTGAGGTATGTAAATTTCGACATCGACCTGTATCACAACTCATGTCAATGAAATCGTGCTAATTATGATTTACGACATGTATAAACAGCACGCTCAGATTCAATGTTTTTAAATGTCTTATTAGTTTCCATTCTATTGTTTCACCACGTGGACAATTGGCAAGTAATTGTAATTATCCATGCATATTACTAGATTACCAGTCTCTCACGATGTGTTCGCTCTTCTAGACGTTGACGTGTGGCTGCTTGACAATCATCATATTCACCGATATCGTGCTTGCTGGGCCCGTGCATAATACTAGATAACCAGTCGCTCAACATATGTTCGCTCTTCTAGACTTTGGTGTGTGGCCTACTTGACAATAATCAAATCCACCCATATCGTGCTTGCTGGGCCCGTTGTTAAAGCTCGTGTATTTTATACAGTGTTTTTACCGTGGAGAAGATTAGGCGGCCCGATTTATCAGAAGACAACAACTGAGTTGATTAAAAAATTGACTCATTGGCCACCTCAGGGTCAAGGTATATGCGTGTGCAAAATATGAAGTTGATACATCTATGAAAAGTGGTCCATAAACGACAGACTTGGTCCGTTATTGTAGCATAGTATAATTTATTTTGAGGCAGATGTTCAGTATCCTGAATTGATAATCTCCTTCAGACGTCGTCCTCTCAAACTGACTTGACATCGTCTTAAAATTCCAAAATCTTAAAATAGTTAGATTATTATCTGGCACCACTGGCTGATGTAGAAGATGCCAGGATTATGCATTTAGTAGAGCTGAACCTTCAAACCGCTGGAATATTTTTATACAAACCAAAATTTCCAAGTCTTTTTATTATTTGAAATAAACATAAATGTTTTAGTTAGCTCTTTCTGATTCATTTAAATACCTATGTTATGGGTCTACGGCCATAATAAATATTTTACTCTTACGGCGTGGGGGGGTCGACTTCAAACGTCAGAATATGAGGTCTACATACGTCAGATTCTGTCGTCTGAAGTCGACCCCCGCGCTGTAAAGGTTATTATAGCCACCAGACAGAGGACCTGTGATTTAGGCCGGACAGGAAGACAGGAAACAGGAAGATAGGAAGACGGCTTTGTCTGCTACATACTGATTCAAGACCATAGGCGGACATGTCGTTCAATTTTATTGTTGGTCAAGTGGGACCAATTACTTATTTGGATTTAACTTATTTGGCTCATTTAGCGACGTAGCAGTTTGTCACGGTTTCAAATCACAATTGGTGTAAGCCAGATCAGGTGGACTGAAACCATCAGTCAGCCAGCCAGCCAACCCAACAACAGCCAGCCAGCCGCCCAACCATTCAACAGCCAGCCAGCCGCCCAACCAACCAAACAGGCAGCTAGCCGTCCAACCAACCAACAGCCAGCCAGCCGCCCAACCAACGAACCAACCAACCAACAAACCAACCAACCAACCAACCAACCAACCAACCAACCAACCAACCAACAAACCAACTAACCAACCAACCAACCAACCAACCAACAGCCAGTCAGCCAGCCAGCCGCCCAACCAACCAACAGCCAACCAGCCGCCCAACCATCCAACAGCCAGCCAATCAGGAAAGCCAGCCAATTGGAAAGCCCCACTGAACAACCCAACGGTTACCGGATCCGACTCAAGTCAGGATCTGACTACATTAGTAAATACATTAGATGAGGTATAATTTATATCAATTAGTATGATTGTTTTCCTTTTTATAAATCAGGCTATAATTCTCCTCGGTCGGTCCACTAGGTTGAAAACATGGAAAGGCATGCCCTTGAAGGGGTGACGAAAGTCAGACCCTTTAGGATATGATGAGAGTACGGTTGACAGGTCGATACCGGGTTTTATGGGGAACCAGGTACTGGAACCCTCACCCGACCCTAACCATGGACGCTAACTCTCACCCTGACCACAAAACCAACCAACCAACCAACCAACCAGCCAACCAACCAACCAACCAACCAACCAACCAACCAACCAACCAACCAACCAACCAACCAACCAACCAGCCAGCCAACCAACCAACCAACCAACCAACCAACCAGCCAACCAACCAACCAACCAACCAACCAACCAACCAACCAAACAACCAGCAGCTAGCCAGCCAACAGCTAGTCAGCCGCCCAACCAGCCAACAGCCAGCCGCCCAACCAACAGCCAGCCAGCCGCCCAACCAGCCAACAGCTAGCCAGCCGCCCAACCAACAGCCAGCTGCCCAACCAACAACCAGCCAGCCGCCCAACCAGCCAGCAGCCAGCCGCCCAGCCAGCCAACAGCTAGCCAGCCGCCCAACCAACAGCCAGCTGTCCAACCAACAACCAGCCAGCCGCCCAACCAGCCAACAGCCAGACGCCCAACCAACAGCCGGCCAGCAAATCAGCCAAACAACAGCCAGTCAGCCAGCCATCAATTCATTCACCCATAACAGCAGCCAGCTATCTAACCAGCCAGCTATCGAGCAGCCATACAGACAGTCAGCCATCCAGACAGGTAGCCAGCCATTCTGTCGGCCAGCCAGCCAGTCAACCAGTGACCCAGCGAGCCAGCCATCCAGCCAGCCTACAGCTAGCCAACCAGCTAGCAAACCAACAAGTCAGCCAGCCAGCCATCCAGACAGCCAGCCAAACAGTCAGCCAGCCATATAGCCCTCAAGCCATCCAGACAGCCAGACAGCCAGCCATCCATCCACACAACCAATGATCCATCAAGCCATCTGACCAGCCAGGCAGTCAGCCAACCAGCTAGCTATCCATCAGTGAGAGTCATCCAGGCAGTCAGCCATCCAGACAGTAAAACAGTCAGTTAGCAAACCAGCAAACTAACTAGCCAGCCAGCAAAACAGTCAGTGATTCAGTCAGTCATCTAGTCCGTCAGTTAACCAGTAATCCAGCGAGACAGCCAGCCAGCCAGCAAGACAGCCAGCCATCCAGCAATCCATCTCATGTCCTCTTGATACCTGTCTTTGTATAAAACACCACAAATTAGGGCTTATGTAAGTGGCAGATTATCTACCTCCTCGCCTACTCCTCTTACAGCCTCACGTCACGCCAAACTCTCCTTCACTGCTGGGACATGAGACGATCCAAAGAGATTTCTAAATGCTGAAAAGCAGTCAAACCTTATGTGTGGAAACGATGACTGGCAAAATAGCAAAGTTACCTCATTTCTCACACTCAGCGCAGTGCTTTTCATTCTGAGACGTATATCGGAATCAGTTCATATCGCACTCTAGCTGTAGACCTAGTTTAACTGCAATGTATGGCAGTTATAACAAAATATTGTGATTTGATCGTGTGAGAAAAAAAACGTTGTTCATTTTTCGTGCGATATTGGAAAATACATCACTAGTCCAATGAATAAATTGTTCGCCTAAAGGCTCTCGCCTTATTCATTGGACGACTGCTGTATTTTCCCATAACACACTGAAATGAACACCGCTCCAGCCCGCGTCTGTCTTGCTGAAACATCTTAAGCCATTTTCAGGCCAAATAAATATTCACTCAAATCAACAAATTATTTTGCGGTATATGATCTGTGAATCAAATCATTTAATCTCAGAGACGTTCCTTTTTTGTAAAAGTTTTAAGGGTTGTTTTTTCCAATGACTTTGTAACGTAGCCGGCTGATAATCACTCCTGAACCATGGTCTGGTCAATGCAGCATAGGCAAGAAGTGATGTTTTCTAACAATGCGTGTATTGTATAAGTACATAAGTAAATAAAACTATGCATATTTTAATGGCAAGGTCGTACTATTTTTTTTGTTTTCATATGGACAATGCAATTTTGTTAAACTTGCTTTTTAAATATTGTGTTAAAATATTTGTTGTCGACGCTTGTCCTGTCCACGCTTGTCCACGTTGCCCATATTTGAAGCTTCTAGAAAGTTCATATTTTTCATGTTTTTATTTGTTTGTTTTTCCACTCGATCCAAGGCGTGAAGCTGGTGGATATTTCATCACCTTTCATATCCAAGGGCAAAAGTGGTGTGTCACTGTGAATAATAAAAAATGTTTTTTGATTACGTTTGATAATAGTTATTCAGATTTCCTATCCTTTTTTAATAGTTTGCCAATATATATTGCTCCAGCATGTGTTGTGTTTGTTCCAATAACTAGTTTTTATTGTTCATGAATAGAAGACATCTAATATCAGATGCAGATAAAGAGCTGTTTTTATTGCACAGATCCGTCTTTGCCGCTATATTTATTACAATAACTGATTTTTGCCAGCGATCAACGACAATAATAAGCGTTCTAAATGACAATGATAATTTTTATAGAGGAGCTATTTAATGCCAGAGATACATCTTTTCAACACTGAAGTATTTCCACTCATACTCATTCAAATTGCGACATGAATGGCTCCTGCAAGTTCCACCTCCAGGTGAATAAAAAAATACATTTTGTAGAATACACAAGTATAGTCTCTGAAAGGAACGCTCATGCTGTCTCTGTTATAATGTATTATTTCAGCAATGACTTTGATTCAAATGATGGAGCTGGTGACATGACAAGACATATGACCAGACATGCTTTGAATTGCGTTTTTTGCTACTGAAGTCTAGAATGGTAAATGTCAAGTGGAAAAACAAATTTTCCGCGTGCTATGGGAGCAGAACATACATAGAGCCGTGAATATCCGTAAAACAAATTGTCTACGTGCACACAGTGGACTCGATACGTTGACCTAACATCAAATCAACATTGTCCACAGTACAAATTACCCTCGTGTCGTGGAAGCATAACATAAACTGACCACTATCTCTCACGACCACATTTTCTGAAGACAAACTTAAAAAGACGACATCAGCTACTGAAGTGTCTGATGCCCGATGTGAATCCAATAACAAAACCTATTATCATATACCAGCCTGGACCAAATAACATTCAAACGACAACTGGTCTGGGTTAAGAAGTAGTGTCACATTAACCGAAACGTTGGCCAGCTAAAGTATTTGAATTACTACAGTGCACGTTGTTATGGGCAGTTCCAGGAATCGATGAACTCCTTGTGACACACTAACTTTATATCGTGCACCACCTTCCCAGTGAAGCTAATGGAGCTTTGATGCTGGGCGAGTGTCGCAACAATCAAGCCAGCGGAGTAGAGTACCATACTTGATTATGAAGTGAGTGTGGTATGAAGTAGATTATTGTACTTGTGTCAAATGAAGTATCTTGCTGATCAATGTGCAGCTGAGTGACAGTGACTTAGCTTTTTTTTCAAATAGGAGTCGATATCGAAAAACTTTTCAAATGATGTTATTGAATGTCCTAGTACACAAGTATTAAATATATTAGTAGTGATTCGCGCCGAGTTCGTTTAACGTCGCATGTCATTTACAATTCCCAAGAAGAAGAATAGCTAGCATTACAGCTAGCATTAGAAAAAATGAAAACAATTTGCTCGACCCGATAATTATTACCTTATCCAGGAATACTATTTACTCAACTCGATAGTGTATTATTACCTTTTTGTATATTCGATGATTTGTCATCAGCTTTAGACGTTCCAGTATTTGGTATCACTTTCCAAATTTACTGCAAAACTACTTCGTGTATTTGTTGATGTAATCGTTGTAGGTATTATCAGACATAATGATATAATTAAATGTCATTTCTGATGTATTTGTCATGGGTATATACATATATTAACATAATAATATACACGAGGTTTTGTTTTGTTTAGGCTACATGATTTTAAATATACCTCGATATAAGTAGAAAATAAGCTACATGTCTTAAGTATACCTCGATATAAGTAGAAAATAAGCTACATGTTTTAAATTTACCTCGATATAAGTAGAACATAAGCTACATGTTTTAAATATACCTCGATATAAGTAGAAAATAGGCTACATGTTTTAAATATACCTCGATTTAAGTAGAAAATAAGCTACATGTTTTAAATATACCTCCATATAAGTACACTTAACCCTTTCAGGCCTGAACTAACCATTGTCATCTTTATCCACTGCAAGCCGCGAATTGCTGTCGCAATTCTCGACTTGCAGTGGATGAAAATGACTTGAAGTGGGTGAGAAATTAAAGAAAATTGTCATGTATTGTAAACTAGTTTCATGGGAATTTTCATTCCAAAACCTCTAGTTGTGGGGAAATTAAGTCTGTTTTCAGGGATGTAAAATGATGCTCTGATGCATCGTGAGGGCTTAAAGAGTTAAAAGCAGCGGAATTCAGGTGATATATTTTGCTAACGAGAAACAAGTGGTATAAGTAAAACACAGACGAGCAGAAAATAATCAGGAATCGGACTTGATTAATATACACAAATGATAATACGTTTGGCGGATATTGAGAAGAGATTTTTCCATGAGAGATTCCTAACATCATCACACAGAGATGACAATGACGAGAAAGTGATTATCGCCTCAAGGACAGAATCAAGCTGGACCCAATCAAGTGCTGACACAGCCTTAAGCCTTGTGTTCTGATGATGTCTAACGTCAAGGAATCCAGTATTATGCATGATATCAGTAACGTAAGTAAAGACAGTCTTTAGTCTGCAATCTGTGCGGGGACCGACTTTAGATGTCTAAACTCGGTCCCTACCCTAAACAGCTAAAGCACTGATAATGATTTCGAATGGAAAATAACCCTTTTGGTCTCGATGCTTTATACAAAAATATGCCAGTGTTATAAGGGTTAGCTGTGACAAACAAGAATAGAATACTGTAATACAAAATTAAAATCATTGCGAGACTAGAGGGATGTTTGTCCCTTTCATCTCTGCTATCGAATTTACTGTTATGTTGAATTTATCCTGTTGTGTACCACTAGGTTACTGTTATGTTGAATTTATCCTTTTGTGTACCACTAGGTTACTGCTATGTTGAATTTATCCTGTTGTGTACCACTAGGTTACTGCTATGTTGAATTTATCCTGTTGTGTACCACCAGGTTACTGCTATGTTGAATTTATCCTGTGTACCACTAGGTTACTGCTATGTTGATTTTATCCTGTGTACCACTAGGTTACTGCTATGTTGAATTTATCCTGTTGTGTACCACTAGGTTACTGCTATGTTGAATTTATCCTGTTGTATACCACTAGGTTGCTGCTATGTTGAATGTATCCTGTTGTGTACCACTAGGTTACTGCTATGTTGAATTTATCCTGTTGTGTACCACTAGGTTACGGCTATGTTTTATTTATTCTGTTGTGTACCACTAGGTTACTGCTACGTTGAATTTATCCCGTTGTGTACCACTAGGTTACTGCTATGGTGAATTTATTCTGTTGTGTACCACCAGGTTACTGCTATGTTGAATTTATCCTGTGTACCACTAGGTTACTGCTGTGTTGATTTTATCCTGTGTACCACTAGGTTACTGCTATGTTGAATTTATCCTGTTGTGTACCACCAGGTTACTGCTATGTTGAATTTATCCTGTGTACCACTAGGTTACTGCTATGTTGATTTTATCCTGTGTACCACTAGGTTACTGCTATGTTGAATTTATCCTGTTGTGTACCACTAGGTTACTGCTATGTTGATTTTATCCTGTTATGTACCACTAGGTTACTGCTATGTTGAATTTATCCTGTTGTGTACCACTAGGTTACTGCTGTGTTGAATTTATCCTGTTGTGTACCACTAGGTTACTGCTATGTTGAATGTGTACTGTTGTGTACCACTAGGCTACTGCTATGTTGAATATGTACTGTTGTGTACCACTAGGTTACTGCTATGGTGAATTTATTCTGTTGTGTACCACCAGGTTACTGCTATGTTGAATTTATCCTGTGTACCACTAGGTTACTGCTGTGTTGATTTTATCCTGTGTACCACTAGGTTACTGCTATGTTGAATTTATCCTGTTGTGTACCACCAGGTTACTGCTATGTTGAATTTATCCTGTGTACCACTAGGTTACTGCTATGTTGATTTTATCCTGTGTACCACTAGGTTACTGCTATGTTGAATTTATCCTGTTGTGTACCACTAGGTTACTGCTATGTTGAATTTATCCTGTTGTATACCCCTAGGTTACTGCTATGTTGAATTTATCCTGTTGTGTACCACTAGGTTACTGCTATGTTGAATTTATCCTGCTGTGTACCACTAGGTTTCTCCTATGTTGAATTTATCCTGTTGTGTACCACTAGGTTACTGCTATGTTGATTTTATCCTGTTATGTACCACTAGGTTACTGCTATGTTGAATTTATCCTGTTGTGTACCACTAGGTTACTGCTATGTTGATTTTATCCTGTTATGTACCACTAGGTTACTGCTATGTTGAATTTATCCTGTTGTGTACCACTAGGTTACTGCTGTGTTGAATTTATCCTGTTGTGTACCACTAGGTTACTGCTATGTTGAATGTGTACTGTTGTGTACCACTAGGCTACTGCTATGTTGAATATGTACTGTTGTGTACCACTAGGTTACTGCTATGTTGAGTGTATCGTGTTGTGTACCACTAGGTTACTGCTATGTTGAATTTATCCTGCTGTGTACCACTAGGTTGCTGCTATGTTGAATGTATCCTGTTGTGTAACACTAGGTTACTGCTATGTTGAATTTATCCTGTTGTGTACCACTAGGTTACTGCTATGTTGAATTTATCCTGCTGTGTACCACTAGGTTGCTGCTATGTTGAATGTACCCGTTGTGTACCACCAGGTTACTGCTATGTTGAATTTATCCTGTTGTGTACCACTAGGTTACTGCTATGTTTAATTTATCCTGTTGTGTACCACTAGGTTACTGCTATGTTGAATATATCCTGTTGTGTACCACTAGGCTACTGCTATGTTGAATTTATCCTGTTATGTACCACTAGGTTACTGCTATGTTGAATTTATTCTGTTGTGTACCACTAGGTTAATGCTATGCTGAATTTATCCTGTCATGTACCACTAGGTTACTGCTATGTTGAATTTATCCTGTTATGTACCACCAGGTTACTGCTATGTTGAATTTATCATGTGTACCACTAGGTTACTGCTATGTTGAATTTATCCTGTTATGTACCACTAGGTTACTGCTATGTTGAATTTATTCTTTTGTGTACCACTAGGTTACTGCTATGTTGAATTTATCCTGTTGTGTACCACTAGGTTACTGCTATGTTGAATTTATCCTGTTGTGTACCACTAGGTTACTGCTATGTTAAATTGAATCAATACGATTGTTTCAATTAAATTATTTGCACCTATTAACCCTTAAAGCGCAGAATAAATTAAAAAAGACAATTTAGATTTTCACCCACTTTTTTATTTATTTTATTTATTTATTAAGACACCTTATACAGTGTGGGCATTATTAGCAGTCAGGCTATTTTTCATATGTGCCCTGTAGAGATTTTGTTATAATTATGAAAACAAACATTCAATTATACAAGAGATTAATACAGATGAACTTTATAAAACAGATAAAAACTTATCAAATTTAAAAAACATAACATAGAAATGCCCGCGCCAAAATCAACTAGAAGTTGGTCTTGCTACCGGGACCCACAATTTCACGTGAGTGAAAATTACTTATATATTTTAAATATTTTATTTTTTTAGTGCTGGACCGATGTAGACGTCAGAATCTGACGTCTGATGACGTCCGATTCTTATGTCTAATGTCGGTCCCCGAACTGAAATGGATAAACCCGATAAATATAAACGTGTACGGGGCCTCCGGAACGGAGAGGAAACCCCATTAACACTCTATTAAACGCAGATTGCCACCTTGATGGCTTTCTTGGATAACACATGACAAATTGAGTCTCATAGACATTGTAGATTGTCATGAGCATCGCCGTCTGCTGCTAGGTGCTGACGTCAGAACACATAAAACACACCCACACTCTGCAGAGTTGACATAGGCCTACACCCATTATCGCACCATTAAATCACATTACATGTACCTTGTATTTCTATGGCTTTACATGTGATGGATAAATGGCGGGGGGTCTGGTGCAATGCTTAAAGCTGCTTGCTTGGAAAATCGGAGATCTTGGGTTCCCAGCAGAAATAAAACTTTTTTCTCACATTTCTACAATGTTGGACCAAAGACGTCGGGCCGGCGTTTTACGAATCTTATACAAATGATTTGTGTTTGCTGGCCTCGTCCCCCGCTCTGGCGTTCACGTTTCAAAGAAACGAAATGTTTCTTCCCCGCTCACTCGTAAATATTCAGTATTGGGAGAGCTTCCTTGACCGGAAGGTAGCGTGCTCGGCCTCAGATCGTCGGTTCTCTCATTTAGAATCCTGTGTCTGCAGGGCAGTGTCTATATGTGAACAAAGGTGGCCGAAAAAACCCATTCATTCATTCATTCATTCATTCATTCATTCATTCATTTATTCATTAATTCATTCATTCTTTCATTCATTCTTTCATAAAATCATTCATTCAATTATAAATTTATGAATAAATAAATTGTTTCATTCATTTAGGCGCTTGTATTTGGTTGTTCTTTTTCTACAAAAAACGTGTTTTTTTAATTTTTAATTGTAACACACCACTACATTACTTGCTATGTCCGATTACTACATTCTAAGCCGAGAATGGAGAGTTATTGTTGATCAAGTACAGACCAATTATCATGGTAGGCCTATAGTGATATGATCAGTCAGGTGTGACCGAGCTGTTAATTAAGAGGGATCCTAATTATGGTCGGATGTGTTTTAAGTCAGCTGAAACCCTCGGAGCTCCACATTCCTAGTTGTGAAAACCTAAGCTAACCACGTAGAGCTCCTCGGGCTTTATCCTATACGTAATTTACCTGACATTTGTCCACAGATCTGACGGGATCAACATATCTACAAAATCAAGCTAACAGTGCACCAGGAAAATACTCAATAAATGCAGCTGTGAAATTCCACGAAAGCACATGGAGTTCAACAGAATAACCAAGATAGAGCATTCCATTATGATTTTGGTGGTTAATATAGATCTTGAATTGTTAGCACTTCTGGAGGATTCACCCATACAACGCTAAAATGTCTGTGTATAAACCATGCAAACAAAAGGCTGTTATTATTCGATTTGACAACAACATACATGTCTTATTAAGTTCCTTTGGCTTGATTTGAATACTTATGTATAATGGTCTGTGGCCATTCTAAATATTTATCAGCGCGGGGACCGTCTTTATGCGTCAGAATCGGACGTCTACAGACGTCAGATTCTGATGCATAAAGACGATCCCCGCGCTAGACGTCAAATTATGACGCAAAAAGACGGTCCCCGCGCTGAAAGGGTTAATAAATACTCGAAATTATCACAGTGATGCATCACACTCTGCAGATGTGGTGCAGGTTAATTGATTATTTATAAGTTAATTGATTATTTATGATGCATTAGGAAGTCATACATCAAGTGGAGTTCGCATATATTGTTTGCGAAATGCCAGGTCGTTTTTTCGCCGATATGCATCACTTTCGTGGGATTGGGCAATTTGAGTAACAGGTCAACTAATGTGTATTCAAAGCAATTTAATTTCTTAAATCTCAATGCGCAATATCAAATTGTCGGCAACTATCATCAAACCGCTCTAAACATCACCACATTATTGTTGGTATATATACTAATTATCTCCCTACATAAGAGTTATACTTATGAGATATCACTTAGATATTGAAAACTAGTATGTGCCTTTGTAGGCCTACTCGGGTGCTCAATAATGAACTTTGAACTCCAGTCGTAATTGAAACTATCATACATCTAGAGCGCGCATATCTATTTTTGCGAAATACCAGGTGTTTTTTTGTCGATATTCATCACTTTTGTGGGAGTCGGCCATATGAGTGATGAGGCAACTAATATGTCTTCAAAGTCTTAAATCTTCTCTGTGATGGGACAAATAAGGACTGTAATGAACACGATGAAAGTAACACATCCCGATGAAAGCTCTCATCTCTGCGGAAAACTGTGGATTATCGGTAATAAGTAGACCATTTATTTTCATTACCGACACATCAATAGCACATACATCACACCGACTCGAATATCATTTTGTAAAACAGATGCAGTTGAGAAGGAAAACACTTTTTATTTACCACGATCCACAATATGTAATACTAAATCATTAAGCATTGCGCTGTAATTTTTTTCCGTTTTCAATAATTTTACAGTTATCATTCTCTACTGCTCCCTGCAGCTCAGATGTATATATTTATTTTTTATCGTGACAGACTAAAAACATATCCTAAAACTAAACGAGTTGATTGCGTACTGCGGCAAGTTTTTGTATCATGATTATTGCAATATGATTGCCTGAAGGAAACAAGCAAAAGTGCTTTAACTCGCAAAACACTAATTTAAATAATTGATTTAACCACTTTAACCACTTGAAGTTTTACCTCGCTACCGCGATTCACAAGTTCAAGTGGCTAAAACTTACTTAAATTTGTAGTTTCAATCAAAATGTAAGTACATTTTGCACTTTTAATGCGCCTTTTCTCTTACAAAAAAGGTCATTTTTTACAAACACGTTACGGTAAGCGATATTGTCAAGGTATGTTTTGTAAAAAAATATCAGTTAGAAAAAAATAGCGTAAGTAATGAACAAACTAAATGATTTGTCATAAAAGGCGTCTCGCTTAAAATATGAATTTTACTTATACTCAAAGTTTAGAAGCTCACCTAGGCAAGACTTGACACTGTGATATATATTAGTGTGGTATACGCCCTACAACGTTTTGAAGCACGTATTATAAGTAATTTGCAAAACACAATGCACTGAAACAAAACGAGCAGATGAAGATAAAATAAGCACTTTAATTACATTTAGAATCTCACATGGCCAATTATGCTAAGCTGATAACTGCCAGCTGGGTTCAGTGTAAAAAATGAGAGTAATGTTGTCCATGATCTCGTCCTAATACAAGCACACAGTGCGATCACATAGTGCTAATATCATCACAAGAACCTGACGATCATCAGAAAGTGATTACGGTTTCAAGGACAGAATCACGCTGTTCTAAGTGTTATAAGCTATAAATCAGCGCTGCAGCCTTAAGCCAATGGTCTGATGAAGGTTGTATCAGCTTAACATTTTATGATATTATGTATATGAATGGTGTAAAACAAAGTAACATAGTAATAATAGAATAAAGCAGTCCAAAGTTAAAATCTATTTGCTGGAATATATATTTGCAACTTTGGTCAGACGACACATTACGACTTTGTTTATGCAAACGGAAAAACGGGTCAATGTCTCCGACTCTGGACAAACATCGAGTCCACAGTCAGTGTATGACTCCTTTTGTATTAGATGTTGTATAGGATAAAACCTGAGGAGCTCTACATTCTTAACTGTGAAAAGAGTCGAGGCCGAAGGCCGTGGTCTTTTCACAGTTGAGAATCTAGATCTCCGAGGGTTTTAACTGACTTAAAACACATCCGACAATAATGAGGATCCCATTATAGGCATACTATGACAATTGGTCTGTATTTGGTCAACATAACTCTCCATTCCCGGCTTAGAATGTAGTGGTCGGACAGATAATATAATTCAGTGGTGTGTTTTAAGTTGTAATCGGGTACATGGGCTTACAATAAACATCACATGAACAGGGCAACCATGGCCAATCAATCAAATCACCTCACTCTCAGACACATTTAGAGCTGACCATTATCTTAGTAAGCCTGTCATAACCCTAGATCAAGGAGGGTAATCTGCAAGACCAAAGCACCAGAGTAATGCATTCATGACAAGGATTATCAGGTTTTAGACTGGAGAACAAGGGATTGTGGACAAGGGGGAGGTCAGTTTGTGTGGAGGGCGCCGGGATAATTGACCACTTTCTTAGATGTCTATGTACACATAAGCCAGTAATCAGTGACTTGAATTGATTTACATCCTGCCTAAGACTCAAGAAGAATGTTTTCAAGGACATTGATTGAAACCAAACCCCGTTGTCTTACAAACGTCATGTCATTCTACCTTCCAGCCATGAAACATTACTGTAAAGCGAATGAATGTGCTTTTGCGTAGATTGATTTGGATTCTCAACTGAAGAGCTAGCCAATCAATCAGTTAATCAGTCAACCAAATAGCCCCAAAAAACAACAGCTGACTAATAAACTAACCACGATCAAACAACCTCTCACCAACCAACCTATCAACCAGCCAACCAACCAGCTAACCAAAATTTCATCCAATCAACCAATTATCCCACCAACCAGGTTTTCAACCGACCAATCTATAATCGTAAAAACCAGCTAGATAATCAGCCAACCAACCTACCAATCAACAAACCAGCCAACCACACAATCAAGCAACATATTGACTAACAAATCAACGTAATAATCAATAAACCATCCAATCAGCCAGGCAGTCAGTCAGTTGTCTTCGTATAATCGTAAAGTCCTCCACAGTGATTAGCCTGGATCCCATGCCACAACTCAGGATTAAACCCGATATACAAAATTCAATAAGGCTTTGGTCACTACCTATTAATAATTGTCATCTAGGTGACTTTCTTTGGATTAAACATGACAAATTAACTTTTAAATCGCTGAAATACTTTCGCATAAACCATGGAGACAAAAGGGCAATTTGAAATCATCTCAAATATCTTATTTACCTCTTTCCGCTTCATTTGAATACCTTGGTATGGGTCTACGACCATTATAAATATTTTACTCTTTCAATGCGGAGATTGGCTTTATACGTCAGAATCTGGCGTCTACAGACGTCAGATTCTGACGTATAAAGACGGTCCCCGCGCTGAAAGGGTTAACTCTCTATTCATTACATATTGTCATCTGAGTGGCTTTCTTTGGATTAAGCATCGGACCCGGCTGGGATTAGAACCTAGTACCTCTGAGTTTTGAGCCACAAACAGAGCCATCATTATCGGCTCAAGGCCGAAAATTACAAACCACATTTTGTGAAAGATAGTTCATCCAAGACCACTGCTTCTTGTTTTTATAATGTTTTTTTTAATATGAATTTGCTCTATACCTTACACACATGTGTTACAAGAATGTTATCACCAAAACAATGGCACACCATGGAACAAAAGATAAACAAAAGCATAATGATAAACAGTAAATACATTTGCATGAACATATTGATTTCGGTTGTGCTATGTCAATGTCTAGGCTGATGCTTGTATAAAACACAAATTACCAGCGTGTTACTGGAGTACAACATAAAAGGGCCACTGTCTCTTACAGCCATGCTCTCTGAGGACACACGTAAAAGACGACATAAGCTCCTGTGGTCTCAGGTCAAAGTAGAACCCATTCTCAGAGTCTTATTCTTAACCTTGGCCCAAATATCACATAAACTACAGCTCGTCTGGTTGAGAAATACCACACTGCAAATAACATTGACCAAATGAATGCTATTAAAAAGATTTTCTGGCTTTGTGTGGATTTGACTGGGTTTTTTTAATAATAAATAATAAGGGCTAAACTGGGCCAGGAGAACCTTCTAGCTATGGTGATATGAATGAGATGGTACTCCCTTCCAGACACAGGACTCATAATTCGCGCCCTGGCGGCCTCAGGCTAGGCACGCTACCTTTGGGTCACGAGGCTCCCCACAATATTGACTATTTACGAGTG
The DNA here is from genome assembly GCA_964017125.1 of Flabesymbios commensalis. Lineage (NCBI taxonomy): Eukaryota > Metazoa > Annelida > Polychaeta > Terebellida > Flabelligeridae > Flabesymbios > Flabesymbios commensalis. Next base: position 106,958,879 of record OZ024904.1, on the reverse strand, counting down.
AGCGGGGAAGAAATATTTCCTTTCTTTGAAACTTGAATGTTGGTCGAGGGGGCGGACCCGCGATCTCCGACGTTCCAAGCCGGCAGCTTTAGCCACATCACCAGGGCCCGGTCCATGTGATTCTAAACCATTGCAGCGCAGGGATTGTCTTTATACGTCAAAATATACCAAGCGTCAGATTCTGACGTATAAAGACGGTCACCGCACTGAAAGAATTAAAATAATTATAATGACCGTAGACCCATAACATAGGTATTCAAACGAATCTGAAAGAGCTGACTAAGGCATTTATGATGATTTCATATTAGGAAACCCCTTTGGTCTCTAAGGTTTATACAAAAATATTTCAACGCTTTAAAGATTAAAGTACTGTCACATTTTGTTCATCACATGGAATATTTCAAATTACTTTCGTTAAATAATGTATTACATCTCCCATATTTTACCTCTTACACCGCTAACACGACTATGGTCGTGTTTAGCCTTTGTATTTAACCTTCCAGCGAGAAACAATCACCCTTTAGAGCCTGAATTTACCATTGTCACCTTATCCACTACAAGCCGCGAATTGCTGCCGCAATGCTCGACGTGCAGTGGATCAAAACGCTATCGCGACCCACACAACTTCAAGAGGGTGAAATTTTAAATATTCAATTTAGCATTTTAAGATTTAAAATAAAATTCAGAAATTTTCCTTCACATTGCGGCAGCAATTCACGTCTTACGCTGAATGAAAATGGGAATGAATAACATCGCATCAGCAACAATTTAGTCCTAACCATGTTAACCAAATGTTTATTCAATTTGAAATCATCAAAGATACCTTAGTCATTCTTTCCGTTGAATACTTATGTTATGGGTCTCCGGCCATTAAAAACATTTTAATTCTTTAATTCTTCCAACTCATTTTGCTGATTTTTCATGCCATTATCAGCCATATCCCATCACATGTTATAAACAAATATTAAATAGCTTTAAAAGACCATGAAACATGAAATATATTGGTAGTAATTACACCATAAGCCGATCAATTAATTTCTAAATTGGGACAGGGTGTATTTTAGCCGCGATGCGAATTGGGACAGGGTCAGGTTTTGAACATGCCGGAGACACACCCCTACCCATTTCGAAGGCGAGTAACCCCCCCCCCCCCCCGGGGTATAAAGAAGGTCCCCGCTCTGAACGGGTTACATCGTGTCTCTGATGTGATGAGCAGTGACTGCGATCAGGACAAGTAAATCATCGTCAGAGAAACACATCTTCTATTCGTGAAGGCTGACATTCTCTGATTTCAGCGGGAATAAAATTGGTGTGGATTTCATCATTCATGCTGATATAACCCAACATGGAAACGAATGTCGCAGGGGGAGGGGTTTTTTGTAAATATTGTCTCAGAAGTGATGATCAAGTACTGGAATTATTCTACATCTATAATATATTTTTATATCGGTGCATATGTGTTTACATGTACCTATGTATTTACATAATATGTTTGCATATTCACATGTTAGTGTGCGTATGTGTATGTGTGAATGTATATGCTATGTGTATGTATGTATATGATATATGTTGTGTATACGTGACTATTGTTTAGAATTTTCTATTTATTTATTTGCTCATACATAATTATTATACTTGGTTAACGTTAATACATTTTTTTTTTTAATTTAATTTTCTGAATTACTGTCTCTTAAACTTGACATGTATTAACAATATTAATATGCTTAGTGTTTTTGCTATTTCGTGTATTTTTCTAGCACAGCTTTAAAATGAATACCTGTATGTCACGGTATATCTATTGTGTATTGTTTCAATAAATGTCCTTCTTCTAATCAGAGTAACACGTCTTAATTAAAGCTTGCGTTCCATCATGCTAGCACGAAGAAAAGTAATGATTTAAATGTGATCTATCACCCCTTATATGGTATGAATAATTATGTCCTTATACGGGGTGATTGGCTATCATGTGACTCTATCAGAGGGTCACATGATAGCTAATCACCCCATGTCTGGGGTGATTGGCTATCATGTGACCCTCCCAGAGGTGATTGGCTATCATGTGACCCTCACACCACATAAGAAAACACTTGTGCCCCATCTAGTGGCAACTTTATTTGCCACAAATTTATTCATACTATATAAGGGGTGATAGATACCCTTTGAAGACAATAATTATAATTGTTTTTCATTTATGACACATTATTTACATCACCCATGCGCGAATGTCGTTATGCAAAACAGTCGCAATTTAGAAATAAAACGTTTTCCATGTTATTATATCACGACATTTGTTTTATTCCATTTGTTTCAAATTATCATGAATTTGTTTTTATCCCCGAATCTTTTCTCTACAGATGGCAACAATAAACCTGAATGAGATACACGTCTCATCTTAACACACAATAATTGTGTGCGATGATATCAAATTACATGGCACTGGAGACAGCATGATTATATTATTTTTATTTTAGTTATTTATTAATATTATTTACAAGTCACATTATGTAGCATGTTATTTTTGTTTCGTACCACTTTACTGCTCCATTAACATGGGTAATCTCAGTTTTTTCTGTTTTTAATTTCTTGTTGTGAAAGATTAAAACGCATTTATTGCAACAAAACGAGGTAGTTACAAACAACGGCCTTGTTTGCTCCCTGATTATTCATGTTATTACAAAAGACGTGTCTGGGAAAAATAAGTAATGTTTTATATTTAAATAGCAATCTGGAATTGAAAACATTTATCTACAGTGACATGCGATATACATAACTGTTCAAGCGCAGACATATTTTTATATAAGCCATGGAGACCAAGTGTTTTTTTTTCAATTTGCTATTATCAAAAATATCCTAATTAACTCCTTCCGCTTCATTTGAATACTAATTTTATCGGTCCACAGTCTTTATAAATAGTTTACTTTTTCAGTGCGGGCATCGACTGAAGTCGATCCCCGTACTGATCCCCGAACTGAATGTCTCTCCCAATGCACTTGAGAAATATGACGATAACATTTTGTGAAACTACTATTCAAAATGTGAAATTACTAAATTCTAAGTCAGGTTTGGATTTGTTTTTACTACTGTGTAATAGAACCTATACTATTTGTCTATATACTATTATATACTATTATATACTATTATATACTTTTAGTCGCTGAAATAGCTATTGTTAGCTAATGTTTTACTGTATACACTTACGACTATAAATAAATCTTATCTCTCTATCTATAGCAATACACGTCCACAGAGTCGGTAAACTAATGGGTCATCCAGCCAGCCAGTCACTCATCACCTTAAAGTACACGTCCACAGAGTCGGTGAACTAATGGGTCATCCAGCCAGCCAGTCACTCATTACCTTAAAGTACACGTCCACAGAGTCGGTGAACCAATGGTTCATCCAGCCAGCCAGTCACTCATTACCTTAAAGTACACGTCCACAGAGTCGGTGAACTAATGGGTCATCCAGCCAGCCAGTCACTCATTACCTTAAAGTACACGTCCACAGAGTCGGTGAACCAATGGGTCATCCAGCCAACCAGTCACTCACTACCTTAAAGTACACGTCCACAGAGTCGGTGAACTAATGAGTCATCCAGCCAGCCAGTCACTCATTACCTTAAAGTACACGTCCACAGAGTCAGTGAACCAATGGGTCATCCAGCCAACAAGTCACTCATTAACACATAAAGCACTGACATTTGTTATATAAACCAAGAGACCAAAGGGTTGTTTTCAATGTGAAATCATCATAAATGTGTTGGTTAGCTCTTCATTTAAATACCCACGTTATGAGTCTACGGCAGGCAGAAATATTTTACTCTTTCATTGCGGGGATCGATTTCAGAGGTCAAAATCTGACGTCTATTATAAAATGTCAAATTATGACATCAAATTCTGACATCTAAAGTCGGCCACCGCGCTGAAAGGACTAATTGTCCCATGGAACACTATATTCGCAACTGACGATATTAATAAAAAGACAAATAATTTTATGAATCTTTTAACATATAATGCAAAATTATTTATTCCCTGCTATGAAACAACGATACGTCCCAGAGACAAACCCTGGTTTAACGGCGTAATTCGGAGATTAATGAGGACTAGAAACAGACTTCATTCCAGCTTGAAGAACAAACCACATGATATAAGGCTGCAGAATAAGTTTGAAACGATTCGGAACAAAACGGTATTTGAAACTAGAAGCGCTAAAATAAACTACCAGTTGAAACAATTTGAAATGGTTAACAGTGGGAATCCAAATTCTAAGACATGGTGGCAAACGTGTAAATCATTGCTGTATAATAAACCAGTTATTAAAGCTCCTCTTAATAATAATGGCTCCCTGGTGACTGATAATAAGCACAAAGCCGACATTTTTAATCGTTACTTTGTTAAACAGTCCACTCTTGATGTATCTTCCGCAAAACTTCCTCAGACACCGCCTCGCTATAACGCCACTACAAATCCACTTGAGGTATACAAACATTGAATAAACTAGAACCTGGTAAAGCTACATGTCCGGACAATATCAGTAATCGAAAACTTAGAGAGACCTAATCTGCCTTAGCTGAATCTCTATCCATCTTATTTAATAAATGTATCGCAAAGGGCACCTTTCCTGATGCTTGGAAACCAGCAAATGTGATACCATTATTCAAGAAAGGTGATATGACACAATGTAACAACTACAGGCATGTCAGTTTACTACCATGTATTTCGAAAATGTTTGAAAAAAATATTTTCCAACATTTATTTAGCTATTTGAAAAATCCAAATGTAATTTCCTGCAAGCAATCAGGATTTTTTCCAGGAGATTCCACTACTAACCAATTATCCATCATAATTGAAAATATTTTTAAATTAATTAAAAGTTACTTAAAAAATAGGAAACAACGTGTTCTGGTAAATAACACAGAATCATCGTGGCTTGAAATAACTGTCGGTGTTCCTCAGGGGTCAGTCATTGGGCCACTTCTTTTTTAATTTATATAAATGACATTTGTAATTCAATAGAATCTGACCTATTTCTTTTTGCTGACGACTGTTCGCTTTTCCGAAAAGTTAACAGTAACCGTCGAAAGGCTACCAAGATACTAAATCGTGACCTCGCAAAAATTTCCAAGTGGTGCAAGGACTGGCTTCTGACGCTTAGCCCATCCAAATCTGTAGCTATACTTTTCTCACGGAAAAATAAAATATTACCTTATGTGCAAGTATTGGTAAACAATACTGTCATAAAACAAGTAGATATCCACAAACACTTAGGCATTGTCTTGAACAAAACGCTATCATGGTCTGATCATATCAACGAAATAACAACTAAGGCAATGAAACGTGTCCATTTACTATGTTTATTTAACCCCTTCAATACCATACATGACGGAAATTTCCGTCGTCATTCGTCATTTTACGTAACCATACATAACGGAAATTTCTGACGGATTCACTATAGTTATACCAGTATCCCTGGATCCTGACATGCACTTCAGCCTGGAAGTGAAGTGGTGTGTGATGAGTCACTCAGCACTACATCGCTATTATCTTTCTTTTATACGTCCACTTTTAGAATATGGAGATGTAATTTTCGACAACTGTTCCCAGAATGATAAAAATACCCTTGAGAGCATTCAATATAATGCGCTGCGTTTGATCACAGGTTGTAAGAAAGGTACATCACGCCAAGAAACTGGACTTTGTACTTTGCAAACCAGGCGAACGTTTCATAAAATTTTACAATTCCATAGCATAGTATTTAAAACCTGTCCTGACAACCTCCAAACCTTTTTAACGCGCCCTCTGAGGAAAAGTAGAAATATCACTAGAGCCAGGGGGGTTGTTCAAATACTTAGGACATCGTTGCAGAACATCATACTTTCGTTATTCCTTTCTCCCTTCAAGCACACATTTACGGTTACCGTCCAGCATACGTTGCTGTTCCCAAAAAGCTCTATTTAAATGCAAACTAACTGACTACCTGAAAGTTAAGTCCATAGTACCCAAACATTTTTATACTGACAATCGTCTTGATCAAATTAATCTCTGTCAAATCAGGTTAAACTTTTCTTCATTAAATGGGGATCTATGCAACAAATCTTGTATACCCAGCCCCATGTGTACATGTGGGCCACAAATCGAATCTGCTAGACATTATTTTCTCGACTGCAACAATTACACTTTTCAACGCGAAACTATGCTGGAAAAAATATCTGAGTTATTTCCTCCAGAGACAAGAATAGATTACGAACTTCTTTTCTCGGGATCTTTTACACTGCCCCCGAAAATCAATATTAAAATATGTCGTTCTGTTTTGTTATATTAAAAAAACATCGCGTTTTGGGATGTAGCCAGATACTTTAATTTAATTTTAATTTTAAGTTGTGTTTTTTCCGTAATTATAGTGTGTACTATTTTTTTGTTTCGAAATGTGTGAATATATCATGTTATTTTTGAGCCGCCTTGAAGGCATCTTTCATGCTTGTTGTGTGTATTCATATTTTTTGCGCCTTTGTAAAAGTAGGTCATAATGTTGTGTATTTGCTTGGTCACATTGTTGTGGTATTGCACAGAGGTGCCGATGTTTAATTTATTTAGATGATCATTTAATATGCTTGGATATATACATGTTTCATACTACACTTTTTTTTAAATTATTATTTGCACTTGCACCTGCACTAAGGAGACACTGACCTTAGCTTTGTAGCTATTTGTAAATCCTCGTTAAATAAATATGTTTACAACAAGTGTTCCATCTATTTATATTGCTGTTATAAATGTATTTCTATGCAGCTTGTACGTTTCTGTCTAAAGTCGGTCACTGAGCGGAAAAGGTTAAATGATCCATCTATTTTTATTGCTGTTATCAATGTATTTCTGTACTGCTTGTACTACTCTGTCTGTTTGTCTGATTCTATCTATCAACGCGACATGGTTAGTGTGGGCTCTGGTGTAGACCTGCTCACTGAATCCTCGTTGTCAGTCATTGAGAATAAACAGACGTCAAAGTAAATGGTTTCAATCAACATACACTTCACATCTGCTTTCAGCGTGATGCATGCAGATTTATGTGGGTTTGTTTGCCCTGGCCTGATCAGCGTCTCATTGTGTGGTGTGATGCATGCAGATTATGTGTGTTTGTTTGCCCTGGCCTGATCAGCGTCTCATTGTGTGGTGTGATACATGCAGATTTATGTGGGTTTGTTTGCCCTGGCCTGATCAGCGTCTCATTGTGTGGTGTGATGCATGCAGATTTATGTGGGTTTGCTTGCCCTGGCCAGATCAGCGTTTCATTGTGTGGTGTGATACATGCAGATTTATGTGGGTTTGTTTGCCCTGGCCTGATCAGCGTCTCATTGTGTGGTGTGATGCATGCAGATTATGTGTGTTTGTTTGCCCTGGCCTGATCAGCGTCTCATTGTGTGGTGTGATGCATGCAGATTATGTGTGTTTGTTTGCCCTGGCCTGATCAGCGTCTCATTGTGTGGTGTGATGCATGCAGATTTATGTGGGTTCGTTTGCCCTGGCCAGATCAGCGTCTCATTGTGTGGTGTGATGCATGCAGATTTATGTGGGTTTGCTTGCCCTGGCCAGATCAGCGTTTCATTGTGTGGTGTGATACATGCAGATTTATGTGGGTTTGTTTGCCCTGGCCTGATCAGCGTCCCATTGTGTGGTGTGATACATGCAGATTTATGTGGGTTTGTTTGCCCTGGCCTGATCAGCGTCTCATTGTGTGGTGTGATGCATGCAGATTATGTGTGTTTGTTTGCCCTGGCCTGATCAGCGTCTCATTGTGTGGTGTGATGCATGCAGATTATGTGGGTTTGTTTGCCCTGGCCTGATCAGCGTCTCATTGTGTGGTGTGATGCATGCAGATTGATGTGTGTTTGTTTGCCCTGGCCTGATCAGCGTCTCATTGTGTGGTGTGATGCATGCAGATTATGTGTGTTTGTTTGCCCTGGCCTGATCAGCGTCTCATTGTGTGGTGTGATGCATGCAGATTATGTGGGTTTGTTTGCCCTGGCCTGATCAGCGTCTCATTGTGTGGTGTGGTGCATGCAGATTATGTGTGTTTGTTTGCCCTGGCCTGATCAGCGTCTCATTGTGTGGTGTGATGCATGCAGATTATGTGTGTTTGTTTGCCCTGGCCTGATCAGCGTCTCATTGTGTGGTGTGATGCATGCAGATTATGTGTGTTTGTTTGCCCTGGCCTGATCAGCGTCTCATTGTGTGGTGTGATACATGCAGATTTATGTGGGTTTGTTTGCATTGGCCTGATCAGCGTCTCATTGTGTGGTGTGATGCATGCAGATTTATGTGGGTTTGTTTGCCCTGGCCTGATCAGCGTCTCATTGTGTGGTGTGATACATGCAGATTTATGTGGGTTTGTTTGCCCTGGCCTGATCAGCGTCTCATTGTGTGGTGTGATGCATGCAGATTTATGTGGGTTTGTTTGCCCTGGCCAGATCAGCGTTTCATTGTGTGGTGTGATACATGCAGATTTATGTGGGTTTGTTTGCCCTGGCCAGATCAGCGTCCCATTGTGTGGTGTGATGCATGCAGATTTATGTGGGTTTGTTTGCCCTGGCCAGATCAGCGTCCCATTGTGTGGTGTGATACATGCAGATTTATGTGGGTTTGTTTGCCCTGGCCAGATCAGCGTCCCATTGTGTGGTGTGATGCATGCAGATTTATGTGGGTTTGTTTGCCCTGGCCAGATCAGCGTCCCATTGTGTGGCGCGGTGCATGAAGATTTATGTGGGTTTGTTTGCCCTGGCCTGATCAGCGTCTCATTGTGTGTCGTGATGCATGCAGATTATGTGTGTTTGTTTGCCCTGGCCAGATCAGCGTCCCATTGTGTGGTGTGATGCATGCAGATTATGTGTGTTTGTTTGCCCTGGCCTGATCAGCGTCCCATTGTGTGGTGTGATGCATGCAGATTTATGTGGGGTTGTTTGCCCTGGCCTGATCAGCGTCTCATTGTGTGGTGTGGTGCATGAAGATTTATGTGGGTTTGTTTGCCCTGGCCTGATCAGCGTCTCATTACGATCTCACATGTGTTTGCCTTTGGTGTTTTCCTGTGTATTATTTCCCGTGAATTATGATTATCCAGTGAAAATAAAACGTAATCGAGATTTTGTCCAGCGTCATGACGTTGTTTTTTATGTTGTTTTTTATGTTGTTTTGTATGCGTATTTGTTATAATGTATTTTAGCTGTGGTCAACATCATGCTTCAGCATCATATTTTAAGCTAAATTATATGTAGGCCTATCTAAAAAATATCGTCTACAGAGTCGGAGAAAATTAAATGAAATCAGTGGGGTTTTAGACCATATTTGTGTACATATAGGCTAACCTGGGTCAGCTTTGTGCATATAGTATAGACCCTCCTATAGGCTAAACTAGGTCATGACAACCTCCTGAGGATGGTGAGATGAATGAGATGACACTGCCCTCCAGACACAGAATTCGAAATTCCAAGCAGGCAGCTTTAACCACTGCACCAGGGTTCCCGCCCCAAGAGTGGATGAAGACAACCTGAGACTTTCCTCCAAAGTTGAGTCAATGTTAAACACAATTTTATGAATCATACAAAGCTGATTGAGATCTACACAATAAACAATAAAGGTTCTTGTAAAAGAACCCTTCAGTACTACTACCATGTAACCCAAGGAGAACCCTGCAAGGAGAACCCTGCAAGGAGAACCCTGCAAGGGTTCCCCTGGGGTTGCATGGTAATAGTACTGAAGGGTTTCTTCTAAAGGACCTATATTGTTTAGAATGTAACTCATCGTGGTATTATAAGTGGATTAACCCTTCACTCTCTACGTACGGCTATTGTTGTTTTATTCTGCTTTTTTAGCAGGTAAATTAGAGATTGAGATCTAACTTATCATGGTATTATAAGTGGATTAACCCTTTGCTCTCTACGCACGACTAGAGTTGTTTTTAATCTCCTTAATTTAGAGTTACTAAGAATTAAATGGGTGCTTAACCCTTTAAGTCCTAACGATGCATTAAAGCATCATTTTACATCTTTGAAAACAGACTTCATTCTCCTACAACTAAGGGTTCTAGAACGAAAATTTCCACGAAACGTGTTTACCAATACATGACAATTTTCTTTAATTTTCAAACCACATCAAATCATCTTCATCCACTACAAGTCGAGAATTGCGATGAAGATGACAATAGTTATGGGTAGCGATAGCGAGACACAACTTCGTTTATTCTATGACTTGCATGGCACATCAAGCTCAAATATTATTAATTAAAAGTTATTTATACTTTATCAGCAGAAGTATGCATCATAGATATAATATATTTACCATTGACAAATCATAATGACAGTGATATTGTGGAAAATGACATTTAGAACATATCACCTGCATCTCTTCTATGAACCATGACATTATATTCGAGATTACTTTACAATACTACTACTTTGCAATATATTTAATCAGATAATATTATTACATTGGGACAATTAAAATGATTATGGAGACGTCATCATCCGAAATTAGCCGCTTTCCCAAACTAAATTAGGCTGTGACATTTAATGATCACAGCGCGGGGATCGATATTAGTCGTCAGAATCTAATGTATGTAGATTACACATACTGACGACTAAATTCGATCCCCGCTTGGAAAAAAAAATGCCATTGGCCGGAGACCCATAACATATGTATTTAAATGAAACAGAAAGAGCTAACTAAGACATTTATGATGATTTCAAAATAACAAAAAACTTCTGTACACCATGGTTGTGTGATACACACATATTTAACGTTATTACCTATACCCGAATATGGCCAATGCACAACGTACACAGTGTGAGCAAAGCTCGAATAATAACAAATGATTCATTCCATAACAACAAAAATATTTCTCATTTACCACGCATAAAATATATCTGAATGGTATGATCGACAAATTCGCGTCCAAAAAATGAACAATACAACTCTTCATGCAAATAGAGGCCTATAATAAACAAAATTCTGTACATTAACAACTTGTTCCTGTTTTTAATTAAATGTAATTTCCCCCTAAAAAATCAGATTTGACGCTATTTGGACCAGCAATCGTTTTGTTAGACCAGATATATATATTACTTCTTCCATGTATTTTAGATACAAACATTTAACCCTTTGACGCTGGGAACGTCTTTAGACATCAGAATGTAATAAATGCAACTTCTCACTTCTTAGAAGTATTTTTATGAAACCAAAAATTGGGATAATTAAACAGTTAATTTTAGACCTGTTTTTTTGTGTTTTGTCAACTTGTTTGTATATAATGTGATTAACACCCTTAATGCCAGGAGTAGGCGAGCTGCAATTTTGCACACGACCCTTCGCCAGGCTGTAATTTTGCACACCTCCCTTAGCTAGTAAAGGTCTGGATGTGTTCTCTGCCTCGCTTTGGGTATTGTCAACGCTGCCTCGTTCTGGAGTAGCAGCGTCAGTTTTTATTCTGTTCTGTAAGGCACGATCGACGTCCCTTCGCTGATTTTATCTATGGTATTGAGTAAATTTGGTTTTCCCTCCTCCTTCCCCTTTTCGCCTCCTTTTTATCAAGAATGAATTGAGGTGGCATAATATGAAGGAGAGCAACGGGGCGAGGCGATTGTTCCCTTTCCCCCTTTTTTTGCTGCTTTATTTTATGTTTTAATATACTTTTAATGTGAACGTATTTATTGTGACTTGAATAATTTTATGTTTTCTAGTACAACTCATGTGAAAGGAGTTATTGTTTATTTAACTATTATGAACCCTACATGTAAAAGTATTGTAGTAAATTATGGTTTACATTTGTTTATGATGTGTACGAAGACTACCAAATGTCCGCCTGTGACGGCGCCACCTTTACATGTTTTTTCAGTCATTAATAAAAGACCTTTTATCATCACTAGTTGTGCTGATTGCTTTTGTTTTTTTAATTTTGTAAAGTTACATAGTTTAATTAAATGGAAGCAGAAAAAACCGAGCTGCAACCTCTATCTTAATAACGAGTAAGCCGAGTAAACTCTTTGTTTTGCTTGAGACTTCAGTAAAATATAATTTTGGGGGTCATAAATAAAACATACGTAATTCAAATGGAGCGGAAAAAGCTAATCAAGACATTTACCTAAAATTGAAAAAAAACGTTGGTCTCCATGGTTTATACGACCGAGAGGTAGCGTGCTCGGCCTCAGACCGCCAAGGCTCGAATTTCGAACCCTGTGTCTGGAGGACAGTGTCATCCCAATCATCTCACCATCCTTAGGAGATTCTCCTGGCCCAGTTTAGCCTATATGTGCAAAAAGGTGGCCTAAAGCCCGATTCATTTCATTTCCATGGTTTATACAACCATATTTCAGCGTAGCAAGGGTTAAAAGACCATTTTGTGCTTTGTAGAAGCTATGATCACATTTGTATCACATTTGTACAACACCCGCTCAACGTCTTCGACGTTGGCCCGGCATTGTACAAATGTTATACACATGTTTTGCGTTTGTTGGTAAGATTACCTAAGACATTTGTGATAATTTTGATTAAAAAAAACTTTTGTCTCCATCGTTCACATAAAATGTATCAGCTTCGTAAAGGTTAAAAGACAATTGTAATTTTGCGGAGGATCACTTACGGTTTGAGATGTACAAGTCACCACACCAAGCCCGAGCCTTTAGGCGAGGGCTTGGTGTGGTGACGAGTGCTGAGATCAGCCAATCTCCCCGTACAACATGATCAGAAACAGAATGAGTTGAAAACAATGAAATCTCAATCCCGTCTTCGCCACCAGTAGAGGATCAACATGATCCATGATAGGGGTGATTTGTATGTTGATCAGATTGTAATCCATCAGCATCTGTGACTGGATCATCATTTGTAGCTGGATCATCATTTGTAGCTGGATCATCATTTGTAGCTGGATCATCATTTGTAGCTGGATCATCATTTGTAGCTGGATCATCATTTGTAGCTGGATCATCATTTGTAGCTGGATCATCATTTGTAGCTGGATCATCATTTGTAGCTGGATCATCATTTGTAGCTGGATCATCATTTGTAGCTGGATCATCATTTGTAGCTGGATCATCATTTGTAGCTGGATCATCATTTGTAGCTGGATCATCATTTGTAGCTGGATCATCATTTGTAGCTGGATCATCATTTGTAGCTGGATCATCATTTGTAGCTGGATCATCATTTGTAGCTGGATCATCATTTGTAGCTGGATCATCATTTGTAGCTGGATCATCATTTGTATCTGGATCATCATTTGTAGCTGGATCATCATTAGGATTCCTTCAGATAATTGGCTTTTCTGACAGAGAATGACGTGGGTGTTTTGTTTGAGGGGCCGTTCTGTGTACTTGTTACACTGTAGGCCTATGTATTTACTTAGTTAATGCATTTGTATGCAAAATCAATAAATACATTGTAAATCTACTATGGAACTGGACACATATAGTATAAACTAAATGGCGTAAAATGAAATGAAACCACCTTTGTGCACACATAGGCTACACTTGGCCAGGAGAACCTCCTGAGGCTGGTGAGATGAATGAAATGGCACTGGCCTCCAGACACAGGACTCGATATTCGAGACCTGGCAGTCTGAGGCCGAGTACGCTATCTCTCAGTAACAGAGGCTCTCCGTAATATTGAATCTTTACGAGTGAACGGGTAAGAAACATTTTGTTTCTTTGAAACTTGCAGGCCATAGTGGGATTCAAACCCGCGATCACCGATTTTCCAAGCAGGCAGCTTCAAGCACTGCACCAGGGCCCCCGCTTTAACATTAATGGCGTAAATGACATACAATTTATATGTGATATTGAATGCTAGAACGTGTGATGAGCAATATAGTAAACATTCTGTCAATATATTTCTCACAAATGTCACACGTGCAACATTATAAGGTGCAACATAATGTACTCTGCAATTGTTTCACTGTATTTATTTATTTATTTTGTTTTCATTCGCGATTGTAAAGTGGAGTTCAGGATAAATATGCACTCTCCTATTAAATTATTTGTACAGTATTTATATGAAAATGCACAAAATAAAAGTGATTTAATTATCTTACAGACGTCAGACTGCCTGACTGATAGGTTGACTGACTCCGCAATAGTATAAAAAATTTGCATTTACTATCTTTTGTTTTCGATCTGAAAGATAGCTGGAAAATCAGGAATTAAGCTCACTGGTTATACCTAAATTATTTACTTCGTGCATAACGCCAGCCTACTACACATGGTTGCAGTTACATAGACTTACACATGGCGACGATGAAGCAACGTTGTTTTAGTGGTTTCTCGTACATGTTTAAAATATAAACAATAGTATAATAATAGCGACAAGTAAATAATTTTCAAAATAATCAAGTTAGCCCAAGAGGAAGAGCACATATATTTGCTAGGGTTTGATTTATCCCCAGAGACATTACACACCATTAAAATACCTTGTTATGACGAAATCAGTGTAGAATCATTTAGAGGAAATACGTCCACGCTGAACACGAAGTCAACATTGCACAACGGAAATGTTAGGCAATAACATGGAAGTAATTGACCTAATAAAGATGATGTAGTTTAGGGGGGGGGGCGAGATGGCGAATACTCTAGAAAAGGGAATTATTAATACTTCGGGTATGTTAGGCAATGTTATGGCAGTAATAGAGCTAATAGAGGTGTTGAAGATGAAGGCGTGGTCCCAGATGAAGCATACCAAGGAGAACAGACACATACCTCCCTATAATGAACATCATCGTCTTGTTTGTCAATTTATAACCAGATTGTGAGTATTATTGTGTTAAGTTGTGCAAAGTAATATTTGAAAACGGCTCAGCAATACCGCAAATATATGCGACCTGCAAAGATCATATTATTATACATTGTAACATGTAGCTATAAGATGGAAGACCTCACATTTACCTTGAAGTTGTACATTTTGATATCACAGTACATTTGCATAACTTTTGAAAAAAAGTAACCAGGTGGAGCGGAACCGACTGCCTGACGTGCGCAGATACATTTGAGTGACGCTTTAATGTATTTCAAGAATCGTGATTATAACATTTTACTATTATGTCTATAAAAAATATTTATCATGGGAATAATGTACATCATTAAAATGTTGCGCTGTGATGTGATATCACAGACTGGAGAGAAACAAATGGAAAGACTAACATTTGTGATGACAGAGTGAAAAAATATATATGAAAAAAAAACGGGAATGGAAACAGGGATCTTTGAAGCAAAACCTGAGAAAATGCATTTTTCTAACTTCGGTTACACCAGATGACCTATACCGTGTTAAAACAAACTAATTCAACGGTTGTATGATCAATAATCAAACATGATGATGTAACAATAAGGTTTTTATTAGTGAACTATTTACAAATCAGAAATGTTCTATCTCTTTATAATCACCAAATATCTGCTTTTTTTCTATTCTTTTTCTGCATCAAAATATGCCTGTGTTTTTTTTGCAAAATATATTAAGTGAATGTGCATTTGCTTATAGTAAATAAAGAAAATGGTATTATTATTTTACACTGTGGTGAGTTTGGAAATGAAATGAATCGGGCTTTAGGCCACTTTTGTGCACATATAGGCTAAACTGGGCCAGGAGAACCTCCTGAGAATGGTGAGATGATTGAGATGACACTGTCCTCCAGACAAACTATTCGCAATTCGAGCCCTGGCGGTCTGAGGCCGAGCACTCTACCTCTCGGTCACGGAGGTTCCCCACAATACTAACTTTCACACGTGGATGGGAAAGAAACATTTTTTGTTTCTTTCAAACCGCCGAGACCGGGAACCGAACCCTGAACTCTGGCGCGAAAGGCAGCGATGCTAACCACTACCCTAGAAGTTTATACTTATAATAACAAACATATTCAGATAGAAAGAAATAAACACACTTAGGAATTGTGCGACCGTATTAACCCTTACAGCGCGGGGATCAACTTTAGACGTCAGAATCTGACGTCAGCAGACGTCAGATTCTGACGACTAAAGTCGATCCCTGCACTGTAAGAATTAAAATATTTCTAATGGCCGCAGACCCATACCATATGTATTCAAATGAATCGGAAAGAACTAACTAAGAAATTTATGATAATTCCCACTTGAAAAAACCCCTTTGGTCTCCACGGTTTTCATAAAGAATTCAGCGTTGAAAAGGTCAACCTCGGCGTTGAAAGGGTTAAGCTCTGTTTTGAAAGGGTTAAGCTTTGTGCTGCTGAAGTGTTCGTTTCTATTTTTCATTAATTTTAAAGCTAGAATTTCTAAAGATAATTCCGACTTTAAATGACGAAAAATATTCCATTTAAGAAACAAAAATTCATGCGCAAAATGTAATTATTTGATTAACTGAGCATCTATTACAAACTATGTTATGGATTGCAGTGTCATTTTACTTGGTCAGTAGCTTGTTTGAAACCCCATACATACGTTCCCAGCAGCATAAGGGCTTGTACTACCGATCTCTCTTTTGTGATCTTGGTCGTGTGTCAGTGGCATTGGTCGTGTGTCAGTGGCAGTCACCTAGGCCTACCCATCTCTCTTTTGTGATCTTGGACGTGTGTCACTCGCTGTCAGCTACCCAGCCTTTCATTGTGGCCTTGGACGTGTGTCACTCGCTGTCAGCTACCCAGCCTTTCATTGTGGCTTTGGACGTGTGTCACTCGCTGTCAGCTACCCAGCCTTTCATTGTGGCCTTGGACGTGTGTCACTCGCTGTCAGCTACCCAGCCTTTCATTGTGGCTTTGGTCGTGTGTCACTCGCTGTCAGCTACCCAGCCTTTCATTGTGGCTTTGGACGTGTGTCACTCGCTGTCAGCTACCCAGTCTTTCATTGTGGCTTTGGACGTGTGTCACTCACTGTCAGCTACCCAGCCTTTCATTGTGGCTTTGGTCGTGTGTCACTCGCTGTCAGCTACCCAGCCTTTCATTGTGGCTTTGGACGTGTGTCACTCGCTGTCAGCTACCCAGCCTTCCATTGTGGCTTTGGTCGTGTGTCACTCGCTGTCAGCTACCCAGCCTTTCATTGTGGCTTTGGACGTGTGTCACTCACTGTCAGCTACCCAGCCCTCCATTGTGGCCTTGGACGTGTGTCACTCGCTGTCAGCTACCCAGCCTTTCATTGTGGCCTTGGACGTGTGTCACTCGCTGTCAGCTACCCAGTCTTTCATTGTGGCTTTGGACGTGTGTGACTCGCTGTCAGCTACCCAGCCTTTCATTGTGGCCTTGGTCGTGTGTCACTCGCTGTCAGCTACCCAGCCTTTCATTGTAATCTTGGACGTGTGTCACTCGCTGTCAGCTACCCAGCCCTCCATTGTGACCTTGGACGTGTGTCACTCGCTGTCAGCTACCCAGCCTTCCATCGTGGCCTTGGACGTGTGTCACTCGCTGTCAGCTACCCAGCCTTTCATTGTAATCTTGGACGTGTGTCACTCGCTGTCAGCTACCCAGCCCTCCATTGTGACCTTGGACGTGTGTCACTCGCTGTCAGCTACCCAGCCTTCCATCGTGGCCTTGGACGTGTGTCACTCGCTGTCAGCTACCCAGCCTTTCATTGTGGCCTTGGTCGTGTGTCACTCGCTGTCAGCTACCCAGCCTTTCATTGTGATCTTGGACGTGTGTCACTCGCTGTCAGCTACCCAGCCTTTCATTGTGGCTTTGGACGTGTGTCACTCGCTGTCAGCTACCCAGCCTTCCATTGTGGCCTTGGACGTGTGTCACTCGCTGTCAGCTACCCAGCCTTTCATTGTGGCTTTGGACGTGTGTCACTCGCTGTCAGCTACCCAGCCTTTCATTGTGGCTTTGGACGTGTGTCACTCGCTGTCAGCTACCCAGCCTTTCATTGTGGCTTTGGACGTGTGTCACTCGCTGTCAGCTACCCAGTCTTTCATTGTGGCTTTGGACGTGTGTCACTCGCTGTCAGCTACCCAGCCTTTCATTGTGGCTTTGGACGTGTGTCACTCACTGTCAGCTACCCAGCCCTCCATTGTGGCCTTGGACGTGTGTCACTCGCTGTCAGCTACCCAGCCTTCCATTGTGGCCTTGGTCGTGTGTCACTCGCTGTCAGCTACCCAGCCTTCCATTGTGATCTTGGACGTGTGTCACTCGCTGTCAGCTACCCAGCCTTTCATTGTGGCCTTGGTCGTGTGTCACTCGCTGTCAGCTACCCAGCCTTTCATTGTGGCCTTGGACGTGTGTCACTCGCTGGCAGCTACCCAGCCTTTCATTGTGGCTTTGGACGTGTGTCACTCGCTGTCAGCTACCCCGCCTTTCATTGTGATCTTGGACGTGTGTCACTCGCTGTCAGCTACCCAGCCTTTCATTGTGGCTTTGGACGTGTGTCACTCGCTGTCAGCTACCCAGCCTTTCATTGTGATCTTGGACGTGTGTCACTCGCTGTCAGCTACCCAGCCCTCCATTGTGACCTTGGACGTGTGTCACTCGCTGTCAGCTACCCAGCCTTCCATTGTGGCTTTGGTCGTGTGTCACTCGCTGTCAGCTACCCAGCCTTCCATTGTGGCTTTGGACGTGTGTCACTCGCTGTCAGCTACCCAGCCTTTCATTGTGGCCTTGGTCGTGTGTCACTCGCTGTCAGCTACCCAGCCTTTCATTGTGGCCTTGGTCGTGTGTCACTCGCTGTCAGCTACCCAGCCTTTCATTGTGACCTTGGACGTGTGTCACTCGCTGTCAGCTACCCAGCCTTTCATTGTGGCCTTGGTCGTGTGTCAC
Source organism: Flabesymbios commensalis (assembly GCA_964017125.1). Classification (NCBI taxonomy): domain Eukaryota; kingdom Metazoa; phylum Annelida; class Polychaeta; order Terebellida; family Flabelligeridae; genus Flabesymbios; species Flabesymbios commensalis. The sequence continues at coordinate 106,940,141 of OZ024904.1, read as the reverse complement.
TCGCTGTCAGCTACCCAGCCTTTCATTGTGGCTTTGGTCGTGTGTCAGTGGCAGTCAGCTACCCAGCCTTCCATTGTGGCTTTGGTCGTGTGTCACTCGCTGTCAGCTACCCAGCCTTTCATTGTGGCTTTGGACGTGTGTCACTCGCTGGCAGCTACCCAGCCTTTCATTGTGACCTTGGTCGTGTGTCACTCGCTGTCAGCTACCCAGCCTTTCATTGTGGCTTTGGACGTGTGTCACTCGCTGTCAGCTACCCAGCCTTTCATTGTGGCTTTGGTCGTGTGTCACTCGCTGTCAGCTACCCAGCCTTTCATTGTGGCCTTGGACGTGTGTCACTCGCTGTCAGCTACCCAGCCTTTCATTGTGGCTTTGGACGTGTGTCACTCGCTGTCAGCTACCCAGCCTTTCATTGTGGCTTTGGACGTGTGTCACTCGCTGTCAGCTACCCAGCCTTTCATTGTGGCCTTGGACGTGTGTCACTCGCTGTCAGCTACCCAGCCTTTCATTGTGGCTTTGGACGTGTGTCACTCGCTGTCAGCTACCCAGCCTTTCATTGTGGCTTTGGACGTGTGTCACTCGCTGTCAGCTACCCAGCCTTTCATTGTGGCTTTGGTCGTGTGTCACTCGCTGTCAGCTACCCAGCCTTTCATTGTGGCCTTGGACGTGTGTCACTCGCTGTCAGCTACCCAGCCTTTCATTGTGGCTTTGGACGTGTGTCACTCGCTGTCAGCTACCCAGCCTTTCATTGTGGCCTTGGTCGTGTGTCACTCGCTGTCAGCTACCCAGCCTTTCATTGTGGCTTTGGACGTGTGTCACTCGCTGTCAGCTACCCAGCCTTCCATTGTGGCTGTGGTCGTGTGTCAGTGGCTGTCAGCTACCTAGCCTTTCATTGTGGCCTTGGTCGTGTGTCACTCGCTGTCAGCTACCCAGCCTTTCATTGTGGCCTTGGTCGTGTGTCACTCGCTGTCAGCTACCCAGCCTTTCATTGTGACCTTGGTCGTGTGCCAGTGGCTCTCGGTTGTGACGCAATGGCTGTCAGCTAATTTAATATTTCCTTTCTTCGCTTCTCGGAAATGAGCTGCTCGAGAAAAACGAAACCTGGCGTTTCCTGCAGGATAATTTATTTACTCTGTTAGCACGTTTGGCGTCTCATGGCCCTTGTCCATCATAAGGTCAGATTGTGAGCCATGAAACCCCGTGGCGTGGGTTATATCACTATTTGACATGATAAGAAAAGTAGTATACAAAGCAGAAACTTGTGTTCTGAGCTCTCAAGTGACGTATCTGTATCTGTATATTACGTGGCTGTACGCACTATTGTGCTATCGCGCCACGGGAGTAACTTAGCAAAGCCTGTTATCATTCATGATATAATTCATAGCCTTAGAATTATGCTTAGCATGAATGGAATATTGCGCTGAATGTTGTGAGGTATATAAGAAAATTATAACATTTTACTTGGCTGACTTTGGGATAGAGTATTAAAAAATATCCACATTTTTGCAACAGTAATGCCACATTTTGTCATTGAATATATTCAGGACGACACATGGTGAAGTTATTATTTTTTTCAGAAAATATGAACCCACCCTTAAAGCGCTAAAAGTCAATATTTCCAAACAAACCCTCAAAGTTCGTAGAAGGTAACTTTTCCGTTTGCTCTACATTTGTATGATTATGATCATGCTAATGTATGTCGACTTCATTTGGTATATCGGTCACCTGGTTCCATTATATCAAGCTAGAAAAACCCTACTTTGTTGCATGAAGGGCTTATGAAGTTAAAATAACGGTCGGGGTACTCTCACAAGTAACATTTTTTCGACCCCATGTAATAACATAATCCTACTTTTTATAGTTATGAACAACTTTGATACCACACTTCCAACATTTTGTCATTGGAAACACTCAGGACGATCCATGTATGAAGTTTTGATTTTTTTAAACACATCCTTAGAGCGCTGAAATTCGATATTTCAAAAAAATTAATACAGTTTGAACACTGGTCGAACGTGTTTTAAAGACATTATTCACCACCTGGTGGCATACAAATTTGTCTTTGTCAGTTATGACTTGTGGATTGTGTGGGACCACATGCAGATATACTTAGATTGTTAGCAATATTTCAGTTATTTTATTAGAAGGGGTGTCAATTGTAACAGGTGTACATCTGGCCCACAAAAATTACATATTTGGGTAATATGCTTGCAAAAAGAAAGCTGGATGTAAAGTTATTTTATGACCTGTTCATAACAAACCCTTCAAAATCAGTTTATGTGGGCTTTGGCTTTGTCATATAACTGCATTGTTATCTGTGTCTTGGACTACTAAATGATAAATAAATAATTATAGATTATAAATAATTATATACAACTATAATTTATGAAAAAATTGTCATGCGCAAAATGTAATTATTTGATTAACTCAGCATCTATCACAAACTATGTTATGGATTGCAGTGTCATTTTACTTGGTCAGTAACTTGTTTGACACCGTGTGCATACGTTCCCAGGGGTACTGGGATGATTGCTAGTAGTAGTACTTTTCGCCCCCATTCGGGGAGGGTCATTAGGGATCTGTTTCGTCTGTTGGATGCTGTTACGGCATTGTACGGAAGCACTAGTCTACAGCAATCATCAAAGGGCAGCTGCAGCCTCCTCGTATCTGGCTATAATCTTCGGGCGGATTGCCAGTGGCGTACCCTGGTTCCTCCGCTAAACAGCGGAGCCAAGGCAGCACCCGCATCAGTGCTGGCGCTGATGTAAGCTGTGGTAGCCTTAAATAACCGGCAATAGCGCGTTTGACATTAGGTCTCTCATGTGGGATGAATGGAGTTACCCAGAGGGAGTGATCCTTCCTATTGTTACTCTGGGGACTATCCGACCCGAGGATAGCGGAGCTGCGCAAAATGCCACAGAGTTTCATCATTAAATTGTACAGCGAAACTCAAGTCTCCGTCCGTCTGGGCATGTCTGGGGGTATATCCCCTAGACATGCCCAGAACCCCTTATCGGGCGAGCGAAGGAAAACGCTCTCATTAACCCACCATGCCCTATCACCCCCACCCTCACATCATCATCTGTACATCATTCATCTCATCAATTGACTACAACGTTTTTATCGTATTACAATGTCACTTAAAAGACCTTTTTTGCCGAAAAGTAACGTAAAGCAATGATTTACTACTACTACTACTACTACTACTACTTCGCTTACAATTCCTTATTTGAGCTATTCAGGGACACCCCTGCTGGTTTTATTATTCAGTTCCTTCGGGAATGTAACCTATATTATATGTTTCAATTATTAGACTCAGACTTGTAGTTTTTACACAATCACTCCAATTTCATGGAGATATAGTGACTTGATAAGTCGTTCATTTTATAATAACTGCATATTTTACATTATTTATACTGATATTTTTATACTCATTAAACTGTGTTGTAGTGCAGGCGCTACAACATGTCATCAGACTCGTTACATATAGGTGTCAGGAGCATCGTCATCTTATCATATCAAACACTTTAAACTGAATATTTTAGTACGATCATGTTTTTATTGGTTTTGACTTTCCTTTACTACTTTAACTATACAATATGGGATATTGTAGTACCTGGAATTTTCACTTAAATGGCCATACTGGCCGAAAAGTGAAGTAAAGCAAATATTTTACTTACTTACATACGTTCCCAGCAGCATAAGGACTTGTACTACTCATCTCTCTTTTGTGATCTTGGACGTGTGTCACTCGCTGTCAGCTACCAAGCCTTTCATTGTGGCTTTGGTCGTGTGCCAGTGGCTCTCAGTTGTGACCCAATGGCTGTCAGCTAACGTAATATTTCCTTTCCTCGTTTCTGGGAAATGAGCTGCTCGAGAAAAACGAAACCTGGCGTTTCCTGCGGGATAGTTTTTTCACTATGGTCGCACGTTTGGCGTCTCATGGCCCTTGTCCATCATAAGGTCAGATTGTAAGCCATGAAACCCCGTGGCGTGGGTTATATCACTATTGACATGATAAGAAAAGTAGTATACAAAGCTGAAACTTGTGTTCTGAGCTCTCAAGTAGCGTACTTAGCATAAATGGAATATTGCGCTAAATGTTTGACTATTTGTGAACTGTGTATATCGGAACGTGTGGATTTAAAGTGAAAAAGTGAAAACTTTAATTATTAAAATGATTCCATTTGTGTTGTCTTCCTTGAGAGAAATTTATTAATTTCCTGTGGTTCTTTCTCCAACAACCTGGGAGCAGAAACAAAGCTTATACGAACACGTCTGGTGGCGAAATACATGTACTGTGATGACTTGTCTAACACACACACATGCACTTACGTAAAGCTAGTTAATAAATTATTTTTACTGGATATATCGTCTATAAATTAAAAATACAATAATTAAAAATAGAAACAATGTGATAATCAAGATGACAGTACAGCAAAGCATGAGTATCGCCCTACTTCATCTCTACAAGTGAACATGGTTAAGATGATTATTTACTTTGTTTATTTATTTTAATGAAAACATGGTAACCAGCAATTTCTACTGACTAACTTAAGTATAGACAATAAATAGAGGGTGTATCAGCTTTCAAACTTAACAAGTAGCATACAGATTATATAGGAAGTGTCTTTAAACATAATGAAGAAGAGATTACATTCAGAAACCATTCTCAAGCATTTTTATTATCATTCAATGATCGCCAGATTCTGCCTTGTTAACATTTACTGCCGTCAGGGGCAGGGCGATTTGATCAATTTCTCATTATTTTTATCGCATTTTATTTTTGCATCGCAGTTGCTTTTTAATAATCGTAAAGGTCTAAATATCGTCTGTTGCAGTGATTTGCTAAGCAACCCTGTTTTTCCACCCTGTTTTTTACATTTATGACTGATTTATACATGATATTTATACATGATATTATTGTGAATAATCGCGAGAAAGACTTGTAGAATTAAAGCGTATTTTTGAAGAAGCATACTTGTGTGTGTCTAAAAGAACAAAATGGACGGGGGCCCTAGGGTAGTGGTTAGCACAGCTGCCTTTCACGCCAGAGTTCGGGGTTCGGTTCCCGGTTTCGGTCCCCGGTTTGAAAAGAAACAAAAAATGTTTCTTCCTCGTCCACGTGTGAAAGTCAGTATTGTGAGGAACCTCCGTGACCGAGAGTTAGCGTGCTCGGCCTCAGACCGCCAGGGCTCGAATTTCGAATCCTGTGTCTGGAGTACAGTGTCATCTCAATCATCTCACCATCCTCAGGAGATTCTCCTGGCCCAGTTTAGTCTATATGTGCACAAAGATGGCCTAAAACCCGATTCATTTCATTTTTTTACAAGAACAAAATGAATGGATCCTGCAAGTAGCTCACCCCTCCCCCACAATCAATAATTGCAGCAGATTAACCTTTAAACTTCTAAATTAAATAATTTATATTTTCACCTACTCGAAGTCGTGTCTGGCTACCGCGACCCACAACTTCAAGACAGTGAAAATTACTCATGCTTGTTTAATCTGAGATGAAACATTTGCAAATGTTGATGTTTAAACGCACATTTCGTTCCCAATAACTGTGATTTAAACGGATAATAAAAAAGATTAACCCTTACAGTGCGGGGATCGACATTAGTTGTCAGAATCTGACGTCTGTAGACGTCAGATTCTGACGACTAAAGTCGAGCTCCGCACTGTAAGATTTAAAATATTTCTAATGGCCGTAGACCCATAACGTAGGTATATAAATGAATCGGAAAGAGCTAACTAAGACATTTATGATGATTTCAAATGGAAAAAACCCTTTGATCTCCAAGGTTTTGATACAAAAAAATCAGCGCTTTAAGGGTTAAAAACGACTATAGCCGCGCTTAGCAGTGAAAGGGTTGATCAACCTGCACACCATTGTATCAACGTTGATACAACGTTGATACAATGTCGGGTGTCCCGTGGGTTAATATTATATATGGCAGTGGGATTAACCCTTTCAACCCTGAAATATTTTGATATAAACCAAGAGAACAAAGGTTTAATTTCAATTTGACATCTTCCCAAATGTCTTATACTCAAAGTCACATTAAAAGTGATCAACTAGGATCGCATGTTTTTAGTTGATTTCTCGGTCAATTGTCAACCGATTTTTTTGCAATTTGGTAGCAATCATTTTTCAACAAAATCCTAATATCCCTGAATTTCGTAAAATTATATATCGGATTTCAAAAGTTAGACCATCTGACATGTAATAAATTGAAATTACGACGTCCCTCTATAAACCCATTAAACTCATTCTAGAATATTATTACATGTCAAATGGTCTAACTTGCGAAATATTGAATATAATTTTGCGAAATTTTTAGCGCTGTTAGGATTTAAGTAGAAAATGGCCTTTGCAAAATTTCAAGACAATCGGTTCAGCATTGACGGAGAAATGGCCGAAAATCATGCGATCCTGGTTAATTTGACTGCGAGTATAACTATACTCGCAGTTCAAATTTTGCAAAGGCAATTTTTTATTCAAATCCTAACAGCCCTGAAAATTTCGTAAAATTATATGGCGTATTTCAAAAGTTAGACCATTTGACATGTAGTAAATTGAAATTACGACGTCCCTCTATAAACCCATTAAACTAATTCTAGAATTTTATTACATGGCAAATGGTCCCATTTTTGAAATATTTAATATAATTATGCGAATTTTTTACCCCTGTTAGGATTTTAGTAGAAAATGACCTCTGCTTCGCTTGAATACCGATGGTATTGGTCTACAGCCATTATAAATTGTTCACTCTGTCAGTGCGGGGATTGACTTAAGACGTTAGAATATGACGGAAATAGATGTCAGATTCCCCACTCTGAACTTTAAGTTTCATATAAACAAAATGTTTCTTCCCCGCTCACTTGAAAACATTCAAAATTGTGGGGAGCCTCCATGATCGAGAGGTAGCGTGCTCAACCTCAGACCGTCAGGACTCGAATTTCGAATCCTGTGTCTGGAGGGCAGTGCCATCTCATTCATCTCACCATCCTTAGGAGATTCTTCTGGCCCAGTTTTAACCAATAGGGGGGGGGGTCTATGTTCATTTCATTTCATTTATCTATCCGCTCTGGCATGTTTGTGGTATAATGTACATAATTATGTACTCACTGAAGCCTCGCTGAAGTCTCGCTGTCAGTAATTGAGAATGAAAAGCCGTCAAAGTGAATGGTTTCACTCAACGGACTTAAGATCCGCCGTCTGTTTACTTGCATGTAGATTTAGGGGCCGTCGCAAAAGCTCAAAATGTTCGAAATGTTCAAAGATACGAACACGGTTCGTATTGGTAGGTGGGTGGTTGACTGCCCTTTCTGTGATTTTTGTGTGATTTTTTAAGGGCATTTTTTGTGTTTTGATATATAAATGATGCTTATTTTTTTTTTAATTTACGAAAACATCAGCCTAAGATATGTATAGGTTTTTAATCTTGTATCAGAAACGGGATGGGTTGCTACCAAATTTATCATGTCTTTCGTATTAGGGCTGGGTGACTATATATGATATGATGGCTACGCTGATCATCATCATCTTATATATTTTTGATAGTTTTTCGTCAGTCAAACATTAAGTAATTCGCGTAATTGATATATAATTATTCTACATCGTAATTATCCATAAAATCCATCCGTGATTTCATGTTTTGTTTTTGATGTGTGTATCAGGGTCCATATTCTCGTACAAGTTACGATACATCGCAGGCTTCTGATTGGTCGAGACGGCCGTCTCGACCAATCAGAAGCCTGCGATGTATCGTAACTTGTACGAGAATACGGGCCCAGGTGTATTGGAGGCAATCTTAACCCTCTAAACCCTTGGAGGCAATCTTAACCCTTATAACGCTGACATACTTTTGTGTAAACCATGGCGAACAAATAAAACTATTCAATTTGTAAATATATATTGATTGCAATTAAAATTATTTGATTATTATAAAATAAAGCTTTACAAGTGAAACCTTTGAGTAGTGAATGGCTTGCAGTATGTAAACTGATAACCAGAACAGATAGCAACACAATGACAATAAGATGTATCACAGACCCACGTTTACGGTTTAACGCTGAAATATGTTTGTACAAAACATTGATACCGAAGGTTTTTCTAATCTTAAATCATTAAAAATGTCTTAGCTAGCTCTTTCCGCTTCATTTTATTACATATGTCATGGGTGTAGGCCCCTACGGCCATAAGAAGTATTTTTTATTCTTTCAGCGCAGGTATCAACATAAGACGTCAGAATCTGACGTCTATGGACGTCCGAATCTGACGTCTCAAGTCGATCCCCGCGCTGAAAGGGTTAAGATCATTATCACATCACACAGAATCTATTATTCTTCTCCACATTTTGTTTTCCTGTCATGATCTTTTTTTGATCTGCCACTTGTGTCTAGAATGGTTGATGCTTGAAACACAAATTGTTTGCGTGCTGCGGAAAGTAACATAAACTGCCCTTACCTAATGCTGTCACTTTCTCAGGAGACAAACTTCAAAGGAGAATATATCATCTCATTGCACGTTGTGTGACATGGTAGAAGTCAATCAGGTATAGTGTGATCTGTTTCGCTCGGTGATAACTTGACTGATGTATTGTCACATCTTTTTGGCTTCCAGCCATTACACATTAGTTAGTCTGCATATTTTATTTCTTTCATGTGTCCATTCTTCCATCTATTTATCTTATACAACAGACATGGTCACGATGATACAATATGACAAAAAATACAACAATTAACATATTATATCCTATAAAAATAAACACTATTTAGCTTATTATGTGTGACTGATTGGATAATGAATCATGGATGAATGAATGCAGAAGTGAGGGGATGAATGAATGAAATAAACATTTTTTTTCAATTTTACTATTTCAAATCTCATCATCACGCTGTTAAACCACAATTGGCGCCACTCGGATTAGCTGTAACTGCATATACACAATAAAGGTATGAAAGTGATATCACACGTTTTAATCAAAACTGTAAATATACCATTCATCCCTACACGCCCGAGTTTATTATATTTCTACCACAATAATATGCTGAAGTAACCAGATATCAATGACGTTAAAAACACTTTTGACATTAAGAAGCGTTTCACTGACTTTAACTGACAAACAGCTTTTCCATTTTTCAAATTCACTTTGCGCTGTTTTCTGGGACCTCAACTAATTCATCTGTAGAATGGAATGTATGGTGTATATTTTTTAAAACAAGAAATATAGTTCGTTATTTGACGCTATAATTTGCTTCAAATGTAGAAAAAATACCAACAGACAATTCAATTCCTTACAACGCTTAGCTTACAACGCTGAAATAAATGTGTATGAGCCATGGAGAACAACGGTGTTTTTTTTCAATTAGATTGATTAACTTTTCGTTCAGGTTCTTTGTTTTACTGAAAGTATCAAATCTCACACATGTCTGTGAAGAGTCAGAATCGAAGTTGTTTAACGTAGAACACGAATAAGCATTCAGGGAAAGCTGTGATTGCCCACATCGGTCCAAAATGCTAATTTTGTTCATACAGATTAATTTATTCACCATTACGTTTCTTCCAAAAAATGAAAACCTACAAGACAAAGGCCAGATAAATTAATTGAAACATTGAAAACCCTTCAGACCTGTACGTGCTATCATTGGGTAACGTATTTGTCAGTAAAAAGTCTGATGGATACAGCAGCAAAGTACGTTGAAACCCAACAAACATGAGCCATTGTCACAGTGCTGCTGTAATGTCGGTCATCGTCTGCGATGTTGGCCCAGCATTATATCAGCATTGAGCCAGCTTGTGTTTTTGATGGGGATAGACCTACTGCTGTGGCACGTCTGGAAACTGACGACATTACACGTCGCAATGGCGCAAACGTGATGCTCCTTGCTGGCTGTGCTGTGTCACAGAGTGAGAGATTTATATCCGGCAAACACGAAACGTTGAGCCAACGTTGGCTTAAAGGGACATGCCCAGGTCTAAAATCATAAAAAATCGGTAATTTTATTTTAGCTTAATAAAATGACCATATGATGTAAACATGTCCATAGACTAGAACTGCACAAGTTTTTTAATTGTTGTGCTGCGCATTCACCAGTCAGGATAGATATAGAGACGAAATTCCTGATTTCTAACTACTGACAACCATGTCAAAAATAAGAAATACGGGAATTTCGTCTTTATACTCTGGTGACTACTCTGGTCGCCCGTATGGCGGCGTAGCTGTCCTATGTAAGGTAACGAAATGTATTGCCAATTAGAGTCAACAAGTGATAGGATTTTACCTGTAGCAGTGTGTGATGTCTAGTTTATTCAAACACTTGGAGGTTTAAATTCGGTATCAAAAAGAGTATATCATATGGGCAAACAATATTAAAGTGTGAGCCAAAATTGTCGTTAGGCCAGGAACCTATTGACACCTATTGACACTTATTGCGCTCACTTCCAAGAGTGATAAATAGTGACACACATTTTATATATTTTATAAAAAGCGACAAGTTATTTTTTTAGGATTAAAAAACATTTAGCTTATGATAAAACAAGTGACATTGCGATTGCTAAAGATAAACCAAGGGACATTGTGATTGCTAGAGATTATGATACAACAAGGGTCATTGACATTGTGATTCATAGAGATCATGCTAAAACAAGGGGCATTGTGATTGCATGAGATTATGATACAACAAGGGGCATTGTGATTGTTAGAGATTATGATAAAACAAGGGGGCGTTGTGATTGATAAAGATTATGATACAACAAAGGACATTGTGCTTGTTAGAGATTATGCTAAAACAAGGGGCATTGTGATTGCTAGAGATTATGATACAACAAGGGACATTGTGATTGATAGAGATTATGATAAAACAAGGGGCATTGTGATTGCTAGAGATTATGATAAAAGGGGCATTGCGATTGCTAGAGATTATGATACAAGGGACATTGTGATTGATAGAGACTTTGATAAAACAAGGGGCATTGTGATTGCTAGAGATTATGATAAAAGAGGCATTGCAATTGCTAGAGATTATGATACAAGTGACATTGTGATTGCTAGAGATTATGATACAACAAGAGGCATTGTGATTGATAGAGATTATGATACAACTAGGGACATTGTGATTGATAGAAAATATGATACAACAAGGGACATTGTGATTGCTAGAGATTATGATAAAACAAGGGGCATTGTGATTGATAGAGATTATGATAAAACAAGGGTGCATTATGATTGATAGAGATTATGATAAAACAAGGGTGCATTATGATTGATAGAGATTATGATAAAACAAGGGTGCATTATGATTGATAGTGATTATGATAAAAGGGGCATTGTGATTGATAGAGATTATGATACAACAAGGAACATTGTGATTCATAGAGATTATAATAAAACAAGGGGCATTGTGCTTGATAGAGATTATGATAAAATAAGGGGCATTGTGATTGCTGGAGATTATGATAAAACAAGGGGCATTGTGATTGCTAGAGATTATGATACAACAAGGGACATTGTGATTGATAGAGATTATGATAAAACAAGGGGCATTGTGGATGATATAGATTATGATAAGACAAGGGGCATTGTGATTGCTAGAGATTATGGTAAGACAAGGTGCATTGTGATTGCTAGAGATTATGATAAAACAAGGGGCATTGTGATTGATAGAGTTTATGATACAACAAGGGACATTGTGATTGATGGAGATTATGATACAACAAGGGACATTGTGATTGATGGAAATTATGATAAAACAAGGGGCGTTGTGATTGATAGAGATTATGATAAAACAAGGGTCATTGTGATTGATAGAGTTATGCTAAAACAAGGGACATTGTGATTGTTAGAGATTATGATACAAGGGGCATTGCGATTGATAGAGATTATGATACAACAAGGGACATTGTTATTGATAGAGATTATGATAAAACCAGGGACATTGTGATTGATAGAGATTATAAGAAAACAAGGGGCATTGTGATTAATAGAGATTTTCCCAAATCAAGTGAGATATAATGGAATCAATATTGCATTACTACAATTAGTTTATTAGTCAATTTATGATTTAGAATGTTGTTCATTTGAGGATATATTTTTTGTTGCGTAATATCAACCACCCCTTCAACCACCCCTTCAGCGCGGGGACCGTCATCAGCAACCATAACAATGAGATCGGAGATGAGGCGTCTCCATGGCAGCGAAGACACAACGCCGGAATAAAACCTGAACCAGGGCCTGAGCCAGCATTGATCTCACTCACTCACTCACTCACTCACTCACTCACTCACTCACTCACTCACTCACTCACTCACTCACTCACTCACTCACTCACTCACTCACTCACTCACTCACTCACTCACTCACTCACTCACTCACTCACTCACTCACTCACTCACTCACTCACTCACTCACTCACTCACTCACTCACTCACACACACACCCACTCACTCACTCACTCACTCACTCACTCTCTCACTCACTCACTCACTCACTCACTCACTCACTCACTCACTCACTCACTCACTCACTCACTCACTCACTCACTCACTCACTCACTCACTCACTCACTCACTCACTCACTCACTCACTCACTCACTCACTCACCCTCTCACTCACTCACTCACTCACTCACTCACTCACTCACTCACTCACTCACTCACTCACTCACTCACTCACTCACTCACTCACTCACTCACTCACTCACTCACTCACTCACTCACTCACTCACTCACTCACTCACTCACTCACTCACTCACTCACTCACTCACTCACTCACTCACTCACTCACTCACTCACTCACTCACTCACTCACTCACACACACACTCACTCACTCACTCACTCACTCACTCACTCTCTCACTCACTCACTCACTCACTCACTCACTCACTCACTCACTCACTCACTCACTCACTCACTCACTCACTCACTCACTCACTCACTCACTCACTCACCCTCTCACTCACTCACTCACTCACTCACTCACTCACTCACTCACTCACTCACTCACTCACTCACTCACTCACTCACTCACTCACTCACTCACTCACTCACTCACTCACTCACTCACTCACTCACTCACTCACTCACTCACTCACTCACTCACTCACTCACTCACTCACTCACTCACTCACTCACTCACTCACTCACTCACTCACTCACTCACTCACTCACTCACTCACTCACTCACTCACTCACTCACTCACTCACTCACTCACTCACTCACTCACTCACTCACTAACACAGCAGTTATATACATACTTAATTTCTGCTAAGGCTTCGCAACAATTACGCAGCAGCAGTTTTTTCACAACATTAGGAAAATGGCAATAGACAATTCAGGATTTAAAGGGTTTACTTGATATATGCATTATCAGCATTTATTCCGGACCGTTGAGCTGTAAGTGTTAATGGTCAGCTATGGCCAAAGCTGACCAGGATTGACCAATAAGCGCCGTGTTTGGAATCAGTGATGTTTTGACCACCTGGGCCATGGTAGCTGATTAGAAAATAATTACTCATATATCTAGCTTCATAGGGCGGGGGGCCTGTCTCAGTGGTTAAAGCTGCCTGCTTGGAAAGTCGGAGATCGCGGGTTCGAACCCCGCTCTGGCATTCACGTTTCAAAGAAACAAACAAATTTCTTCCCTGCTCACTCATAAAGATCCAATATTGTGGTGAGCCTCAGACTCCACCGCCAGTGTTCGAATTTCGAATCCTGTGTCTGGAGGGCAGTGTCATCTCATTCATCTCACCATCCTCAGGGAGGTTTTCCTGGCCCAGTTTAGCCTATAAGTGCCCTAAAACCCCATTCATTTTATTTCATTTTTATACAGCTTAATTTCATGGAAGTCATGGTCATATTTGTTAGTAATTGACAAATAGCTAATACATTCGGCTGTGTGATAGTATAGCGAAGCATTAATGTGCTTATAATATTTACAGCATACAAGGTCAAGATTTCATAATATATATATAATGTAAAACATAGCCATTTCCAAAATACGATGTTCAAGACAAAGGAGCAACTTATCAACTGATTGCTAACCACTTTAATTATTTCAGTGCGGGACCGTCTTTATACGACAGAATCTGACGTCTAGATTCTGACGTATAAAGACGATCCCCGCGCTGAAAGAATTGAAATATTTGTAATGACCGTAGACTCATAACGTAGGTTTTTGAGTGATGCAGAAAGAGTTAACTAAGACATGTAAGATGATTTTAAATTGATAAAACCCTTTAGTTTCCATGGTTCAAACAAACGTAATTCATCGCTGTATGGGTTAAATCAAACATGATTTCAGTAGCGGATCCAGAATGTGCAAGAGGAGGGGGCGTAAGCCACATTTTAGCGGAAAAAAGGGGTGTTAGCTTCACTTTATTCAAACAAATGCATGAAATTGCAATATTTTTACCAATAAGGGGGGGGGGGCATACGCCGGGTATGCCCTATGCTGGATCCGCCACTGCATTTCATGAACGTTGCTACACGGCATGGTCAGGCTGCCTGTCACAGCCATCACGATAGGACGTCAAGTCGAATTTGACTTTAATTAACAAATATCTAATATATTCAGCTGTGTGATTCCATAGCGACATTTTGGTAGGTTTATTTTTTATCTACGGTATGCACGTTCAAACATTCATCATACGTAAAACACAGATATGCAATCAAAAACGATGCTTAAAAAGTGCTAAATAATGGATTCTCTGACATTCGATTTATTTCGTGTACTAAAATTCGTAAATTACGGTTCTGGCATGCCAATGGTTAACATTCTGATCGGTAGAGATTCACTATAATACTCTCTATATTTTTTAATTTGCTATTAATATAGACGAAAGCATTATATCATATAAGCTGAAGAGAATGGTCGCTCAATATAATGACCAATTTTAAAACGAAATATTAGGAAGTCACGTATCAGCGAGAACATTTAATGAGATGAATCAGTAAAAAACGATCATTTTTTTACGGAAAAGAAGCAATGCTAGTATTTATGCATCCGGTTTATTTTTGCCCACATGGAACATAACTGTTACACAATGGCTGCGTTTATTCCATGCCCACAGTGAACATAGCAGTTACACAATGGCTGCGTTTATTCTCAGCCCACAGGGTACATAACTGTTACACAATGGCTGCGTTTATTCTCTGCCCACAGGGAACATAACTGTTACACAATGGCTGCGTTTATTCTCTGCCCACAGGGAACATAACTGGTACACAATGGCTGCGTTTATTCTCTGCCCACAGGGTACATAACTGTTACACAATGGCTGCGTTTATTCTCTGTCCACAGGGAACATAACTATTACACAAAGGCTGCGTTTATTTTCTGCCCACAGGGAACATAACTGTTACACAATGGCTGCGTTTATTCCATGCCCACAGTGAACATAACTATTACACAATAGCTGCGTTTATTCTCTGCCCACAGGGAACATAACTGTTACACAATGGCTGCGTTTATTCTCAGCCCACAGGGAACATAACTGTTACACAATGGCTGCGTTTATTCTCTGCCCACAGGGAACATAACTGTTACACAAAGGCTGCGTTTATTTTCTGCCCACAGGGAACATAACTGTTACACAATGGCTGCGTTTATTCCATGCCCACAGTGAACATAACTATTACACAATAGCTGCGTTTATTCTCTGCCCACAGGGAACATAACTGTTACACAATGGCTGCGTTTATTCCATGCCCACAGGGAACATAACTGTTACACAATGGCTGCGTTTATTCCATGCCCACAGGGAACATAACTGTTACACAATGGCTGCGTTTATTCTCAGCCCACAGTGAACATAACTGTTACACAATGGCTGCGTTTATTCCATGCCCACAGGGAACATAACTGTTACACAATGGCTGCGTTTATTCCATGCCCACAGGGAACATAACTGTTACACAATGGCTGCGTTTATTCTCAGCCCACAGGGAACATAACTGTTACACAAAGGCTGCGTTTATTCTCTCTGCCCACAGGGAACATAACTATTACACAAAGGCTGCGTTTATTCTCAGCCCACAGTGAACACAAATGTTACACAATGGCTGCGTTTATTCTCAGCCCACAGTGAACACAAATGTTACACAATGGCTGCGTTTATTCTCTGCCCACAGGGAACATAACTGTTACACAATGGCTGCGTTTATTCTCTGCCCACAGGGAACATAACTGTTACACAATGGCTGCGTTTATTCTCTGCCCACAGGGAACATAACTATTACACAATGGCTGCGTTTACTCCATGCCCACAAGAAACATAACTGTTACACAATGGCTGCGTTTATTCTCTGCCCACAGGGAACATAACTGTTACACAATGGCTGCGTTTATTCTCTGCCCACAGGGAACATAACTGTTACACAATGGCTGCGTTTATTCTCTGCCCACAGGGAACATAACTATTACACAATGGCTGCGTTTACTCCATGCCCACAAGAAACATAACTGTTACACAATGGCTGCGTTTATTCTCTGCCCACAGGGTACATAACTGTTACACAATGGCTGCGTTTACTCCATGCCCACAGGGAACATAACTGTTACACAATGGCTGCGTTTATTCTCTGCCCACAGGGAACATAACTGGTACACAATGGCTGCGTTTATTCCATGCCCACAAGAAACATAACTGTTACACAATGGCTGCGTTTATTCTCTGCCCACAGGGAACATAACTGTTACACAATGGCTGCGTTTATTCTCTGCCCACAGGGTACATAACTGTTACACAATGGCTGCGTATTATGATCATTATTTTGTCACAATGGACAGTGATGAATCTCAACTTTCTCTCCTTCTTTCTTATTCATTGCTATAAGCCACCAATTTCCCTGAGATTCTATGAGCAGAAAGCTGATATCCACATTTAGAAACAGTGAAAAAAATGGTGCTAATATTCAGCCCGTATGCTCATATCGTTTTGACCACATTTTTTTATCCCAGCTCAGTTAAACAAATAAAACAATTTAAGATATGTCTATTTTTCATACATAATATATGTTTAGTAATTTGGCGTTGGTGATGGTGTTTTTCACGTTGCAGAGAGCCAGTAACCCACCCCCCGTAATGCCAGATGCGGTGTCGCCTCAGGGCAGTCTGACTTCCTCTCTAACTCATACACAAATCCGGGTTTCCCGCGTTATTTCCCTCATGGCACACCGTGACAGTTACCATTATGGCCTCAGGTCAATCTGGCTTCCTTCTTCAACTTTTACACAAATCAGTATTTCCTGCGTAATTTCCCTTACGTCTGGCCAGCATGTAGATTCCTCGGGGATTTTCCGTATGACTGACTAGCAGACAGATTTTTTTTATCTTTGAATAAAGGCATGCAAGGGACATCTAAGATATGATGGGGCGTTCACATCTATCTTTTTTTTCTTGTCCGCTCCCGCATTCGTACCCGTCGCCCGTAGTCTTACGGTACATCAGCTCTTTGCTTTCAGCCCTGAACTTCTTTTTCTTGTCCGCACCAATATTCTCATATTTGTATTCATAGTTTTCGTCTATTCTAGAAAATACCCTCTATGTGACGTCATTTTGAAGGATTCTCCATCCCCACAAGTCGTGCACTTCGGAAAATCAGGTACTCTGTTTTCACCAGAATCGAATTTGACAGACAAAGGTAAGGGTCTTCTGTGAAGCAAAGGGCGGTAAGATATGTAAATGGTTTTTTGGTCAATAAAGGCTCAGATCGGTGCGCGTCGCCAGATACAGGCCGAGCCGAAGGCGAGTGTCCGTATCGGCGACAAGTACCGCTCTGAGCCTTTATCGATGCATTTTATCGTACGACCACCCACATTTTTAACTGATAATTAACATATATAGACTAAAATGCATCAGTGTAACGTAAATAATTGGCAACCGGAGAACGAATTGTTGACAAGTTTTGGTCGATACAAGAAGTTATCAGTACAAGTCTCGTCGTCGATAACACCTGTGGGAGTACGATAAAAAGCACAGGTCTGAACGTTTCTCAACCCGTTGAACACTTAACAAACAGGTTAATACATATATGTCATCATACTTGTCACACTTCCTTAAATGATTAAAGTGGATATTCTTATTGTTTTATTTACGTACTCTTCAAAAACAATATTCTGTCAAAAGTAATTTTGAGTACGCTTCTGACAAAGAGACTCAATGTGACCTGGTGATTAAATCATATGATGATCAAGCGTGTTAATTCTCGTCATGCAATGATAGGCATGCTTCATTTACAGCTCATTCAAGATAAAGGTGATTTGATTATTGAATCACGCTGTAAAACAAATGACTTCAGTTTATCAGATCACAGAGACATGCATGCTGCCGTCGCAGTCTATCAATGATGTATTCTCTCACAACAGCGATGTAGACGGTGGGCCAGCCTCAAATGAAATATATCTTCGCTACTTGACGTAAGATCTGAAGACTGTCAATAATCAGGTTGGGCCAGCAATATAGACGGTCAACCAACCTTAAATAACCCAGTAATGATAATTCTGTGAAACTCAATAACCATCACCTGCAATTTTTCACCTAGCAATCTGATACAATGAAGACTTATATATCATTGTTTACGCCCAGTAGCCATTCAAAAGGGTTTTCGGTGACGTCATTGCGTTTTAGAGAATAACACATGTTTGAAGAGGCGGTGTTTTATGTGGCATGACCTCAGTGTAGTGTCTTCACAGAGAGAGATTGTGTCAGAACAATCTACATATTCTACGAGATCCTGTCCGGCATGTTTTATCCAAGGGAAGCTATCAAGGGGGCAAAGTATGATGAATGGGACGTCAAGGGGGTGTTTCCGCGGCTAGTTATTTATCAGGTCTTACCCTTAACTGCTTAAAGGAGGAGGACAAACGGGGCAGGTGAGGTACAGTGGTCAGTGAAAGGTACAGTGGTCAGTGAACTACAGCTCTGTCATGGCCAGAAAAAAGTGTACAACTATCTGGCCTGTGTGAATAAAACTGGACAAGGCAATATTGGACAAAGCAAGCTGACTGACTGGCTGGCAGGATTAAAAACTGGTTGGTCGGTTGACATGCAGATCAGTTATTTGAAATAATTATGTGAGACTTAATAGCCTTGACCTGCAATATTTTCACCCAGCAACATCATACAATAAAATATGGAGGGGGTGACTTATATATGCCTTTTCAGTGGCGGTGAAAAACATATTATATACGCCCTACTCCCCCATACTTCATTTTATTAGATGGCTCGGTGAAAATATTGGGGGGTCAAGGTCATTGAGTTTCACAGAATAGACGAAGTCATCGAGTGGGAAGACATTTGAATGCGTTTCTTCTCCCATAGACAATGTGGTCAAACAGGTAGGAAGTGAGAGATCCACATCTCAAGCAACTGTATTACCATTTAAACCGCCAAGTGCGACTATAGTAGTTATTTGTCCATTTTATCAGCCGATTAAAGCACTGTTAATGGGACGAAATAAGCGTTTAAACCTCAAGATTTGCAAATTTTTGGTCTCAAATTTAACCAATATGGGTAATTTTCAACCACTTGAAGTTGTGGGTCGAGGTAGCGAAACACTACTTCAAATTGTTTAAAATTTAAAAATTAATTAATTTAATTTACCTCTTAAAAGTATAATACATTAATATCATCATTGATTATGTAAGATTGACCAGAAACAGCAGAAAATAATTTTACTGCGATCATAATTTTTACAAAAAGGCGAGTTTAGCATATTTAGATAAAGTGTCAAAACAGATTCCATTTGTGTCTGTTTTTTATATCTTTTTACTCTATTAAAATGGATTTCTGATAAAATGGATGATGTAATATGTCTATCTCTCTAAAATATTAGAGATGGTAAAATGTATTATGACATTACAAATCGGAAGATTTATCCTACTCTACTCATTATATTCAGAAAATATATTCATTTCACCTTTCATAATTGGGAAGAGTATATGTGTCTGGCCTTCCATTAAACATCATTGATAATACTTTTAAAAACTCGAGTAACACAAAGTACACTAAAAATCTCATAGATTTATTGCTTATTTAGCCAAAAGGGACATGCCAGACATGTCTAGATATCGACCTCGGGATCCCAAGGGGGATAAGTCAACGGTCAAACACACCAGACACAACACGTCAGACAGGTTAATCAATGATGTGAACGTAATGTATGTGATGAATGTGATGGAGTGAAGGTGGAAGCACATTCAATCTGTCGTCTTTTATAAAAAACTAAATTTGCGCAGGTATCGACTTCAGACGTCTGAATCTGACGTCTGTAGTCATCAGATTTTAACGGCTAATGTCCATTCTCGCACTGGAAGGATTAAAAATGTACAAAGCCCGCAGACCCATAACATGGGTATTCAAATGAAACAGGAAGAGCTAACTAAAACATTTATGATAATTTAAATTAAAAAACACTTTCGTTAAAAGTGTTTATATTCAGTTTACAAGATAACGAAGTCAGTGTTAAAAGAGTTTATATTTAGTTTACAAAGATAACGAAGACAGTGCTAAAAGGGTTTATATTTAGTTTACAAAGATAACGAAGACAGTGTTAAAAGTGTTTATATTCAGTTTACAAGATAACGAAGTCAGTGTTAAAAGTGTTTTTATTTAGTTTATAAGATAACTAAGTCAGTGTTAAAAGGGTTTTATTGAGTTTTACAGAAAAGACATGCCCAGAACCCCTTATTGGGCGAGCGAAGGGAAACGCTCTCAATATTTGCCACGGCCTATAACCCTCACCCTCACATTATCCTCCATACATCATTCATCTCAACGTGTTTGACGTATAACAATGTCACTTAAATGACCATTTGTGCCTAAAAGTGACGTAAAGCAATAAATTACTACTACTACTACTACAGAGAAAACGAAGTCGATGTTAAAAGAGTTGATATTTAATTTTACAGATATAATGAAGTCAGTTTTAAAAGCGTTGATATTTAGTTTTATAAAGATAATTATGCTAATCAGTCGTTTAGTCACGTGATGCATTCAAACAATGAATCAAATAACATACAACAGTCATCTATCTTGTCCGCATTACAATTAAATCTAAATAAAGTAGGGCCTAATAATTGTCCTTGTAATTGATTTAATCTATGTGCAAATGCAATTACCGTGATTACCGTGCGTGATCGTAGATACAGCAAGTTAAGATTATGTGTGAATTACGTGCTATGAAATTACTATCAGGAAAAAACATCTCACAAATTTAAGTAGAAAACCTACTGATCTAAAAATGTATTCGTATAAATTGAAGGGACATAAATTATTAAGTAGTAGCCTTGCTTGGAAACCACGTTTTATAATTGACCTTTTCGCGTATTTAACTGATACTGTAATATAATTACTACCTTATTATTATAAATTGTTAAATATATATACATCCAGCCAGCCGGCCACACATATGAGAGGGACAACTAACTGACTTGTAAATCTAGACAGACAGCCAGCCAGTCACATAGAACCAACTAACCAGCTTTCCAGCAAAACAGCCAGCACACCAGCCAGCCACTGGGTCGTCCAGGTCACCTACACGGATTGTCTGCGAAATCTCGTGTGACGACCCAGGTGATCCACTGAGCGGAGACACCACATTAACAGTGTATTCAACACAGATTGCCCTCTTGGTAGCTTTGTTTGAATACAAACATGACAAATTGAGTCTCATAGACATTGTAGATTACCATGAACATCGTCGTCTCTTCCTACACCACGCCACAACAAAACACAACACAACACAACACAACACATAAAACAAATCCACACTCTTTAAGACTTGATAATAATATCCACGATAACACACAAATTATTTCTACATTATTCACCATAGACATAATATTGTCTGTATACAGCTTTATATATAGATGGACAATAACTTATTTCACTCGTTAAATGTCATCAACCTTCCGACTCGTTAAACGTCATCAACCCATCATCTCTATATACTTGGCGTAACACTTTCGTCAGACCTAGGGCGGGGACTAGATGCAGTGGTTAAAGCTGCCTGCTTGGAACGTCGGAGATCGCGTGTTCGAGATCCACTCTAGCCTTCATGTTTCAAAAAAACGAAATGTTTCTTTCCGCTAACTCGTAAGGATATAATATTGTGTAGAGCCTCCGTGACTGAGAGGTAGCATGCTCGGCCTCAGACTGCCAGGCCTCTAATTTCTAATGTTTTTATCATTATTTAATTATCGCTACAAATCTGCTGCACCATTGGGCCTCGCTGTTAGTTTACTGTCTGGCTGGCTAAATATTGAAGTGGTAACAGGTCAGCGTCTTGTGTTTGCATGGATGTACACGAACTATTTCGATAAGTCCGTATTGAAATCGCGTCAATGTGTGCCTTCAGACAGGAGCTGGAACAGTGACTGGCCAGAATTTGCAGATCTTTTCCGCCTTTCTAGCAGCCCCTCCCCCCCATATTTGTGTTGACTGGGGTGACAATTTTGAAGATGATTTATACATCAACATCCACTTGTACATGTGCATGTATTAACCCCTTCAGTGAGGGGTGCGTCTTTATACGTCAGAATCTGACGTCTGTGGACGTCAGATTCTGACGTATAACGAGGGTCTTCGCGCTGAAAGAATTAAAATGACCGTAGACCCATAAAATAGGCAATCAAATGAATCGGAAAGAGCTAAATCAGGCATTTAGGATGATTTCAAATTGAAAAAAAACACTTTGGTCACCATAGTTTATATAAAAATATTCCAGCGTTGTAAGCAGAGTTGTGAAGGTTAAAACCAATCAGACTAAATCCCCCGTGAAACCTCCGTCCTGACGTCAGAACAAGCTACACCCCCTACTTTCGTATCCGGGGAATCATTCCAGTGACTATTTAAAGTGTATCGATTAAAGTGTACCAATAACGACTGTATTTTAAAAAAGAATGGGGAGTCACTCTACTGGCATGTAAGTAAATAACGATATTGTAAATTGTCGTAAATAGACTGGATTTGCAGGAATGCATAAAAAGAGCAAAATATCCAAAAAAGTGTGAGGTTTCGGAATAAATATACAAATAATGTTTGCCACGAAAATAACAATGTTGAGTTCGCTGCAAAAACATACGATCGCAGTGTCACCAGAACTGGTAACAATACACTCTTTGCAACAAAATAGTTCAGCTTTGGTCTCTGTGTGGCGTGTTGTTATTGAAAAGGGTGTATTGGATGGACGGGCAATTCAACACGACATAACGTCATTATATCGTCCGACATTGGGTTGGAGTCTACAACAGCACTTGGGCAGATGTTACTAAATAAAAATATATAGCTGGTTATTTTGTCGACTAAATTTGTGGTGTTGTGACAGTAAGAAATATCCATGTGATTCTTGTGACCAGGGGCAGATGCGCGATTTAGATAGACGTTCAGAACACCTCCCCCCCCCCCCCCCACCACATTCCAGTCCTCCACTGTGTGACCCCACTAAATTTGTCATATGCATTTTATCTGTTACGATAATAATTCGTACCCATCAATCACAGTAACAAATTATCATTCGATAAGTGTGACATACAAATTCCACATGACAACTCTAAGACGCCGAGACAGAATCGATCAATATTTACTCAGCTAAGTGTCATGTAAAACTCATTTCCCAAGATACTCTTCTTATGTTGTCAAAGTAAATGGGGGCAAAATGTCAGAAGGGATGTTAACATGATAATTAATGTGGACAAATGACTCAGCGAACTATGCGGGAGCCCTGGTGCAGTGCTTTAGACCGCCAGGGCTCGAATAACGAATCTTGCGTCTGGAGGGCAGAGTCATCTCATTCATTTCACCATCTTCGGTAGGTTTTCCTGGCCCAGTTTAGCCTGCACAAGGGTGGCTTAAAACCCTATTCATATCAATGTTTTACTCTAGGTACTTTTGAGGGCACTAGGTCAGAAGGTCAAATGGGATTGGGATGGGATTTTAGTTGTGACATTGATGTCTCATCACTCGGCTCTTGTTTGTCTTTGGTGCCATTTGCAATTGACCCATTTTCATGCCTGTGGATAATGTGTTGTGTTGCATTGTGTTGTGTTTGTCCTTGGTGCCATTTGGGCTGGATCCGTTGTCATCTCTGCCGATATAAATGTCTTACAAACAGCTGTCCTTTTAGTGGTTATTTAGGTGCAAGCATAAGGTCTCATCACACAAATTCATTCGCGCATATCATTATAAAGTTTAAGAATAAGAAAGTTAGTCTCTTTTTTAAAAATTGTGGCTCTTTGCAGCAGCTCATATATCATTTTGATACCAATTTAAATCGATTCTGTGATGTTTTGCTGTAGCAAAAGCATCGAAATTATAAAAAATAAATCTAACAGGAAGTCCTTGCGGGTAGACATGTATACCAGTATACATGTATACCACAGTATACATGGCTGTAACAAGGCTCTTCCAAAACACGAGGTCAATTTGTTTCTAGGTCGCCCGGGGGAGAGTGGGGCAGGAGCTTATTCTAGGCTAAAATAGCAGAAAAGCAAGCAGATTCACATACCTTTTTTATTTTGTATTTTGAAAGAGAACAGCAAGATGGTTAAAATGATATATAGGGTTATTTACATTTCCCCATTTTAGGAATGCTGGGAGGCCTGAGCGTATGGGTCATAATACATGTAAGTCTATGGGACGGGTATTATGTGTGGTGAGACGATAATGTGGATCAATCTGTTCAACATCCAGTTAATATCTCTTCACATCACGTTCATTACATCATTGCAATATCTGCAACAGAAGGAAGCTTAAAATCATGACAACCATGTTTTGTATTGATTTGATAACTTCAAGGGTTCTTTCATAATACATTAGCCAACACTGCACACGCCAAGCTTTTAGTTTGGTGCTCCAGCTAGCAGAAAACGCTGAGCGGATGTTAGTTTAAGGAACGCGGACGTTGGGCAAACGTTAAAACAACATCGACTCCATTTCTCTTATATACTCATAAACAAATTCAAATGCATTAACCGTTTCGAGGACGTAAGACTCCTATGTCTGTAGGCGTCAGATTCTGACGTCTGTAGACGTCAGAATCAGCCGTCTAAAGTCGATCCCCGCACTGTAAGAATTAAATATTTCTAATGGCAGTAGACCCATATCATAGGTATTCAAATGAATCAGAAAGAGCTAACGAAGACATTTATGATGATTTAAAACTGGAAAAAACTCTTTGGTCTCCATGGATTTCACAAAAATAATTCAGCGCTTTAAGGTTAAAAAAGCACAGGGGATTCGTGTATATCCGTGCACACTGATGCGGGCGTTTACTGATAAGGTCATCTTATTCATCGATTAGTAACGTAGACATACCGAATTATCAATCTGATTGTGTCCATAGAGGTAATGAGTGTAGACGGCCAAATTTAACCGTCAAATTATTTAATTGCCATTTTCACCTACTTAAAGTTATGTCTCGCTAAAGCGATCCACAACTTCAAGTAAGTGAAAATTATTAAGATTCGACAAAATTGAGGTCAACGATTATGAAATCTTGTTGATTGATGTCCCGTTTTATCTTTAACACCTTTAAAAAGCTGGCAATTAATGAGTTAATCAAAACTAAATAAACGACTCTAATCGGTACCGGATGTTAAAGGGTTAGGTCAGTCTGACCTATGCTCTATTCCTCACACGTCTGTCTCATCATCTGACTCAAAAAAGAGATGTAGTTCAGATATTTATTAAGTCCATGGAACAGACTGTGTGCTGTGTAGAATGTTAAAAAAAGCAATAAGCAGCACAACACGTTGGTCTAATGTTCGAGCAGCGTCGCAGATGGATGAATCAATCAAATCCAGCATTCGCTCAGCCTCCTGAACATAGTACGAGGTGTGATAGACGGCTAGGAATATTACGTTCATTATCTATTTATCATTTGGGCAGCACTGAAGTGTGTCACTGTCATGGGGGCGGCACTGAAGTGTGTCACTGTCACATCTCATCAGTTACTTTACCCTGACAACGCTCAAATATTTTTGGAAAAACCATAAAGACCAAATTGTTTTTTTCAATTTGAAATCATCATAAATGTCTTAGTTAGGTTTTTCCGCTTCATCCGAATACCTATTTTATGGGTCTACGGCCATTATAATTTCTTTTAATTCATTCAGTACTCTCAGAGGAAATAATCAAGCCAATCTGGAAACGTGTCCAATAACATTTGTATGAACAAATAAATTTGGCTTTCAACTAGTTTTATGTAGATATAGGCTAAATCGGGCAAGTTTTCCTAGACGTCTATGCTTTAACATTAATCAGTCCACCTACGTAGTGTGGTGTATTATTATTGAAATGGGGATACTGCGCGTATCAGTGTACATTAGGCTATATCGGAATATAGTGTCAAATGAGAAGTGTTATTCAACATCAGTCGTAACGTGGTGTATTTTTATTGATATACTACGTGTATCAATGTACTGTAATGTAGGCTATATCGAAATATAGTGTAAATCGAGAGGGAATATAATGTTATAAATTGTGTATTTGCAGCCTGTTCGAATTGATATATTGCAGTCCATCGATACCAAATGAAGATGCAGGTAAACATGTGTCTTTGTTGTGTTTTTACTGTATCCTTCCATATTTGTTCAAAGTGACATAACCTCAGTGTATATCCCAGCAAACAGAAGATGTTGAGTCAATGATGGTTTAATGTTGTGCCAGCATTGGCTCAATGTCTTGCGTTCCCCGAGTAGCCTGACCGAGAATAAGATTCCCAGCAGACACAAGACATTGAATCCATGTTGGATTAACGCTAGCCCACCGTCAACGACGTTGGACGAACGATAAAGCAACATTGATTCAACGTCATGTGTCTGCTGGAATGGTTCGGGATAATCTTAAAATGATTAAGATGTATGATATCTCTTTCATACCTTCATTGTATACTCAATTACAGTTCAAGTGAGTGGCGCCACCTGTGCTATGGCAACTTGTTCAGATTATGATATAAAACATGTTAAACATTTCAAGCCTGAATTTATCATTGTAATCTTCATCCACTACAAGCCGCGAATTGCTGTCGCAATTCTCGACTTGTAGTGGATGAAGATGATTTGATGTGGTTTAAAAAATAAAGAAAATTGCCATGAATTGGTAAACCAGTTTCATGGAAATTATCATTATGAACCCTTGGCTGTTGGAAAATTAGGTCTGTTTACAGGGATGTAAAATGGTGCTTTAATGCATCGTGAGGGCTTAAAAGGTTAAACCAGCCTGGTCAGTAGTGTGTTAGCACACCAGTAGTGGAGACGGTCCATCATCTCATTCAATAAGTGAATGGGACTCAGTAACACACCACTACAATATTTTTTAAATGTATGTTATCTCTTTCATACCTTCACTGTATACTCAATTACAAGATTATGATATTAAACATGTTAAACGAGTCTGGTCAGTCTGTTAACACACCAGTAGTGGAGAGGTCCATCTGGTCAATAGTCTGTTAGCACACCAGTAGTGGAGACGGTCCATCTGGTCAATAGTCTGTTAACACACCAGTAGTGGAGAGGTCCATCTGGTCAATAGTCTGTTAGCACACCAGTAGTGGAGACGGTCCATCTGGTCAATAGTCTGTTAGCACACCAGTAGTGGAGACGGTCCATCTGGTCAATAGTCTGTTAGCACACCAGTAGTGGAGACGGTCCATCTGGTCAATAGTCTGTTAGCACACCAGTAGGGGAGACGGTCCATCTGGTCAATAGTCTGTTAGCACACCAGTAGTGGAGACGGTCCATCTGGTCAATAGTCTGTTAGCACACCAGTAGTGGAGACGGTCCATCTGGTCAATAGTCTGTTAGCACACCAGTAGTGGAGACGGTCCATCTGGTCAATAGTCTGTTAGCACACCAGTAGGGGAGACGGTCCATCTGGTCAATAGTCTGTTAGCACACCAGTAGTGGAGACGGTCCATCTGGTCAATAGTCTGTTAGCACACCAGTAGTGGAGACGGTCCATCTGGTCAATAGTCTGTTAGCACACCAGTAGTGGAGACGGTCCATCTGGTCAATAGTCTGTTAGCACACCAGTAGGGGAGACGGTCCATCTGGTCAATAGTCTGTTAGCAAACCAGTAGTGGAGACGGTCCATCTGGTCAGTCTGTTAGCACACCAGTAGGGGAGACGGTCCATCTGGTCAATAGTCTGTTAGCACACCAGTAGTGGAGACGGTCCATCTGGTCAGTCTGTTAGCACACCAGTAGGGGAGACGGTCCATCTGGTCAATAGTCTGTTAGCACACCAGTAGTGGAGACGGTCCATCTGGTCAGTCTGTTAGCACACCAGTAGGGGAGACGGTCCATCTGGTCAATAGTCTGTTAGCAAACCAGTAGTGGAGACGGTCCATCTTGTCAGTCTGTTAGCACACCAGCAGTGGAGACGGTCCATCTGGTCAATAGTCTGTTAGCACACCAGTAGTGGAGACGGTCCATCTGGTCAGTCTGTTAGAACACAAGTAGTGGAGACGGTCCATCATCTCATTCAATAAGGGAATGGAACTCTGTTATTTAATAAGTCCATTGAGCAGGATGTGTGCCGTGTAGGGTGTTAATGAAGTAATATATAACACGAGAATGCTGTATTAAGGTTGGTCCATCGTCTACGACGCTGGGCCAACATTAAAACAGCATTGGGTGAAAGTCACAATAAACTGTCCCAATGTCAGATTAGTGCTGGCTGGACTGTGGGCCACCATAACCCAGCATTGGTAGAGCCCCCAGTAACATAATGAAGTACTAGGTGTGATGGACGGCCGGGCATATTACGTTAAAGGAGCCAGACATGATGTATTTGTTATGTTAGCGGCAGTAATGCATGTCACATTGTGCCAGCTTCTAAAGAAAACAAAACATGTTACTTCATGTTAGACAAGTCAACAGGCCATGCATGTACAATAAATCGGAACAGAATATTCAGGTCTAAACATAGATTTATATTATTCGAAGAAAATATTTATTGAAGTTTTTCTCCGTATAGCTTACAGAGGAACAGCTCCATGGCCTACGTTGGTTTATTGTTGGTTCATTGTCTGCGACGCTGGTCTAAAAACATCAGACCAGCACCTTTCACTCTCTCTATATATTACAAGAAAACGCCAATAACCTTTTTTTCTAAGAGCATAGAGATTTACAAGCAAATATAGTCTGCAAGGCTAGAAATAGTACCTACTTTTTCAACCATTTGAAACATACTGCAAGACCATGACACACTGCAAGACCACAGACAGATACATATATATTTATTGACGACTGGTCTATGCGTCTACGCGTCATTATAATGAACCAGATTAATATATATGTACATGTATATATAACAGCTTTAGTTCTGTGGAATGACATGAAAATCGACATGACATGCAAACTTAAAAGCGAACTTGCCATTATCATGATTATATACTTAAAGAGACATGCCCAGGGCTAAAATCATAAAAAAAATCGGTGATTTTATTTTGTCTTCTTGATATGACCATATGATGTAAACATGTCCATAGACTAGAACTGCAAAAGTTGTTAGATTTTTGTGCTGGGCATTCACCAGTTGTGCTAGATATACAGACGAAATTCTTGATTTCTAATTATTGACAACCATGTCAAAAATATGAAATACGGGAATTTCGTCTCTATATCTAGCCTAACTGGTAAGTGCTCAGCACAAAAAAAAAAACTTCTGCAGTTCTAGTCTATGGACATGTTTACATCATATGGTCATATTATTAAGCTAAAATAAAATCACCGATTTTTTTATGATTTTTATGATTTTTTATGTATTATGATGGCTGAACTTCGTTTGTCCTGCCAATAAATGCATTTTAAACTGAATTTGAATGTGAATTGTTGCCAAAATTCTCATCTCAAGGTGAATGTAAATATCCTGGAATAATGGAGGGGACATCGTCCTTATTGTGATGGATTTATCATTGTTTACTCAAATCTAAGGATCTGTCACAATTGAGTTTTTTTCTGAATAAAAATCACGCCACATCTTGAAGAGGTGCAAGGATGACTTGATAGAAAAACTACATTCACCGTCACCATGATTCAATTCCCACATTGATTTGCACCGCTCTTTTTAATCACACTGTGACCCTGTCGAGCTATTTTCTGGATCCGCCCCTGCATCATATGAAACATTGCTTGTATGAATAAATATTGTAGATTATTGAACAAGGTGTATATTCGTGGACAACATTGCTAGCATTAATAATAATTATACATTCGTGGACAAATTTGCAGATTATTTGCAACATTGCCAGTATGACTAATGATTATAGATTCGTGAACAAGTTTTAGATTCATTGCATTGCTTGTATGAATAATAATTATAGATAAAAAAAGGCGTCTAAACCCAATAATTAAATAGTCGATAAATGTCACGGGAGTATATTAACATTATAAATAAGAGATGTCGCAAGGATGACATTTTGTAGTGTTGTTCCGTCAAATTACTATTATTGGAGTATTGTTGTGACAATGATCACGATACAATATATCAGTATGAAAATGAGATCATTGTCCTGGAGTACAATGGTCTCATTCTGAATTGGAATCTTTTCTAATAAACACACCCACGCGTTTCGTCACCGGACAAAACAATTTTCTGAGTAAATCCTCACTCTGATCCATTGTTACAGGTTATGTGTCACAAGATTGGGATGTTTGTAATCATGTAATTTACACGGTGATCACAAGATTGGGATGTTTGTAATCATGTAATTTACACGGTGATCAATTTATCAGGATTTGTTGTTATACATTAATTGTAAATTAATTTTGAAATTAAAACAATAATTACCTCATTTCATGCATGTCACAGAGAAAAAACACATAGCTGAAATATATGTTCATCACAGTACAATTTTATAGTTAATTGAATAATCTAGTCGTGCATGTTTAGCTTGATGGTTAATATTAATTATATAATCAATATTAGAAACATACGAAATAAACTCCATTTTTCTATCATGTCTTGTTTCTTGATTCGGAATCTGACGAGGGTATTTCTATATCTTCCCATGTGTCTTTCACACAAACATGAATGAATGAATGAATCATGAGTGGGTGAATGACTGAATGAATGAGTGAATGGAGCTGCCCCGCCCCCCTCCGTGTACATGTAGGTTAAACTGGACCAGGAGAACCTCGTGGAGATGGTGAGATGAAGTGTCGACCACACAGTCAACCTTATGAACGAAAATAATATATAATATATGAACAATTGTTTGAACAGATGACACATGTTTGTGTCAGTAAAAAGTTATATCTCGAACACTATAAATAACTTAGCACCCATGTCTAAATATACAAATATTTTTGACAAATAAGTAAATTAGAACATTGTCGAATGTGTAAAATTTGTGGAAATAAGCTGTTGTACAACGCGTTGTTGTTAACATACACAAGGTGTCCGGTTATATTTCACTATTTCCCGGTTTTTATATTTTAAGCAGTAATGTCATATACAGGATTGTTGTGGTAAAAGTATAACTTAACCATATTCAATTAAGGAGCAAAAACTAAAAGTATTGGAAATATTGCTAAAAAGATGGCTAAAAAACATCAGATTACTCAGTCAATTTTATGACATGTGATTTCTATAATGATATAATGACGTTAAGTTCAAACATTTGCTTGATAAAGTGCTGTTTCATGTATTTCTGGTCAAATTTTGAAACAAACATGATTACTAAGATGACGTACATAAATAATGCATAGCTGACATTAACTTTGTCATCTCGCAATCATGATGCTACTATGAAGTAAATGCTAGTAATGGATGAATATTAATGTTCCAATTAAACTGTTTAATTATATTTTTTGTCATTAATTATTGATTGCTGGCATTCAGATCCACGATTGGCTGCCTCCTTTATTCCTATCGATAAATTAGAAATCATAAAAGACAGAAAAGTCATCTTATTGCCATCACAACTATTAAAAATGTATGTCACTTCGTCAGCAACAGCTTTATTATATGTCTAAATTATCTTATCCAGCGCAATCAAAACATTGCAAATGCTCACCATTTTGTTTAGATTAATGTACACCACTGTAGCAATTATTACAGCAACAACATCCAATATTAACAGTTGACTCGGCTGATTTTGCACACTGTCAGCCCTTTATTCGCTGAGCTGTCTTAATTTAATTTAATTTATTTATGATGAAAACCTGCATTATTGAAAACAGTTTCATGAAAATGTTCGTTTCAAAATCCATCCTGTGCTGGAAATTAATCATGTTTTCTTTATGGAGTCAAGTATTAAAAGGCTAGGTCAATATAGGGCGAGAGCCAGATTAATTCTGTGAATTAATTCTCACTCGTCCACTGCGCATGGCAATCTCTGACTTCGTTTTATTTTGATTTCCTGTTTTTGCTTATTCAGCTGGTAAACATTAGCACTACCTGTGTCAGGTATATGTGTGCGTGTGTGTGTGTGTGAGTAATATTGGCGGACACTCAGAACACTGGCTCTGTTTGAAATAATTTGAGACAACATAATTATAATGAATCTTATGTGTATTTATTGGTCTTTGGCTCCGGCTGGGTTATTGTGTGCGTGTGTGTTATTGGGGAAGACATACGTGTCTGTGATCGAAAAAACATATGTGTGTCTGTCTATGATTGTATTACCAGATCATTCTCACCTTGCTATAAATCTCAACCTAAACACGCAAGATAAAAACTGACAAGCCCCGGGGGAATCTGTATACTCTTTGTCAGAGCCTGTCAGGAAATGTCATGTTTCATGTTGAGCAAGCACACCAATAATCTCAACAGATGTGGCACTTTGTCGGCTTACTGGACGACAAATGTGGTGGGACGATGGTCCAACGTCCAACGTCTTTCCAAGCCTCCAATACATCAGTCAACGTGGTTTGGCTTTGATTCAGAAACTCTCATTTGTATGTTTCTTTATTAATTCAGCTACATTCTGAAACTGGAAATATTACTCTCCCAAAATTATACAGTTGACCATCTAATGTATCCAAGATGACAATGACAGATGCCTAGACTTAGAGTCTTCCCAGCAAACATGAAACGTTGACCTAACGTTGATTTACTGTTGGCCCACCGTCTACGACGTTGGCCCAACAGTTTACCAACGTTGGGCCGACGTCTCATGTTTGCTGGGTTGCATCCGTGATCTTCATGGAGGTTATGGCAGATTTGCAGGATCTCTACAGCCCTAGTGGTTCTTTGCCTTTACACGTGCTCTGCCAAGGCAAGTGGATTAGCTTTGTCGACAGTGGTATTTTGAGGTGAATCTTCTCCACTAGTCTAACTCAATGGCGGGTGGGGGGGGGGGGGGGGTTCAGAGGATATTCGCCCCTTTTCCAAAACTCAATTGCTTCAACATCGATGTTCAAAAAATGGTCAAAATAGTGGTATTTAAAACTTCACATTTACTAGGGTATCACTAATAAAATTAGTGTGTCAAAACCTCATATATTCCCTGAAAAGACAATCATTTATTGACACCTATTTATTTCCAACCTCCATTTCCAAATTCCAGCTCAGTCTCCTGAGAGATATACAGCTGAGCTGCCATTGAGGCGCATCAAGCTATTTTTATTCCAAGCAAATTCGCCTTATGTACCAAGTACTCACACATTGTGGATTTTCTTGGGTCTCGCCGGATGGAAACTGCGTCTACGTCCATTGGGGTTCTTTTACGTCCAACTCTAGGTCAGTCAGACGAGCCATCTGATTTACGTGGTTCTCTGAGACCCAAGAGTGTATACAGCACCTGGCAGTCCTAGGCGGTCACCCATCCAATTATGAATCGGGCGCGACGTTGCTTAACTTCAGTGATAGAGCCAACCACGATGAGCGAACGCCGTATTCCGTATATAAATCAGACCAGCACCTTTTTTTATGATATGCAAACTGGAAATCGAACTTGCCATTATCATGATTATATACTTAATAAAAACACAGGGTATTTAACATATGCATCATAGCAACCTAAAAAAAGTTATACAGCGTTGCGGAATATGTATATGTTTCCGGCATCAAAACCAGAGATAGCTACTGCATATTATTCTACATAGCAGCAAAAAAACGTAGAAACCTAAGAATTACATACACGTTTTTTCTAAAGTATGTAAAAAACAATTTGATGGGGAGTGTTAGTTTTTTTATTTACTGTAAATCCAAGATAGGTATTTATGATGTAGCTATATACATTAGTATGTTTTATATATGTTTTTTCTCGCTGAGTTGACAATCACAAATGTTCGTGATATGACCTTGTCCTTGATCCAGATCAGTCACAGGGTCAGGTGACCTTACCTCAAATCTGGATCTGAACTAACATTGAAGTGTCTGGTTGGCGGTTCTAAAGCGGACCACAATGGCCTGTCTACATCTGACAGATGCGTGGTAATGTAGGTGTCACCAGGGAGTATCACATTGTCCTTTGTTAAAGTACTCAAGGTCAGTCACAAGGTCAGGTGCTCTTCTTGGATCACACGTAACACCATCAGGTGGTTAGCATTGATAACAAGGATTTTTTGTTGAGATAAAATAATCGATGTACGAGTCGTTAAGTATGGCATTCTGAACATATAAACACTCTTTTAATTTACACTTAAGTGGTTACCGTGTGTTTATGAACCGTCAGTTTACTTGTGTATGCTTATCGTTCTTTCATCAGATGTTTCTACATTTACATCTATATGCTGTAATAGGCATGGACGGAAATCTGAATCGTAGCACGCAACGAAAAAAACACCGTGCGGGCATTTCCCCGAAACCTGACTGAAAGGAGCGGGTTTTAAGGCTCATCAACTGGAAGTTCTACTATTACATAATAAAGCCTGTTAATACATAACCAAAAACACAGTCACCTACTTATGAATAAATCAACTAACTAATTTGAATTGAGTTTGTGCAGTGCGTGTGTAAAAGGGGGAGAAATCTGAACCTAAACACGAACCTGAAAAATTTGTCATCGATGAAAGCAGCGTGTTCTTATGCACGAGAGGCTAGAAATGAATTGAATCGAGCTTTAGGCCATCTTTGTGCACATATAGGCTAAACTGGGCCAGGAGAACCTCCTGAGGATGGTGAGATGATTGACATGACACTGCCCACCAGACACAGGATTCACGAGAGGCTAGAATCAAAGGTAGAAAACTTACTTAATAATGGTTTATGATTACAGACTAGCAAAATCTGTACATAATAAAGTCATATCAGCATCACAAAGTGTGAACCAAAATGGTCGTTAGGCCAGGTACCCATTCACAATGTAGATAATATTGACATTTTAGGCATGATTTTATCCAGCGATGGAAAAAGCATCAATCAGGTCGACAGCAGAATTTTAAAATGTCGGTAGTCATATTTTAGTCTTAATCATGTTGGTATGCCATACCCTGGCCTTCCAGTTGATCTGAAACTCCTCTTATGGCACACCATATGTCGCCCTATTTCAACCGTTTATTTGAATAGAGCAATGTATGGCAAGCTCGAATCGCTTCAGGGTACAATTGTTGAAGCTTTTCTTTCCGTAAGCCTGATGAAAAAGATATTTCTCCAGTGCAGAGTCTGTGCTCATTTTTTATATCTAAATATTTATTAACCGGAAAGTACAGTAAAATCACACTTTTTGGCAGATTACTTGACATGGATTTATCACCCCTTCTCTCTGCACTCTCAACATTTAACTAGACTCAAAAGTATTCTGCTAGATACGGGGTGGTAGACTTATTGCAAGGCGTGTTGTATAAAGCTGACTTTCTGAATAGAAACTCTACCACACATATTTTAACTAAATTATCGACCCGCTTTTAATACATATACTGTGATATTTCTTATCTGTGATACGTTTGTATGAATGTAATATACAATATAATATGTTTTCCTCACTTGTGGGGGTTTTAATTTAGAAATAATAAATAATAGATAACATTTTAATGTGTATACCATATGCAACAGTTTCATAGAGTGAATTTGAATTTAAAAAAATGGGAGTCGAAATTTAAAAATCGGAATTAAACCCAGGTCTGCTCACTTCATCCCCGTTATGTCACTTAGTGAATTCCCCGCCTCGCTGACTCACTGTCTGTCCTTGTAGTCTGAACCTGGAGAGGACATCCCCATGGGAGTCTGGCTGTCTAATTATGTTCACCACGCCACGTTAAATAACCAATAAACAATCATCGTCTTTTAGTTTTAGTGTCACGTTTGTCATATCAGATTGTTCTTATTAAATCAACAAATTAATGTAATTGCTACATTTGATAAATGTATGCAAATGCAATTACAGGAAATGTTTTCATCATTAATAACATGCATGTGTCAACGAGTGGCGATTCTCAGGCTATATAACCCAAAAAAAGATAAAAAAAAATAAACACAATTTTAATTTCAACCCACTTCAAGTTGTGTCTCGCTACCGCGACCCACAGCTTCAAGTGGGTGAAAATTACCCATATGTGTTTAATTTGAGACCAGCTATTTTTAACAGTGATTTTTAAAAACACATTTTGTTCCAACAACTGATTTAAACGGCTAGTAAAAACGACCTAGTTGTGCTTAGCGGTGTAAGGCAGTGAAAGGAATGAAACAAATACAAGGTATGAGAATGAATGTCGCTTATCTGCCTATGCACTTGTGAAAGCAGATCAACGCCGGGAATATGGTCAATTATTATTCACAGCACCATAGAAAGTAGCCATTTCATTACTTTGAGTATTTGTAGCACTGCATGAGACCTCGTAGACGGCCAAGCAAATACTAAACATTTGTATAACATTTGTGCAATGTTGGACCAACAGCGAAGTTTGCTGGTGGGGGGGAGGGGTTATTCCTCGTACATAGATTGCAGCATAGAACAAATGCTTGGCATTATGAGCAAATAAATGTTCCTGATGAGCTGCTAATGGACATAAGTGTGATTATCATCCTGCACAATTGAATCTCCCATCTGAGCTAATACGAGGCTGCGAATAGAGATAAATGTGATAAATATTGTGCACAATTATGGTCCATAAAGATATGTTATTTACATTAATGTCACAAATGTGACTGCTAAAAAGCATATATGTTGTTAATGTTGACTTAATGTTCTGCCAGGCGAGATCGGGTTGGGCTGGGGCATATACTGGCCAGTGTCAGCTTGTAATATGCAATGTTATAATGTGTATTCGACAATTTAAACC
Source organism: Flabesymbios commensalis (assembly GCA_964017125.1). Lineage (NCBI taxonomy): Eukaryota > Metazoa > Annelida > Polychaeta > Terebellida > Flabelligeridae > Flabesymbios > Flabesymbios commensalis. The sequence goes on along the minus strand of OZ024904.1, from coordinate 106,902,968 downwards.
GGATATACCTAAAACAATGTAATTAGATACACATTATGACCAGATGGTGGTTCTCAATTTATGCAACTGATACTGAAAGAAAAAATGTTGCTTATCCTATCAGTTGAGAAGCAGTCCCAACAAAACTGGTCTTAATATTTTTTTTTAATCTCGCCAAAATACTTTTTTTATATGATGCGGTCTTCAAATCCAGATCTTGCTGATATCATGATCTGGATAATTGATGATAAAAATGTCTTCACATGACACATCTGGTGTTTCTTTCCATGAAATACATATTGTGGGTGGGTAAAATAAATTAAAAGGCACACCTCGCCTCCAATCCATCAATCAATATTGTCTGGGTTTTTTAACTCCCATTTTGCTGTTTCTCGTCATGGATTGACTGGCTAAGTTTCATCGAGGTTATGGCAGATTTGGAGGATTTGTGGAGACTTATGGTTGATTGTCTTTACATGTAGCTCAATCTGTCCGGCAAGGTTATCCATTCACCTTTGACATAAACACAAAACGTTATGCATATATCAGTGTCTATATAAACATTATTTTGCAGGATGTATGCGTGGGACATTTTACTAAAAATACTATTAAGGCCTGCCAGATTTACATATCATTCTCGTCATCTGCAGTCACAAAGGCCATATGAATTTATCCAAATACAACTGAATATTTTTCAACAAGGATAAAATGTTTTTTGTCCTGCATACATTACTTTTAGCAAACCATCTGTGACACTAGCCTGGTTTGTGCAGAGCGTGTGTAAAAGGGGAAGAAATGATAGCATAAACATACTACAAAAACAGCATATGAATGCAGCACATTGATGAAATCAGAAAAATTTTAGGCACGTGAGGCTAGAAACAGAAGTATAAAACATACTCTATAATGATTACATCACAGCCGCTTACAGACTACGAAAACATGTAAATATTAGAGTCATATTAGCATCACATAAATGACATTTTTATTTGCATACCATATCCAACAGCTTCATAGATTGGATTTGAATAAAGAAAGTAAGGGTGTTGAAATTTTTAAAATCGGAATTTACCCAGGTCTGCTCATTTCTGTGCTCGTTATGTCACTCATTGAATTCCCCGCCTCGCTGACTCACTGTCTGTGCTTGTAGTCGGAACCTGGAGAGGACATCCCCATGGCAGTCTGGCTGTCTAATTATGTTCACCAAGCCACGTCAAATTACCATTGAACAATCATCGTCCTAGTGTCAACAGGGTGTGTGAGCATGCTGCAGATACGCCAATTCACTAATGTCCCCGTGAATTGTCCGCCTCGCTGACTCACTGTCTGTGCTTGTAGTCTGAACCTGGAAAGGACACCCCCATGGGAGTCTGGCTGTCTAATTATGTTCGCGTTTTGTCCAACAGCTAAAGTCTTACTGTCCAGTTGTATATTCCTGTCGTGTTCTACTCCACAAAGGAAAGCAGCAGTAGGCTAACTGATTACTTGAAAAGTAAGCAGTTACTGCTGATTGTCTCTGAAGCAAACTGTCCAATGATGTAGGCACTAAATGTACAGAGGATTAAAATCAGACCCGATTAACCCTCAAATCACACAGCTATTTAGTCTCATTTTCATTAACTTTCAGATGTGAATTGCTGCCGCAATTCTCATCTGAAGGTGAATAAAAATACCCTAGAATAATTGAGGTCAGAGCGTCCTTATTGTGATGGATTTATCATTGTTTACTCAAATCTGCAGTGAGTGATTACTTGAAAATGATGGAGGTACTAAATGTACAGAGGGTTTAAAGGTGTAGTCAACTGACAAAATTCGCGGGACAAGGGTCCCCCAGAAGGCAATAGTGCCCGTGGGTAAGCCAAGGCCCTATTCCATAATAATACTAAATATGCGTTTCATACCCAAAGCCTCATTAAGAGCAAGTTCTCAAATCACAGCAAGTTCATATATACTTGAGCGACATCTATGAGTTAATAATTCAAAGCCCTTGTCCTTTGCCCCTTCTTGGTCGCCTACTTGCAAACAAACTGACTGTATTACTGGGGGATTTCGAAACTGCTTGACCTTCAAGTTTGTATTGTCACCCAGTAAACACAAAACATTTGTATGACTTTATGCAATGCTGGACCAACGTCGAAGACGTTGGGCCGACATTGCATAAATGTCATACAAACGTCTTGCGTTTGCTGGGCAGGAGGACTTTCTCTCAAACATTGTACATTTATCTAATGTTGGTTCAATGTTGGGCCAGCATCGCAGACGTTGGCCTAACAGTAAAACAGCATTGGATCAATGTCTCGTTTGAGTAGTATCTTGTAATCAGTTCAGTGGCAATATTAATGCCGTCAATCTGTACTCAATAGGCTACTGTTGGCCTACAGTGGACCGTCCCAGGCATGCGCGTTTTGAAGCTGAATGATTCTTTAATACCCCTCAAATCACGCAGCTGTTTAGTCTCATTTCCATTCATCTTGATATGTGAATTGCTACCGCGATTGTCACCTCAAGGTGAATAAAAATAACCTAGAATGATGAAGGTCAGAGCGTCCTTATTATGATGGATTTATCATTGTTCACTCAGAGCTAAGGATCTGATACAATTGAGTTGTTTTTTTTGAATAAAAATGACGCCACATCCTGAAGAGGTGCAAGGATGACTTGATAAAAAAACTGTATTCACCGTCACCATGATTCAATTCCCACATCTGATTTGCACCGCACTTTTTAATCACACTGTGACCCTGTCGAGCTATTTTCTGGATCCGCCCCTGCATCATATGTAACATTGCTTGTATGAATAAATATTGTAGATTATTGAACAAGGTGTATATTCGTGGACAACATTGCTAGCATTAATAATATTTATACATTCGTGGACAAATTTGCAGATTCTTTGCAACATTGCCAGCATGACTAATGATTATGGATTCGTGAACAAGTTTTAGATTCGTGAGCAGCATTGCTAGTATGAATAATAATAATAGATGAAAAAAGGTGTCTAAACCCCATGTTTAAACAGCCGATAAATGTCACGGGAGTATATTAACATTATAAATATGAGATGTCGCAAGGATGACATGTTGTAGTGTTGATCCATCAAATTACTATTATTGGAGTATTGTTGTGACAATGATCACGATACAATATATCTGTATGATAATGAGATCATTGTCCTGACGTACAATGGTCTCATTCTAAATTGGAACCTTTTTAAATGCCGGCTTTCCACGCGTTTCGTCACCGGACAAAACAATTTTCTGAGTAAATCCTCATTCTGATCCATGGTTACAGGTTATGTGGGATCTACACGTGTCACAAGATTGGGATGTTTGTAATCATGTAATTTACACGGCGATCAATTTATCAGGATTTGTTGTTATACATTAATTGTAAATTAATCTTGAAATTAAAACAATAATTACCTCATTTCATGCATGTCACGAAGAAAAACACATAGCTGAAATATATGTTCATCACAGTACAATGTTGTTTTCGCTGTTAATTGAATAATCTAGTCGTGCATGTTTAGCTTGATGGTTATAATAATTATATAATCAATATTAGAAACATACGGAATAAACTCCATTTTCCTAGCATGTCTTATTTCTTGATTTGGAATTTGATGAGGGTATTTCTATATCTTTCCATGTGTCTTTCACACAAACATGAATGAATGAATGAATCATGAGTGAGAGAATGACTGAATGAATGAGTGAATGGAGCTGCCCCGCCCCCTCCATGTACATGTAGGTTAAACTGGACCAGGAGAACCTCGTGAGGATGGTGAGATGAAGTGTCAACCACACAGTCAACCTCATGAACGGAAATAATATATAATATATGAACAATTGTTTGAACAGATATGTTTGTGTCAGTAAAAAATTATATCTAGAACACTATAAATAATTTAGCGCGTATGTCTAAATATACAAATATTTTTGTCAAATAAGTAAATTAGAACATTGTCAAATTTGTTCATTTTTTTTAAATAAGCTGTTGTACAACACGTAGTTTTTAACATCCACAAGGTGTCCGGTCATATTTCGCTATTTTCCGATTTTTACATTTTAAGCAGTCATGTCATATACAGGATAGTTGTGTTAAAAGTATAACGTAACCATAATCAACTAAGGTACAAAAAACTCAAAGTATGATTGTATTACCAGATCATTCTCACCTTTCTATAAATCTCAACTTCAACCTCAAATCTCAACTAAACACGCAAGATAAAAACTGACAAGCCCTGGGGAAATCTGTATACTTTTTGTCAGAGCATATCAAGAAATGGCATGTTTCATGTTGACCACACCAATAATCTTAACAAACGCGGCACTTTGTCGGCTTACTGAACGACAAATGTGGTGGGACAATGGTCTAACGTCCAGCGTCTTTCCAAGCCTCCAATACATCAGTAAACCTGGTTTGGCTTTCATTCAGAAACTCCCCTTTATGTGTTTCTTTTTTAATTCAGCGGTCAGCTATATTTTGAAACTGGAAATATGATTCTACCAAAATTTGTGTCTGACAAGGCAAGCAAATCAGCTTTGGAATTACTTACCTCATCTGGATTATCTACAATAACTCAATGGCAGATACAAAGGGTGGAGGGGGTCAGGAGGTCATGACCCCCTTTCAAAAACTTGATTTCCTCAACATTGATTAAAAAATATCAAAATAATGGTATTTGACACTCAACATTTACTAGCGTAGTACTAGTAAATTTGGAGTGTCAAGACCTCATATATTAACCAAAAATACATCATTTATATATTTTATTTATTCCTATTTATCTTCAACCGGATTTGCAAATTTCTTGACGGCCGTCTCGACCAATCAGAAGCCGACGATATATCGTAACTAGTACGACAATACGATGCCTGGGATCATATGCAATACCACCCATAATCTACAATCGGTTTCGGGCTATAAATACAATCTGAAACATGTTTTGTACATTATCTATTTTCTGTTTATTGCCACCGTCATACTTCTAGATTCCAAACGGGTTTCAAAACCAAAAAACGAAGGTAATTAAGATCAGCATTATTGGGTGATGGATTGGTGATAAGCAGTCATCCTTACTTAAACATAAATACAAAAGGAAAATATTGTTCATATTAGCGTCACCAGGACCCTATCCTATATAGCGAGTTTGAGTATTTTTATGATATTTTTTTAGAAATGATTCAGTGCTGGCTTCCACATTGGATTTTTAAATAAACACACCACACCGGACAAACAATTATCTGAGTAAACCCAGATTCTAATCCTATTGCAGATTGTGTGGGATTTAGGAGATACAAATCTGTGATCAACAGGCAAACTACACAGCGATCAACCTGTCACAATCATTATTTTCTGCTGTTTCATATTTTTAAATTAATCTTAAAATTGAAATTAAATTCACATTATATCTACACCTAAATTACCATCTTCATTATTTGTTTTATTATTTAAATTCGACTAATTAAAAAAATCCCATAAAATTAATCACATTGACAGTGCATAATTTACTTTTCTAATCTCATCGATGCTTCCTGTGCTCTGATGCATATTCCACTGAAATCTATAGGAGTATTATTGTTCCAATTAAAGAGTTTAATTAAAACGGTTTTTTTAATTATCTCTGAGCGACTATATTCAGTGTCATTTCTCATTCCCTCTGGCCACAAACTCAAGAGCATTGGTGCTGCCACAGAGAAAGCAAGTGATTGTTTGAACTATAGGTAATGGTCACACATAATCATTTCTCTTTCCCATCTTACATCCTTTTCTTCCCCATGGATACGATTTCTTATTAATCGTTCATTCCAAGCCTGAATGTGTCATTGGGGTCATGTCCACCACAGGCGACGGATTACCATATATAACTAAAACATATTTTTATAAAATTAATTAACTCATCGAATTGTCTCGCTCGTGCCCTGTATCTGAATATAGCATCACAATGTAACTGCGCATGACAATCTCTCACTTCCTTCCCGTCTTAATGCTTCCTGTTTTTATCTCCACGTGTTTTATTAACTTATGCAACGAAAGAAGTACACAAGTGTGTCGATTAAGATGAGGTACGCAACATTACAAATGCGTCAATCAAAACGTATGTCATTAAAGAAGAACAAGAGTTGCAAAATTAAAATGAGATTGCTGTTCAATTAACTTATGTAGCTGTAAAGAAGACCACAATCGTGTCGGTTAAGATGAGATAAGCAACAATGCGCACATTACAAATGCGTCAATTAAAACGTATGTCATTAAATCAGAAGGAGAGTTTGCGTCGAATGACTTCCTGACAGTTTTGACCGGAATACAGCTCCATAAATCTCTCACTTCCTTCCCGTCTTAATGCTTCCTGGGTTTTTTAGGATCACAGCTTCTTCAGGTGGTGATCATGACTAGTTCCTGTGTCATGTGTTATTGTGTGTGTGGGTGGCATAGAAATAGTCATTATTTGTAGTGTTGAGTCAGAGTTAGTTTAATGTTGGACCATCGTCGGAGACCAGCATCGGTCCAACGTATGCTGTTTGTTGGATATAACATGTTTAGAGTTACATTACACCAGGTCTGATTTTCTATAAAACTAGCTTTCGGATAACATTTGAAAAATCCAACAATATGTCAACTTTCAAACATAGCAATAATAATAAGCCCAAGTATGATATTCCAACCCTAATTTAAATGAAAACTGAAAGATGTTGGTGATTGAGCGATCGTTTTCATGTGACAGGCTGAGCCATTCTGCCATTGGTTGGGGGTATAATACCATACTTGGACCAAATAATATTATGTTCCAGATTCCCAATCTTGACATTTGGGGGATGGTTAAAGAGATTAAAGTTGAAGTTGTGGGTAGGGGTAGCAAAACACAACTTCGTGTGAGTAAACATTTAAATTATTTATTTTAGAGGTTTAGAGATTATTCAGAAAATGTCACTTTGTATAAGCAATGGGACAGCATCAGTTTACAGGGATAAGGGGTGCGGGGACTGGGGGTCTAATTGGTTTATTCTTCCTGAGTTGTCAACCCTGCAAACCCTCACGATGCCTTAAAGCATCAGCTTGTATTTTCGAAAGATTACTTAAAGAATCAGTCAGCTTCAAAACGCGCATGCCTGGGACGGTCAAGTGTAGACCAACAGTAGCCTATTGAGTACAGATTGACGGCATTAATATAGCCACTGAACTGATTACAAGATACTACTCAAACGAGACATTGATCCAATGCTGTTTTAATGTTAGGCCAACGTCTGTGACGCTGGCCCTACATTGAACCAACATTAGATAAATGTACAATGTTTGAGAGAAAGTCCTCCTGCCCAGCAAACGCAAGACATTTGTATGACATTTATGCAATGTCGGCCCAACGTCGTCGACGTTGGTCCAACATTGCATAAAGTCATACAAATGTTTTGTGTTTACTGGGTGACAATACAAACTTGGGGGTCAAGCAGTTTCCAAATCCCCGCAGTAATACAGTCAGTTTGTTTGCAAGTAGGCGACCAAGTAGGGGCAAAAGACAAGGGCTTTGAATTATTACCCCATAGATGTCGCTCAAGTATATATGAACTTGCTGTGATTTGAGAACTTGCTCTTAATGAGGCTTTGGGTATGAAACGCATATTTAGTATTATTATGGAATAGGGCCTTGGCTTACCCACGGGCACTATTGCCTTCTGGGGGACCCTTGTCCCGCGAATTTTGACAGTTGACTACACCTTTAATGTTATACACCTAACAGATTAAGAGTGACTGGATATCGAGATTCATTTCTAAAAGCACGGTTTGTAGTGTATGCAGATATCAATGGTAGATTCAGATTTGAAAGGCTTAAAGATATATTGATTTGACTGGACATGTTTTCTTTATTTCCTGTATAATAGTGAGATCCTTGATCAGAATAAGGCATGCCATCATTCAGAAATTGCTTGTCTTGGGATCAGGGTCATCGCCTGACAATTTGCTGTCCATTCACTGCTGATGAACGGCATATTTCTCCAATCTGCATCACATTGACCATTGACGCCACCAAAGGAATCACAGCCACGTGCGGCTATTGACCCCTCTACGTGTGGCTATTGTCATCCAAATGGAATTACGTAGGTTAGCTGGTTTAACGTACTCTGCCATACAAAGCCAAAATGCGGTATCTACTTAATTCGCAAGGAAACATATACTGCATTTGAGCTTTGCAATTAAATGTTTAGCTGTTTTGAGATACTTAGTGTTGTGTTAAAGTAATTTACATCTGTCATCATCTTACAAAAATAACTGATTGAATTTAAGTTAGTTTTTGTCAATTATAGGGTAGCTATCCTCATTTAGTATTTGTGTAGTTTATCTGACGATTAATGGCTAACAGCATAATTCGTGGATCCAATGGAGGCTCAATGTTGGTCCACTGCCTACAAAGCTGGCCAAACATTGACCAGACATTGGTAAATGCATCGCCGCTTTTGTACGGGAGTTTCTGCATTATACATTTTTGATGAAGATATCCACGAACTAGTCACACAACAATGAAATGCAGCACGCATCTGGACGAACTAACCCGTATAATGACATGTGTCTATTTTCAATGTGTCCTTTGGTAGGATTGAAAAACGTGAACTGCCTTACAAGTCACCCAGTCAGAAGACAAGCACGGTATTAGCATGGCTAGTTAAAACGTGAACATGATACAGAATGTCAGGGTTTCATTCTTTGGGGACAAATCGATAGAACATCTTCCACAGTGGCGTGAAGTGCGGTATCCTTTACACGTGGAAGAGTCGTTCCATTTAGCTCTGCTATTCACCACTGTTAGGTGTCATCTTCAACAACCTGGTCAAGTTACTCGTACTTTCACCAGTTCTCTCATTCAGAGACCTTCTCGAGAACCACACAATACACACAACGCTCTGGTGATGACAGTCACACTTTAATCACGTAGAAAGTAAGATCTAATTTCATTTGTAAAAGCACGTGTTCTTTTACCATGATTATAACTCGACAGTTCATATTAACGAGCAATGGGTCCTTCTATGAAACAAAGGCTCAATGTTTCGAACTTTTGTTCTCCACATGTGCCGCACCAATGCCTCGCCACCGTCTGAGGCACAGACCCAACATAAATCGACATAGGCCAAACGTCCAGACGAGTGCCACATGTGCCGGACCAATGCCTGGCCACCGTCAGCGGCACAGGCCCAACATAAACCGACATAGGTCAAACGTCCAGACGAGTGCCACATGTACCGGACCAATGCCTGGCCACCGTCTGTGGCACAGGCTCAACATGAACCGACATAGGCCAAACGTCTAGACGAGTGCCACATGTGCCGGACCAATGCCTGGCCACCGTCTGCGGCACAGACCCGACATGAACCAACATAGGCCAAACGTCCAGACGAATGCCCCATGTGCCGGTCCAATGCCTGGCCACAGTCTGCGGCACAGGCCCAACATAAACCGACATAGGCCAAACGTCCAGACGAGTGCCACATGTGCCGGACCAATGCCTGGCCACAGTCTGCGGCACAGGCCCAACATAAACCGACATAGGCCAAACGTCCAGACGAGTGCCACATGTGCCGGACCAATGCCTGGCCACCGTCTGTGGCACAGACCCAACATAAACCGACATAGGCCAAACGTCCAGACGAGTGCCACATGTGCCGCACCAGTGCCTGGCCACCGTCTGCGGCACAGGTCCAAAATAAACCGACATAGGCCGAACGTCCAGACGAGTGCCACATGTGCCGGACCAATGCCTGGCCACCGTCTGTGGCACAGGTCCAAAATAAACCGACATAGGCCGAACGTCCAGACGAGTGCCACATGTGCCGGACCAATGCCTGGCCACCGTCTGTGGCACAGGCTCAACATGAACCGACATAGGCCAAACGTCCAGACGAGTGCCACATGTGCCGGACCAATGCCTGGCCACCGTCTGTGGCACAGACCCAACATAAACCGACAAAGGCCAAACGTCCAGACGAGTGCCACATGTGCCGGTCCAATGCCTGGCCACCGTCTGCGGCACAGACCCAAAATAAACCGACATAGGCCAAACGTCCAGACGAGTGCCACATGTGCCGGACCAATGCCTGGCCACCGTCTGTGGCACAGGCTCAACATGAACCGACATAGCTCAAACTTCTAGGCGAGTGCCACATCACAGGTGGCACCACCCACATAAGCTGCAAAACTGAGTGTACAATAATGGTATGTAACCGGTGTCACACACAGATAAATTATCCATCGTTCAGATATCTTAGCTGAGGTCACAGCTCAACAACACAAAGTGAATCTGAACAATGGCTAATGTCGGTAAAACGCTTTTTAATATCAAACAGTGTTAATGATGACAATACCTTGTGTTTATTTAAACGTATTATTGTGGTAGAAATATAACAGACTCTTTCGTTTACGGGTGAATGGTCTATTTTCAGTTCTGATTAAAATATGTGATATCGCTTTCATACCTCTATTAATGTACATTCAATTACAGGTTATGCGAGTGGTGCCACCTGTGGCCACATGTGCCGGTCCAATGCCTGGGGACCGTCTGCGGCACAAACCCAACATGAACCGACATAGGCCAAACGTCCAGTGACTGTTGTAATAATTATAATGAATAATTAATGAATAGGCCTACCCACTGAACCCAGCAAACACGAGACTCCAGTCCAATGCTGGGCCAACCTGGACGATCGCCGATGGGCCAGCGTTAGTCCAACCTCTAGCTTAACTAAACGAATTGTGGCAAGGTGGGTGAATGTGTAGTATCGAATAATAAATACTAACCATATTATCTAAAGTATCTTAAGCATGCTGTTAATAACGTATATTAAGAAGCAATATTTTTGAAGAATAAAAAATAATTATGTTATGAATATAGCTGTATAGACAGTGATTCAGAGAGGGGACGTGGCGTAATGGTTAGAGCGTGTGGTTTGCCAATGTCGCTGTCTGCCGTGCGGCTTCGAATTCCGTTCGGTGCAGGATTTTCAGAGAAATATCACGTTTCTCCCCTCTCAAACCTGTGACATTATTTTGATGTTGTGTGCACTTCACCCTGAAATGCTTCACTTGACTCAGGTGGAAATGAGAAACTATCCAACACTTCAAGTGGATGAAAATTACTCAATATTTGTTTAATTTAAGACTAAACATATTGGTGCATAGCGCTTCTTGGTCTGGTAAGTTATGGACCAGGTTTAACCCCCGGGGCACTGATATCAAACATTTTGATAGTTATGTAGTTTTATTACAAATGGAAGTAAGTAGTGTAACCAGCTTTTAAAAGTTAAGAATGTCTTAAATTGGTAAACGATATGTTTACGTTTTTTTCAAAATCTAAGTAATTTTTAGCAACTTGAATCTTTGTATCGCGGCAGTGAGACACAACTTCAAGAATGTTAGGTGTGTGATGTACAGCTAGAGGCTACGTGTATATGCGTGACACTTAAACACGCTTAGTGAGCCCCTTTATCTAATCTTTGTGCTAAGATGACCCAATTATTGTCAGAAATCTTGATTAATAACGCGGCTTACCCAGGTTAGTAGAACAATATATATTTTTATAAATACAAAATGATGATTATTTAGAACTAGAATATTTGTGGGTTTTAAGAGTGGACACAACATGATCTGTCAGATATTAGCCATTATTCTCAGCAAAATATTCTGTGTCTCATTGCTAGCGTGGTTGACTCAGAACCCGGGGTACCGGGTTCGAATCCCGCTGGGGTCCATATCTTTCCTTGATGCACACATATGCTGTAACCCAAACTGTTTAAATTAGTGGGATAATGAAAAACGTATAACCGATTCGCATCCCATCAAAGAAACATATAAACAATAAAGTAATAAAATGGCCTATATGTCAAAGTTGACATGTAAATGGTCAATAAAACCTTTAAATGAACTTGAATACAAGCTAAGTACAAGCTGGACCGATTCAAATAATGTCCATACCTAATCTTCATGGAGGTAATGGCAAATTTGCAGGATCTCTACAGCTCTGATGTCATGTGTGACCTCAATTTCTAGACAAGATTAACAAATCTGCAGCAACAGAGATTAACATATCTACCACAGTTGAGATATTCACATTGATTCATGTTTTACACAATATAAAATAACCATGAAATAACCAACGCAAAATGTTACTCAATATGACAAATTAATGTATAGTGATTTAGTGTCAAGTTTGAAGAGTCAGCGTTGCCTGTTGTTTGTTTTTGACCCTCAGTGCTGTATATGTGTAGCAGCACTAGTAGGTGTAGTATCATAGAACAAATCGGCTACATAATAAAAGTAAACGCTGTATAATAGCACTGGTAGTTGTTACAATACCAGAGAAAAACGTCACTCTTTCTCCACATCTACACGCGGTATCCCGCTGTGACTGCGCATGACAGCCATGATCCTTCCTGTTTGACTTCCGTTCATTATTATCCAGCAAGCACGGTGCATTGAAACAATGCTGTTTCAACGTTGGCCCAGCGTCGAAGACGTTGGGCCAATATTAAAACAACATTGTTTCAATGTATCGTGTTTGCTGGGAGTATAGTTTCTCCATAAGGTGTGTCCTGGAGGTCTGTGTGTGGATTTCACAAATAAAATATGTTGACATAATGCTGGTTTAATGTTGGCCACCGTTTGCGACGCTGAGCACAGACTATATATACCCCATCAGATTCAGTGTGGGATATTATACGCATTATTGCATACTTGGGCATTTGAAGAGGAGTTACATTATCCTGCACAATTATTACGTATTTGGTAATAATCTGGTAATAATAAACCTTTCAAATGAAGTTCAGTCTCAGTGATCGCGTAATTATAGTCGGATTCACATTAACCGTGGTGAATGATTTTCGCCGATTTCCCAGCTACTTCTCAAGCGATTGTCATGAAATTTTACAAGCTTTATTTTATGTTCATGGGGCGACTACCCTGAAAATTTTATTGAGAAACATTGAGTAGTTTGAAATTTAGTTCATTTGACATGTAGTAAATGAATAAAAATGTAGCCCTCTATAAAGCCATTAGCTTTGTCTCAGAATTTTACTACATCTCAAATGGTCTAACTTCTGACATACCTATCACGAAATTTTCAGGGTAGTTGCGATGTGAATGGACAATAGTGTCTGTAAAATTTCATGGCAATTAATTGAGAATTGACTGAGAAATCCGAGAAATTCATTAATTTTGGTTGATGAACTTAATGTGAATCTGACTATAGTATAAACTCTGGTGGCTCTGATTCGCCCTTTAAATCCTGACGATGCATAAAGGCATCATTTTGAATCCATGAAAAAAAACTTATCTATACATTTTATTTCGCTTGAAGCATGCTTTGTAATTTAAAAATAATTAATTCTAAGCTCAGGATGATCCGGTTTTATCACCGATATTTTTTATTAATTATATACATTTAAAATTTCTACCAAAACGTCGCACATATAAAACTGGTATATGTTTATTTTAAATGCTGATCATCGACATATCAATGTTAGTCAATGTAGTCGATGCTTTCTGGTCGTTTTACAGTTTTGTTTTCATCAAAACTGTGTTTGACACATGATAATATCTAATTTAATGCGGACCTTGACATTTAAGTACCTTGACACGACGTGAGTCGGCGTAAATATAATATGAAGATCTAAATGATACGCTATCAATCTCTCGTTACATTTTCATTGATATTTATCGAAAGCATGGTAAAGATTGCTTATCATTTTCTGCCAGCTTGTCGTTTTCTAATCTAAGGACTCAGCAGGTGTAGTTCATAGTAATATTAAAGGCAGTGCAGCAAACACTAATTATTGTCTCAGTGCTGTTTCAATGCTGGGCCGTTGCTTGCGATGCTGAATTGAAGCGAAACAGATGTCAAATCACACAGAGACATTTATCCCTTCACAGACGACTAATACCTGAAGAGATTATAATTATACATACGGCATCGCTGGGAAGGCGATATGGGCTCATCTCAGCACAGGTCACCTTGATTTTGTTGCAAGTGCTGAGATCAGTCCATGTAGCCGTACCCAAAGATGCTGTATGTATTTTCTCGCACGAAAATCTATCTGAAACGGTAAAATCAAACTGATCGGCTAAGCGTATAGGAAAAAGTGCGAGATGGGCTGATCTCACCATATATCGTAGTGAAAGCCAACAGCATGAGTGCGAGAAACGATATATATGATATATTTATCCCGTTTGCTTTTGATTAAATATCACAATGAATCCCAAGCGTTTGACATCCAGGATAAAATGTACAGTATATACGCGATAATAATACTTACAGTTAAGTTAAAGTGTAAAAGTTTATACATATAATATATGTTTCCCGCGCTAATACCAGTGATAAAATTAATACATAGTGTTATAAATAGTCGCAAGAAAGACACTCTCGACGCGTAGAAACATATAAAATATATACAAGTAGAACACGTTATATTACTGTTATAATAAGTTATAATAAAGTCATTATTTGGTAATTTTGTTTTGTTTGTATGCATAAAACAATAATGAAAACTACATGGCTTGTGGTAGAGCACAATGTTTAACATATTCATCGACATACATACATTTCCAAATACAAGTATTGCAATGAGCCTAGAATGTATAGGCTGGCGTCCGCTAGTATAACTGGTATAAGTTGGACGGGACGGGCGATCGTCTGTCAACACATGAGTATCGAGTCTGAGAAAGCATAGAAAAAAACTTTGGCAAAATGAAATGAAATTAATGGGTTCTTTCGCCACTTTTGTGCACATATAGGCTAAGCTAGGCCAGGATGGTGAGATAAATCAGACGACACTGCCCTCCAAGCACAGGATGCGAAATTCGAATCCTGATGGTCTGCGGTAATATCAACGACATGTCATGTATACTAAATATTGGTCTTATTGGATTTATGAATATAATTTAATAATAACACATGGGGAATATGATAATTAAACTATGAAACGCCTGATATCCATAGGTGCTTGTCCAATAGGAAATATTATCAGACAAGTAATTCAACGGGTCAACACCTGATATATTATGTTATTTTTTTATGTTAATTTTTTATATTTCGTGGCATGGTCACTTCTCAGCAAACACGAGACGTAGACCCAATGTTGTTTTACTGTTGGCCCGCCGTCTTTAACTTCGGCCCAACATTAAAACAACATTCGGCCAACGTATCGTGTTTGCTGGTTTACGCCAGGTTTGTATTCATTGTGGATACGAGTGCTGGACAAATGGTAACTTTCTCAATGCCGCGCTCTCCAAGCCAATCACCTGTGATCCAAACACAGTCGCAGCAGTCCGACCTAAACCAACTGACGCGAGACATATACCTGATGTTGGTTTACTGCTGGCGCATCCCTAAACCAACATCGTACAAATGCTTCGTTCGTTTTGATTGGTGTTAGTTGTGACCTTGGTGCCTCGTTATCCCAACAATCATGCGACTCTGGGCCAGCTTTAAACCTTTAATCACCGGTGTCGCATATATTCGGGTTTTCATTTTTTTATTAGCACATTAAGTACCACCTTTTGAACATGATAAAGATAAAATGTGACATCAATCAGCAATATTTGAAAACAGTTGACCTCCATTTTGTCAAATCTGAACAATTTTCACCCACTTGAAGTTGTGGATCGCGTCAGCGAGACACAACTTAAAGAGGGTGAAAATTCAAATTAAATAATTTGACGGTTAAAGGGTTAAACCAGCAGCGGACAAATGTTTCTTGCATTATGGATGGTTATAACCTTGGCGCCTCATTATCAGATTTTTCTTTGTCCCTTGATGACATTTTCATTTAAACCAGGATCACATTCTCTGGAGACAAGTGTATTATAAACGGCAGCTGTGTCTGGTTCACATGTGATTGTAGAGAATGATGAGATTGTAAAAGCTACTTCCAGGTTTGTAGCTGACAAACACAAAGTTTACACAATATTGTTTTAATTTAAGCCCTGATTAAATTAGGCCACACCCCCCCCCCCCCCAGTAATCATCCACATCACTATTACCCAGCAAATACGATACATTGAAACAATGTTGTTTTAATGTTGGGCCAGCGTCGAAGACGTCGGGCCAACAATAAAACAACATTATTTCAGTATATCGTGTTAGCTGGGTATACTCTAGGCATGACCCCACGAGCTGCAACGATTTTGGGACTATTTCTTGTGTCCTTAACACGTCGGCCGTAAGGAAATAATACCTTAATTTCAAAACCTGGGCCTGGGCAGTGAGATTTTTGTTGGATGTGGCATCTGGCACACAGATTAACGTCTGTGTTCATTTATGTTTAATCAAAATTCATTTTCTAAAGCAATAAAAATAAATCTGTGTTGGGTGACGTATAAAGACGCTCCCTGTGCTGAAAGAATTAAAATACATAATCTGATGTGTTTACAGACTTCAGATTCTGACGTATAAAGACAGTCCCCACGCTGAAAGCACTAAAGGGACATGCCCAGGTCTAAAATCATAAAATATCGGTGATTTTATTTTAGCCCAATAATATGACCATATGATGTAAACATGTCCATAGACTAGAACTGCAAAAGTTTTTTAATTTTCAAATTCCTGATCTCTATTTATTGACAACCATGTCAAAAATAAGAAATACGCGAATTTCGTCTCTATTTCTAGCCTAACTGGTAAATGCGCAGCAGAAAAATTAAAAAAACTTTCGCAGTTCTAGTCTATGGACATGTTTACATCATATGGTCATATTAAGAAGCCAAAATAAAATTACCGATTTTTTTTTATTTTAGACCTGGGCATGTCCCTTTAATACCGAGGTGACGATATCTCTTTGTGTTGGTTTAAGACGTTTGTAATCAACAATGAAATATTAACGTTAACGTGGACAATCACACACCTCGATCCATGTAAGATTAGGACATAAAACACCAGCCCTACAATGGAGAGAATGACGGTTTTTATTGTCAGAGATGATGGAATTGTTCACCTTTCATCTCGTCTACTCTGTCACCTTCATCACCTCCAACAATGTCATCACCTCTATGACATTGATTTACCTGACTTTTGTGCTTGATGTCTGCGGTATTTCCACGTGTGTCCTCTAGACGAATTCTGAAGGTCAATATATCGTCAAGTATCAGGTCTCTCTCTCTGACCCTGTGACTGATTATGTGACCGATTGTGTGACTGATTATGTGACTGATTCTGTGACTGATTATGTGACTGATTTTGTGACTGATTATGTGAATGATTTTGTGACTGATTATGTGAATGATTTTGTGATAAATCAAAAGGGGGATCAGGGCAAGAAGCTCTATTTGGGTTTCAGTGTGAATGCGTTGCTGCCACAAAGTTATATAATAAAAAAGACACAGGCGCAGAGTGCACATGATAACGTGTGGTGTAGATATGTATAATGGTGTTTAAATAGGCGGTCGTCATGACCACCCGAGCACATTCTGTAGGCCCACCCGCATGCGTAGCATGGTCAACTTTTCAAGGAGTGATTATTCCTTGATTATTCCTTGCTTATTAAAACTAAACAGCTCAACTGATTTAAAATAATGATAACATTTGCAAAGGACCAATCTTATTATTGTGTGCCAATGGTTGATTAAACATGTTAAATATTCAAATAAAATTATCTTGCTCTATTCTGGAGAGGTCACAAGGTCAGATGAGTAGAGGTCATCAGATCAGACCCTTGGGATGTGGAGGTCACCAGGTCAACCTCCCCTGCGACGTGAGACTTGAATATACATCTGACACGAAAATAGAAATAGACTTAAAATATAGAGATCCATGTTATTTGGCACAGCAACATCCTAGCAAACATGAGAAGTTGGCCCAACACTGATTTTCTTATATATTTGAAAAAGTTATGTCTGTTTATTTTCTAATCTTATGATGCAACTCAAACTATCCCTCAAAAACAAACAAATTGATTTCTAGTTATATAAATTAAGGCTCGATTTGACTTTACGTCGTCTTAATTTTTCAATAGTTTGTATGTCAGTGTTTATAGTGTTTTGTGCTGTTTGCATTTTTATTATCTATGATAAAAATCACAAAAGAATACATGTGCTTTGTTTTAGGAGTCATGTCATTAATTAAAGGGAGACCTATATGGCTTGTTTCTAGGAGTCCTTGACTACGATTGACCAAATGTTGTGAATTTCATGATACGAGTGTTCGCTTGTTATGCCATCATTTAATATTACATTCGGTTGTGAAAATATATAGAATCACTGTCAGCAAAATAGCAAAACATAGCAGAAGGAGCATCCTATATCATAGATAATGATAATAAATAGTGTACATAACACTCTGTGGTCAGCAGGTCAACTGGAGATTACCATGGAAACCATACTTATTAGGGGTGAAAACTTAATATCCCCTTCTAAAAGTATCCAGATTGAAGTAAACTGGTATACAACTAATGCCAGGCAAATTTCCTGTTATTTATCTTTGTATCTTGCTATTTTTATTGATTATGCATAAATAAAAGCACAGTGATTCAAGGGCCCGGACATAGCATCAAATCCCACTGAGATCAGGACATGAATAATCGATGGTGGGACTGACCATCACAGCTGCCACCTGGTGGCTTGTGTGACTAACACCTGGCTCAACACAACCACATCCTGGAATCGTGTTCTGTGAGAGATTTGCGAGATTTATGGGAAATATGTGAGAGAAAAAAAGAGCATGGTCTGAGTGAATCTCTAAAGCGCTTAGTTATATTACGTTAGTTTATGCGTTAGCGAAAACTACTTATATTTATTTAATTTGGGAGAAAACATTAGAACATGTTTATGTTTAAACACTCATTCTACTAACAGTGATTTTATATTTGTTTCATTTTAGACCAAACATTAGAAAATATTCATGTTTAAGCACTAATTCTACTAGCATTGATCTTACATTTGTGTAACTTTAGACCAAACATTAGAAAATATTCATTTTTAAGCACTAATTCTACTAACAGTGATCTTATATGTGTGTAACTTGAGACCAACCATTAGAAAATATTTATGTTTAAGCAATAATTATACTAACAGTGATCTTATATTTGTTTAATTTTAGACCAAAAATTAGAAAATTTTTATGTTTAAGCAATAATTCTACTAACAGTTATCTGATCGATTACCCCTTTTAAGCCTGAATTTACCATTGACATTTTCATCCACTACAAGCCGCGAATTGCTGTCGCAATTCCCGACTTGTAGTGGATAAAGATGACTTGGCGGGGGTGACAAATTAATGAAAATTGCCATGTATTGGTAAAACAGTTTCATGGATTTTTTTATTTCTAATACTTTTTGTCGTGAAAAAATAAAGTCGATTTTCAGGGATGTAAAATGATTCTTTTATGCATCGTGAGGGCTTAAAGGGTTAAAAAAACGAATTCCAAACGAGTACAGTCGTTTTTAGCACACAAAGGGTTAATATGCGGTGTGTTTAGTGAGAATCGCTTGACGTTTAACCCTTTCAAGCCTGAATTCTCCAATTTTTTTCTTCATCCACTACAAGCCGCGAATTGCTGTCGCAATTCTCAACTTGTAGTGGATGAAGATGACTCGAAGTGGGTGAAAATTAAAGAAAAAATATTGTTATTATTAAAAAGTTCCGTGAAAATTTTCGTTCTAAACACCCTAACCTTTAGGAAATTCAGTCATCCTTCAGAGATGCAAAATGATGCTTTGATGCATCGTGAGGGTCTAAATAGCTAAAGTACATATTACAAACCAATACCTTGTAATCTGTGCTGGAACAAACCTGGTCATTGTGAAAGTGTTTGAGTTTTAGATACGAGTGGTTGTTTTCACGGGATTATGTACATGTAAGTCTGACCTCGGCACTCGTCTGTCCTGGTTAAGCTGTTCATGTACGCCAAAATAAGAACTGGAAATTGCCGAGATAAAACGGAGATTGCCGAGATAAAGTGTCAATTATTATTGCTGAACTGTTTGTTTACTGCCGTCACTGATGATGCTATTGCTACTTCTGTTGTTGTTTCTGCCGCCACGGCTGCTGCTTTTGCTGTTGCTGCTGCCGCTTCTACTGCACCTGCTCCTGCCGATACTGTCGCTGCTCCTGTTGCTGCTACTGTTCCTGTTGTTATTGTTGCTGCTGCTGTTGTTGTTGTCGCTGCCGCTTCTACAGCTCCCGCTACTGCCGATGCTGTCGCTGCTCCTGTTGCTCCTGCTCCTGTTGTTATGCTGCTGCTGCTGCTGCTCCTGTTGTTATTGCTGCTGCTCCTGTTGTTATTGATGCTGCTGCTGCTGTTGTTATTATCGCTGCCGCTTCTACAACTTCTGTTGCAGCTGTTGCTGTCGCTGCTTCTGTTGGTGAAGCTGTTTCTGTCGTTGTTGCTCCTGCCACTTCTGTTGCTCCAGCTGTTGCTGTTGCCTCTCACCGGTGAGATGAAGTTCAACAAGAGATAAACGGTGATGAATGTTCACGAACATTAATCAATGGTTCATCAAGCCAGTTCATGAACTGTGTTCATGAACTGTTCATCAAAAACAGTTCATGAAAAATCATGAATATTAATGAACACTTTATGAACTAATGTGTTCATGATTTAGTTCATGAAGTTCATACGGTGAGTTTCATGAACAGTCATGAATTTTTATAAATTTTGAAGGATCAATACAGTTCATAGCTTGTTCATGAAAGTACATGAGAGATTTTCATGAACTTTGATGAATTATTATGAACTTGATAAGTCTTAATTTGGTTCATGGCTAGTTCATGAAAGCTCACCAAAGACTGTTTCATTAACTGTGATGAATTACTATGAGCTTGATTAGTCTCATTATTTAGTTCATGGATGTTCGTTAAAGTTCATCACTTTGATTTTGATGAATCATTATGAACTTGATAAGTCATAATGCAGTTTATGGATAGTCTATGAAAGCTCATGAGGGACAGTTTCGGAACTGTGATGAATTGTAATGAGCTTGAAATCTTAATTTAGTTCATGGTTTGTTCATGAACGTTCATGAACTGTGGTGAATGATAGCATAATTACCCTGGCGAGTATGGTGTCAACTACGCAATGGCTGATTAACTAATTAATTAGCAAATTGAGACTTTCTGAGCTCGATTATCGATCACAGAATACATAATATTTGAACATAATTAGTTTCTCAGTTGTCTGTTCAGTTCTGTGTAATACTGTGAGGGGGGAGATCTCTATTTTAATTAACAAAAGGAAGCTCAATCAGCTTGCTGTGTTTAGGTGGGAAGTATGCTCAGAAAAATATAATCCGCATTCAAGATACTATATGTATTTTACAGGTCAAATTAAAAGACTTAGACTTAAAAGTTAATTAATTTTCATGAGCAATCCGTGAACGCTCATGAACATCAACCTGAACTTGTTTGTGAACATCATGAACTTAGTTACTGGCTTATCTGGTATAATTGAACCACCTGTGTTCCTGGTCGTTCATGAACAACCTCAATTTCATGAACAAGGCTCGGGAACTTTAGTTTGACGGTTCATGAACTTCTCATTTGTTGTTCAGGAACAATCGTGAATAGTTCATGAACACATTTAATGAACGTTCATGAATTTTCATTGACTATCTGATGTTCATAAATTATTCGAGTTTATGGCCGTTCATGAACTAGGTTTACAGTTCATGAATTTCAGGAATGTCTCATTTTTTGTTCAGGAACTTTCATGAATAGTTCATGAACACATTTAATGAACGTTCATGGATGTTCATTAACTATCTGGTTCATGATTTTATTGAGTTCATGACCATTCATGAACAACCTATGTTCGTGAACAAAGTGAGAGTTCATGAACAAAATAAGTTCACGAGCTCATGAAATTGCATGAAAGTCCCATTTGTTGTTCAAGAATATTCATGAACCGTTCATAAACACGTTGATGAGCGTTGATGAACGTTCATAGTTTTTTGTTCACGAACATTCATGAACTATTCAAAGATACCCATGACCTTTTTGTAATTAGTTTCGTTTAACTTTATAACTTTCCTATCATTGTAATGCATAGAGCTGTATATAGATAAGAATAACATGCAGTGTAGATAGGCGTCACTTAATGTGAGTTTAAAAACTTTCGTGAAGTTTCCCCGTCAATGCGATAAAAAGCATAGGGAAGATGCATACAAACTCGAGACGTTGACCCAATGCTGGACTAATGTTGGCCCACCGTCTACGACGCTAAGCCAAAGTTAGCCAAGCATTAGGAATGCTTGTCCCATCTGGTGATAGCTCACGAAATGCATGACAAGTGTCTGATCATGAGATGTCATGAATGTGGCATGGCAAGTGTCTGATCATGATATGTCATGAATGTGGTATGGCAAGTGTCTGATCATGAGATGTCATGAATTTAGTATGACAAGTGTCTGATCATGAGATGTCATGAATGTGGTATGGAAAGTGTCTGATCATGAGATGTCATGAATGTGGTATGGCGAGTGTCTGATCATGAGAAGTCATGAATGTGGTATGGCAAGTGTCTGATCATGAGATGTCATGAATGTGGTATGGCAAGTGTCTGATCATGAGACGAGAGGTTGATGTTAATTATTATGTTTATTTTACATTCCATAAACATGATCCCCCTCTCAGAGGACAATCTGTATTTAGTAAGGCGTTAATGAAGTTTTGGTGGAAGTTTATCAAACATTTCACCACAGGGACGACTTTAGACGTTGGAATCTGACGTCTGCCATATTCTGACGCATAAGGACGGCCCCCGCTCTGAAAGAATTAAACATTTATATTGATCGTATACCCATAACGCAGGTATTCACTTTAAACAGAAAGATCCAACTAAGACTTTTATTATGATTTCATAAATCGTTTGGTTAAAAATATTTCAGCACCTCAAAGGTTAAATTGCATGATGTAGAAGTGATTTGTGAAGCGTAATCTCAGTGTGTAACAGCCTTTCTATGAGCTGCAATTTGTCAGGTGATATCTGAGGAAAGCTATCAAGAGGACACCTAGTGGTGAATGGTGCGCTAAGAGGTTTCTCCTGAATCTGACCTTGGTATGTAGGATGTAATGGAGGCAGGTCAACTGGTCTTTGTCAGCCACATCAAGTATAGGTGACTGGAAAAGTGATATATTGAATAGACGACAGGCCTCCTCACCGGCTTCTGAATAGCTTGCTGACCGGCTGAATGACTGGATAGCAGACTGACTTGTTGGCTGGCGGATTGACTGGCTGACTGACTGGATAGCTGACTGGTTAGCTGACTTACTGTCATGTTGACTGTCTGCCTGTCTGTCCGGCTTGTTGGCTGGTTGGCAGACTAACTCGCTGGCTGGCTGGCTGGCTGACTTTCTGGCTGACTGACTGACTGACTCTTTCTGACTGACTGACTGACCGGCTGACTGACTGACTGACTGACTGACTGACTGACTGACTGACTGACTGACTGACTGACTGACTGACTAACTGACTGACCGGCTGACTGACTGACTGACTGACTGACGACTGACTGACAGACTGACAGACTGACAGACTGACAGACTGACTGACTGACTGACTGACTGACTGACTGACTGACTGACTGACTGACTGACTGACTGACTGACTGACTGACTGACTGACTGACTGACTGACTGACTGACTGACTGACTGACTGACTGACTGACTGACTGACTGACTGACTGACTGACCGGCTGACTGACTGACTGACTGACTGACTGACGACTGACTGACAGACTGACTGACTGACTGACTGACTGTCTGACTGACTGACTGACTGACTGACTGACTGACTGACTGACTGACTGACTGACTGACTGACTGACTGACTGACTGACTGACTGACTGACTGACTGACTGACTGACTGACTGACTGACTGACTGACTGACTGACTGACTGGCTGGCTAGCTGGTCGGCTGGCTAACGTTGAATTAATTTTAAAATGAACCTAAGATTTATATGCGTTAAATGCGTTTTGAAGCTACTCTATAATCAACATATGTATAGCTCCAAGACTAGAAATATATCACTTCAGCTGATATATTATCTTTCCATTTACACAAATTCCAATAGCTCATGACGAAATTCTGTGTCATTCTAGACTGAAAAACACCGTAGCCGTTTTTGCTGTAAAAAGAACACAGAGAATCCTAAGCATCACGATGAACGTGACCAAGTAGTTGATAATGATACTGCACGATTAGGACCTAATCACAGACTCTCTGATAATAATAGATCCCTCTGCAGCAGATATCGTGTGACTATCAATGGCAAATAACAGTGACGACTGATTATGTTTTTAAATACGCATTTACCGCTGTTTTCCATTGCGTGGAAGTATAATAATAGGCCCTACATGAACTGGTGGCAACCACTTCCGCGGGTTTTACTTGGATTGTTTGGTTATTCATTATAAAGCGTACTGGTTGCCCCACGCTCGCCTGCAATTGAGATATAGATGGGGACACTTAGTGACCGGAGATTGAACCGGATCTGAGACCCAGAGTTTTAAAAAAGAAACAGCTTATGAAACGAATTTTCACCGAACCCGGATCGATGTTCTCATATGTGAATTTAAAGCGTTTAATAGACATATTTTTGCAGTCAAAATATTCATTACACTAAAATATGACCGATACCCAACCTATACCACCCTCATAGTCCCGCTTTTTTCCAAGAATAATTACTTTATTCCCTACTTGACTGAGACATCACAGCCGTTCCCAGCTGACACACTTGGAAATGCATGCTCCGCACACGCGATTAATTTTTCTTCTCATCGGTCAAATTTCTATTTTTAAAAAAGACTACCAAAATTACAATTCAACCTGTAAGATGCATAAAAACAAATATTAGGGACATTTACCAAGTTTAAGATTACTAATGAATTTAAGTTTTAAAGGTAGGGTATTTAAAAAAATAAGGTCACCAACTGACCAAGACCACTCACTGAGTCCAAGTCCAACTCCAAGATTTGTCACGTGAAAATATTTTGACAATTTGGCTTTGGAATCATGTTTTAAGAAATGTAAGAAGACCATCAACAGATCAAACAACAAGGTTTAACTATGGATTGGTATGTATTATTTGATTTCATTAATAACTTTTAAAGTAGTCTAATTAGATCTAACCAGGCCTGCTTCCACCGTCGCCGGCGTCGGCCAGACTGTCACTGTAAATGTAATCACTTCGATTATCGCTCAGGCCCCTCGAGGCCTAATCTTAATGTCATCATCATGACATGGTCATGCCAGTGGCGGATCCAGCATAGGGCGTACCCGGCGTACGCCCCCCCCCCCGTTATTGGTGAAAATATTGAATTTTCATGCATTTTTTTTAATGAAGTGAAGCTAACATTAACACCCCTTTTTTGAAGTTTTTCAGCCAAGATGTGGCTTTACGCCCCCTCCTCTTGCACATTCTGGATCCGCCACTGCATGCCTCATGTCACGATGGGCCTACCCTCACAACACAAGTTAGAGTGCCTAATAATAATTGCCACTCTCAGGCAGACTCAGCCTCGGGTAATACTAGGCCTATAGGCCCTACTCGCCGTCAAATTAAAAATGATCAACCAGGATCGCATGATTTTCGGCGATTTCTCCAAAGATTTTAATCGATTTTTCTTTGAAATTTTGCAGAGGCCATTTTCTATTAAAATCCTTACAGGGGTAAAAAATTCGCAAAATAATATTTAATATTTTAAAAGTTAGACCATTTGCCATGTAATAAAATTCTAAAATTATTTTAATGGGTTTAAAGAGGAACGTTATAATTTAAATTCATTACATGTCAAATGGTCTAACTTTTGAAATACGCTATATAAGTTTACGAAGTTTTCAGGGCGGTTAGAATTTGAATAGAAAATGGCCTTTGTAAAATTTGAAGAAAATCGGTTCACAATTGACGGGAAAATCGCCGAAAATCATGCGATCCTGGTTGATTTGACGGCGAGTATAATAATCATCACATCACTGACACTGACAGTCAGTGACTCTGTCACTGACGCTGACAGCACCAATCACCATCACTGACAGTGACACTGGCATCAGTCAGCACTGACACAGTCACCAGACACAGTGACACTGTCAGTGTCATCAGTGACTCAGTCGCATCACAATCTGAATCACTGAAACTGACAGACTTAAGTCAAGAGTATGCCTACCACTGGACTACCAGGCGCGGATCCAGGTTTAAATGAAAGGAGGGGTTGCGGGTGGTCTGGGGGCCCTCCCCCAGAAAATTTCGAATTTGTAGATGCTCACAGGCACATCATGGGCCAGCAAGAGGGGGGGTTGCAACCGCTACCCATCTCCCCCCCACCCCCTCGTAGATCTGTCTAAGACAGTGACTGTGAGACTGAGACAGTGAGAGTCATTCCCACTCACTGACAGTGACAGTCTCCTAGTCCTAGGCCTACCCAGATTCTGATACTCTTTCAGTCAGTCAGTGTCAGTGATTAGATTCGGCCGACCTGCTACTCAGTGCTAATACTGCTGTCCTGCTGGTCAAGTGCTAGCTTATTCTATAGTCTGTCCGACGGTGGAGGATGGTCCAAAATGAAAGTTAGCTTTTCAGTATCCAGTCATTCAATATTAAAAGGTTAAATTCTCAAGCGAATTTCATGAAATTTTGTAAACCCTAGCCTGGTCTAGGCCTATTATTTTCTAGTCATTTGGCATCGATCCTGAAAATTTTATAACAAAATATTGTATATTTTAAAAGTTTGACCATTTGACACTAACTGCCCGAAGGCGAGAACATTTTTGGGATACTTGCCCCCCAAGTTTATCACTTGCCCGACTTGCCATTGACATGCTAATGTCTGTTGTGACAGTCGCTCAAATTTAAAATGGTGAAAATTGAAGCTATTGCCCAGGGGGCCACTGTCTGAATTTTTTTACTTGCCACCATAAAGTCGGTTGCCCCGGGGAAACGGCAACGGTTAAGTGTCGAGACCTACCGTCTACAGTCTGTGGGAGTAGATAAAGGCGCTATTCGAAATTTGAGAGTGAAATTTTTTGGGGTCATTTTTTCATCTTCCCTCAACAATGACAACATCGCTGGAAGTTTTGTGGAATTTTGTTGTACACACAGACTATTTGTAAGTTGGACCATTTGGCAACATCCCTGAAAATTTTGCGAACTTCCCATAGACAGAGTATTTCAAAAGTCAGACCATTTGACATACAGGTACATAACAGTAATACAATTTGGAGAGTAAACCGGAATGAAGTTTAAAAATGTTTTTTTTTTAACTTTATAGAGGGGCCTTATATTTAATAAATTTGCTAACTAGTCTACAAAGTCTACATGTCAAATGGTCTGTCTTTTAAAATATTTTTTACAAAATTTTCAGGATAGATGCCTACATGGCCCAAATTTCATGAGTATTGACAGAGTAAATACCGAAAAGCTCGGTTGGACTGTCAGGATAGAATTGAATTCAATGACTGCAAGGACTCTCGTCTAGATACTGAATGTGATCCAAAATCTATGGTCTTGTAATTCGTGAATATTTTAGGCTTCAAGGTCGGGTCTGTATAATTTACCAGACATTAGAACAGGTGTGGCCAAGTTATATACTTCTCCAGCCAAACCACTATTTAATGTAATTAAATTTAAAATGTGTGAAATAGCCTAGCTAGGTCTAATATTAGGCCTACAGAATATATGATATGGCATATTGCATCTACATGATATAGTTAGAGGTCTACATATCCCTGAATATAAATTATACTTGAACTACTTGATAAATCAGCTTTGATTATGTTTTTCAATTGTGACAGAAATCTTAAAAGAGTGGAAAATACACCTACATAAATTTAAAAGTTGACCTGCTAAACTGTTTTTTCATGGATCCTTATATATATATGTGTACATTTGGGCAATCAATGCACCTAGCAGAATAAGTTTAAAATGACTGGCTCAGGCTAAAATCTTTAAAAAATCAGTGCTTTTAGTTTGACTTTATATTAACATGATCGCCATATGATGTAAACATGTCAGTCCACAGACTAGAAAGGCAATTTTTTTAAATTTTTTGTGCTGCGAATTTACCAGTTAGGCTAGATAAAGAGACGAAATTTCTGATTTCTTATTTTGGACAGCCATGTCAAAAATGAGAAATACGGGAATTACGTCTCCATATATCTAGTCTAACTGGTAAATGCGCAGCACAAAAAATAAAAAACTTTTGCAGTTCTAGTCTATGGACATGTTTACATTATATGGTCATATTAATAAGCCAAAATAAAATCACCGATTTTTTAATGATTTTAGTCTGAGCCAGTTCCTTAAACTGCTTTATTTCATCAGCTAAACTTTATAATTGCAATACTTTTGTCCTTTAACAGTTTAATACTACCTATTTGAACTGTGTCACTACTACCTCCACCCACCAACCGCTTATTAGGCTTATTCAGATCTGTGGCGGTGATAGCCTGCCTGTGTCTGCCTGCCGCCTGTTAAGCTAGCTGTGCCACTAAATGGGATTGAGAATATTGCCTCCTTGATAGGAGCCTTGTATTACATTTTTTTTATTGTTCCAATAAAAAAATAGAGATGTTTAAACCAACAGAATAAGAATAGCCCCATCCCAGTTTATAATACTGTAGATCTGGTAATTTTTGCAAGGTTTTAATTTTCGCGAATTTCAAGAAGAGGACAAATTCACGAATATAGGAGTCCCGCGAAATTAATAAATATTATAATAGCTCTACCTATCATCGAAATAAATAATTTGCGAATTCTAGACTTCGTGTAAAATCACAAATTAGCGAAAATCTGAACACGCAAAAATTACGAGATCTACAGTAATGTTAAGTTAACCATTTCACCACCGATTTTTTTTTCTACCTTCATGCAATAGCATTTACCTCAAATAAATGTCAAACAAATGTGTTAAAATATTTCATGGATTATATTTTAATTTTTATAATGGAGGAATCATTACTTCATTACAAAACTTTACACACATTTTACACAACTTTACACACATAATCGATATTTGCATGTGTCATAAATTATGTAATGCAAGTAAAATCTATTATTATGCTGATACCACTGTGTTAGCCAGCGACCCATTTTTTGGATGGGTATCAAGACAGGAAAATTGTCCAAACTACACTGTAAAGAAAGAAAATGCACCTGTAGCCAGTTAGGTGCATTTTCTTCCTTTACATAATATGCAATATGTAATTGGAAAAAAGGGCAGTTGTCAAATCCTAGCTAAGACAGTGGCTCATGCTACCCATATATGATTATCAGTAGTGGATCCATATACTAGGTGGTAAAGGGGTACTGAACCTCATTTTCAAAAGGAATTTTCTGAAAATCTATCGAAAATCATTTATTGACAACCAAAATTTCCTTGAGAGGAATCTCAAACTCAGTATATCAGACACAAAAGGAACAAGGCCAACTAAATTCACATTGTGCCCCATTAAAAAAAAAACCAGGTTAACATCCCTACTTAATATTAATATTTTTGCTTAACTTTTTATTATTTATTTGTCTAAATTCTAATTAAAAAAGTGCACAGGTGTATAAATCTGTATTCTGTATAACTAATTTCCTCTCATTTGATACTGAGAATTGTATATTACAAAGTAAATGATAACTATTAACTAGATTAGATCTGAAGTAATTCACCACTTGCACTAAATTAGAAATTGTGCATATTATGTACATTGTAATAATCTCAAATAATTCAACCCTTGCACTGACATATAAATTGTCAATTTTCTAAATGTATTCAAAATTGTGCTTCCAACATTATGAAGTTCAGAACTGTTATTTTTCTCAGTAATTATAATTATAGAAAATTTCATGTTAATGAAAAATGAGTAACATTTGGGGTGTTTTACTGCATTTATTTTTAGACAAATTCAATTCAATGATAGTTTTTGTTTCTATTTCAGATGTAAACTAGGCAGTGAGATAAAGGCAGAAAATCTGGTCTGTGCTACATTGTTGTATGAGGTTTCACAGTTATATTAACATGCTTAACATTATGGTAAGTAAAATCGATTAACACTTCCACTGCTAATCAGCACTTCAGTTGATTTTAATCTTTTTTATTTAATAGCAGGTTAGAGCAGTTATTGGAAATGAAATGAGTGTGCATCAAATTAGCTATATATGATTAATTTCCTTCAAAGTGGATGAAAAGTTGAATAACAGTTGGTAAATTATCTTATTATTTCTATGTTTTCATCTTTTAGGCATAACATTGAATAATAACTCCCAAAAATTTCAGTGTGGGAAAGACAGGTACAACATATTGACTAAAATTTGTTGCTATCATTTCAAATGAAAAAAAAAATACTTCTATATTTAAACAATGAAATATATATATTTGCAGACATGATGTTTCTTCATGCAACAAGTTCAATGGAAAGAAGTGACCATGGTGAGCTGCTCATTGGAAAAAAACATGTGCATCACAAGATTGCTACAACAGTCATATTCAACCTGTTATCTCTCTCACCTTACACTTCACCACAATGAAATTTTTAATTGGCATATCAACCAGTGTTTTGTAGTAGAATCTGTCGCAATGCACATTTTCAAATGAGATATTAAATAGCACATATTTTTCACATTTCACATGTTTGACCCACATCTTGTATATTTTGAATTCCGGTAATATTCTTTTGATCAATTGTAGTAGTATATTACATCACAATCATAATGAGGATGTACATGTATGTATTAAAATTGAAACTACAAGTAGAAGCCTAGGTTAATGTTCATGAATTATTTTGCTTGGTATGATCATATACAAATTTGGTAGTAGGCCTCCAGGCAATGAATGTACATGTAATGATCAATTTAATAATGAATTGTCAAACAATGATTTTTTAATCTTTTCAGCTAATTAACTTGGTTTTGAGGGACCCCATGGTAATTTGGAGTGTCAAATAATGTTTAGACAATTTGCAGTGATATAATTAGGCAATTCTGACTCAAAATGTGATATCTTACACTAAATTAAAAGGCATGTGAAAGTTAGGAATATTTGAATTGCGATTATTTATGAGAAATATGGTGGAAGTAAAAATGTAATGCTTCTTCAAACTGTCTACATTGTGTCATGCATTCCTATATAGTGATGTTATTTCATCTGTCATTTTCTAATGGAAACAGTTGTAAATGACAATGTTGAGTAGTAATTGGATATCATGTATTGATCTGTAAACATGTTAAATCTATGCCACTTTTAACATCTTTGCTAAGGGGTACCAATTAAAAATTAGCCCTTTAATAGGTTAATACACATCATACATGAAAAAGTACATCATATTCAGATATTAGGTATTAAAATTTCTATTGAAAATATGTATGCATGTATTCAGCTGATAAGAAAAGGTATGTTTAGATAATAACAAAAGGTAGTTGATTGATACAACCTATATAAATTAATGGCATAAAGTGATAAACAAAGTGAGTGAGAATGAGCACACATGTAATCAAGTTATGACAATATATAAAATTACAACTCCTTAGTTACCGGTATATATAAAGGTTAAAATTGTGATTCAACCATTGTCCTATGCATTTATGTAAATTCCAGCTTCAAATCATATATCCATAATATTTATTAAATATTGATCAAAAATAGATATTTAACTAATTTAGCTTAATTCATAGAATGATTATTAATGCCAGTTTTTTTATCCCCTGCCCGTAGGGGAAGAGGGATTTTAGTTGCGCCAGGATTCTGTCCGGCGTCAGGTTTTCTTGTTGGCGCAAAAAATCAAAACCTACCAGTTAATTTTTTTTTTAATTTTAACATGACATTCTTAGCAACATGGGGATGTGCAAGTGATTTTTTAAGATGCTACCAGAATTCAATATCGCCACCAGAAGTCAACTCTAAAAAATTTTGTGAGCGCAAAAACTTTTAAAACTTAACGTCTGAAATTATTCGAATTTTACTATCACATTCCCCACCATATGGAGATGTGCAGGTGACTTTTTTGAGGTTTCACTGAAATTCAAAATGCCCGCCACGGTTCAACTTGAATTTTTTGGTGGTCGCTGAAACTTAAAAAAATATTTTGGCCAGTTTTTTTTTAATTTTAAAACACATTCCCAGCAACATGTGGATGTGCAAGCGATTTTTGAAAAATGCTACCCAAATTCAACATGGCCGCCAGAAGTCAACTCCAAAATTTTTTGTGGGCGCAAAAACTTTAAAACTGAACGTCTTAAATTAGTCAAATTTTACAATCACACTCCCCACAATATGGAGATGTGCAGTTGATTTTTTCAAGGTTTTACCGAAATTCAAAATAGCCGCCACGGATCAATTTCAATTTTTTTGAGATCGCAAAAATTAATAAACTTAGGTCGTATATTACTTAATTTTTACTATCACATTCCCCGCGATATGGAGATGTGCATGTGATTTTTCAAGGTTTTACCGAAATTTAAAATGGCCGCCATGTATGATAGCCTCTACAAATGAGTTATAATTCATCTGGTGTAGTGTATTTATTAATGGTGAATGCTCTGATTGCATATAAAAACAACAATTACAATACATATTGTACATGTTGTAGGCCTGCTTAATATTATCATTATATATTAGTATTTAAGTTTTTTGTGCAGTTCAGTGTGTGTTTTTCATTCCTTAATTGTGTATAGGGCATACACTACATGCAATATCTTTCAACAAATGTAATAATATAATGAGAGGAATATCAGAACTGAAAAATAGGGTAACAAATGTGGATGAAAACTAATGTTAAGAATTCTAGAAATGTAAATTAAGTCTGAAGTTTTCTACTCTCACATTCTAGAAATAATATGCTTGATAATTAGCAAGGGATATTACTGTGTATTTTTTTTTTAAATTAGCAATATATTGCAATAATTTGTTGCTGACCAAATTTATTTGTCACAGAAAAAAATATTGCTGGGACAGATGAGAAATTATTCCAGATAGGCCTACTTGAAAAATGTATAATATATATGTATTGATAATGAGTGTGAAATAAAATTGAAACATTTTGTTTATTCCTGTTCAATCAATCTAATTTTAAAATACTTATAGTCAATAGCAAGGTTGACCTCCTGCTTAAAAATCAGTGAATGTTTCCTAGGTTGGAGTCACATCTAGACCTAAATTGTAAGTCAACAGGATTTGTTTTTAAATTTTTTCGGGGACAAACAAATTTTCGGAGAGCTTATTCCGCAACTTCAGACATATTTAATAACCCCCCACAACAGACGGCTATTGTGATCCTTTTGTCATAGGCTCCCATATAGTGATCTTGAAAGTGACAGTTTTTTCGCCCGATCCAGGTAGGATATTCGTTTTTTCGCAAAGTGTTTTTAATAGTCCCCTATATTAATAAATGCACCATTTTGAGCGATCAATTTACCAAATAGGTCCAGGCCCTATGCTTTCTGTTGGTTTTTCACATATTTTTTGTAATATTGATAGACAAAATTGGTGTTTGCATGGGTAGAGGTTAGCAGTGGTGGATCCAAGGGGAGAAGGGCACCCTATGTTTTGCCAAACTTATAAGCCTCCCTTAAAAAATGCAGGGCAAACCCCTGTGGCGCCCCCTTCTCTTCAGATAACGGATCACCGCAATTCAGGCCTAGATCATAAATTCGTTGGCCTCTTTTTTGATTATATTTTTTACAAATTTTTTTTTTAATACGCTAACGTGCGGATGGGGTGGTGTGAGACCTTATATTTTCTGTACCAGTGTAGTGTAGGCCTAGACTACACTTTAATCAGCAAATTCCACCCTCCACAAAGGTTCACAAAGTGTTAGGCCTATGCGTAGTGGAGGGCGATATTCTTGTAACAGTAGCAAGTATAGCCTCCAAACACAGCCACTAGTAACATCTATATAATTGAGGGTGCACATGGGTTAAAAAACGAACGGCGAATCGCCTGTTCTTAGGGTCCGCACATCGAGGATTTCAGCTTATAAATAGTGTAAAAACTGAATCTTAAAATTTATATATATTTTTATCTATATTTATATCATTTTTCCCTTATAAAAAGCGAATAGCTGGGTAAAAAGTGAGCTGGGAATAATCCATAATTTCCAGGACCCATGTGCACCCTCGTAATTATGCAGGCCTATAATATGCATGATTTAGGCTACAGGCTATCAGTGATTAAGCCTACCAGTGGGCTAATACGATTGTTCAGAGAGTAGCTAGGCCTAAAGACTGGCTAGGCCTAACGTTACAGGCTGGCCTAGATGTGGGCTCCGAAAATATGCATAGAATGGCAATTGACTGTTCTGTCAACTGTCTGCATCCTGGGTGTGTTTGTGTGAGGGGGGGGGGGGGGTCTGCAAGACCTCTTGCATTTGTATAGGCCTACCCAAAAATGTATTGAAGCCTACCGGCGTATGTATAGGTCTAGCTTATAGGCCTAGTCATACACACTAAATTGGCATATTATAGGACCTAGACTATAGGATAGGTCTAGCTAGTAGCG
This sequence comes from Flabesymbios commensalis, assembly GCA_964017125.1. Taxonomy (NCBI): domain Eukaryota; kingdom Metazoa; phylum Annelida; class Polychaeta; order Terebellida; family Flabelligeridae; genus Flabesymbios; species Flabesymbios commensalis. The sequence continues at coordinate 106,868,545 of OZ024904.1, read as the reverse complement.
GTAGCCGAAGTCAGTGGGGCGAATCAAGCTAGTAGCGGTAGCCGACGTCAGTGGGGCGAATCAACTGGGCCACGGCCTGCAGCTGCGTCTCAGCTTATTGTGTGGAAAATTCATTAAAAATTTACATGTAAATCAGCGAAATTCATTCACCCCTGCTAATGTGAAAGTAGGAAAAGTGCACTGGATGTAGCCCCAGTGGCTGAAACAGGTTTCACGGCTACACTAGATGCATCTCGAGCAATTCCAAAATTCCCCCGTGGGCCAAAAAAATTTGAATACAGAGCACCCTCTTAGTTCACTTATTTGTGTATTCTGCAAAGTCAAATCGCCTACATAATTTGTTATAAGTGGTCGTAAACGAGGATACAAATGGCTATTGTAAATTGTGACAGCATGTGCTGACAAGGATCAGCAAAAATTGTATAATTTTTTTGTCTGAAACCGGTGGTCGTAGCCAATCCAAAGGGGTTGAACCCAATATTCTAAGCCACATAAAAATGTAATTGGTTCAGTGAAACATTTGTGTCCAAAAAAATGAGCCAACACCGAAAACATGCTATTTTAAATTTGGTGAGGCATCCGACCTGCGTGTCAGTGATAGGGCCTACATTTATTCATTTTGAAAGTCGAGCTTTATATGCGATATAGTTCATAGTATTCGGGCAGAACAATTTAAAAATGCCTATCTTCATACCTAAACTAGCAAAATCGTTCAGCACTAGGTTAAAATAAATGAAAACAATAACTGAAAAGTAACGAAAACAACAATAATGACGGGATTTCCCGCGATATTTTAACACTCCTGGGAGTGCCAGACAGTAGACCTACAAAACAAACCTCGAAAATGATCACAGACAGCGCACTGACAGTTTAGGGTGGTGATACCACAATATCAGGGGCGTTTTTGACCTATTCACAGCAATAGTGAAGTTCAGCTCCCTCTGGCTTCCTCCTCGGAAATTAACATGGGGGCCGAGGTCGGGGTATGCCTACTCTAACCCCAGCGTGACAGTACACTGGCAAGCCTCGTGCGGACCGAGGGGTGAATTCTTAGCTAGGCCTACTCACAGTGTGGTTGTCTAGCTTGTTACTTAGTGATCTGATTGTTTGTAGCTCTTGGTCTCGTGGCTAGGTTTCAAAGCAATTGACACTTGTCGTAAGGCCCGGGCAGACCGGTTATAGGGCTCGCTAACTCAACAAACAAACAAACATAACTTGACCAATGAGAGGGTGACTTGATCGCGTGTGCGGAGCATGCATGTTCAAGTGTGTCATCTGAGAACGGCTATGATGTCTCAGTGGAGTTGGGAATAAAGTCATTATTCTTCGAAAAAAACGGGACTATGAGGATGGTTTAGGTTAGGTTTTGGTCATATTTTTGTGTATTATGTATTTTGACTGCAAAAACGGGGCATTAAACGATTTAAATTCACAGTTCTGAGCATCTATCCCGGCTGCGTTTCATAAGCTTATTATTTTCCTGACTGCATGAAACTTCTGGCTGAACTCCCAGCATGCCCGGTCGCTATAAACACAAACACCATCTCAATTGCATGCGAGCGTGGGTTGCCCACTTCCGCTGTGAGAGGTTCAGTCAATTTCTGCCTATCTAGCTGCACGTGTTGTTCCGGCGTGAACGCGTGTGCCAGTCAGAATAGCTGACTTCCTTCCAATTTGATGATTTCCTTCATCATGATTCAGGCTGATTCACCTCCGGATCAGCATTATCTTGGGGTGTGTTATCTTCCCTGGTGTAAGTGGATTATGATCAGTGGACCATCCCACTCAGAATCTTAAAATTAATATCATCTTAACTTTCTCTTATTTGCATTGGAAAAGTTAAGGTTATCTTAATTTTTCTAATGCAAAGAAGAGAAAGTTAAGATGATCTTAATTTTAAGATCCTTAGTGAGACGGTCCCCAGATGATAAGTAGGCCTGTTATTGCTTAAAGCGTCAAGCTAACTAATTTAATTTTTCACCAACTTAAAGTTGTGTCTCACCCACAACTTCACGTGGTTGACAGTTACTCATCTTTGTTTAATTTGAGACCAAACATTGGCACATCTTGATGTTTAAACGGTCATTTGGTTCTCAATAACAATGACTCAAACGGTTTAAAAACGCAAAATTGGTTTATTATGAAATGGACAATGTCCAGAGAGCCCACGGCCAAATCAATTAGGTCATCATTCAATTACTAGGAGGGGGGTCTGTTTTTTGATGTATAAACGGTCGTTTGGTTCCCAATAACAGAGACTGAAACGGTTTATAAACTCAAAATTAGTTTAATATAAAATGGACAATGTCCAGAGAGCCCACGACCAAATCAATTAGGTCATCATTCAATTACTAGGAGGGGGGGTCTGTTTTTTTTTATGTATAAACAGTCGTTTGGTTCCCAATATCAATGACTCAAACGGTTTATAAAATAAAAATGTACAAATGCACTCTACCCCAATGATGAGCTTGAAAGTACAGTAAACTTAATTTGAAAAGTGGAACAGTGAAACAATCATGTTCTAATATAACACTTTTATATATAGTTGTGTGAAAAGAAAAACTTTCAATTTAGGCTAAAACAGCGGTATCTAGTTTTCATATTGCTAACATTGGAAAATCAAATGAATCTGGCTTTAGGCCACTTGTGGGCACATACATGCCAAATTGGGCCAGGAGAACCTCCTGAGGATGTTGAGATGAGTGAGATGACCCTGCCCTCCAGACAAAGGATTCGAAATTCAAACCCTATAAGTCTTAAGCCGAGCACGCTATCTCTCGGTCACGGAGGCGCCCCACAATTCTGAGTTTTACGAGTGGATGAGGAAGAAACATTTTTGTTTCTTTCAAACCGCCGAGACCGGGAAAAAGAATCCGAACTTTTTGTGAAAGGCAGCGGTGCTAACCACTACCCTCGCCGCCCCCCCCCCCCCACCCCTGCTACAATGGGACCAGGTGGGGAGCTGGCCACATGTCCGTGGATAGGTTGAAATCTTCAGAGAGCTTAACCCTCACAGCGCGGGGATAGACTTTAGACGTCAGAATCTCACGTCAGATTCTGACGTCTAAAGTCGATCCCCGGCACTGTAATAATAAAAAAAAATTATAATGGCTGTAGACCCATAACATAGGTATTCAAATGAATTGGGAAGAGCTGACTAAGACATTTATGATGATTTCAAATTAAAAAAAAAACTTTGATCTCCATGTTTTATACAAAAATAATTTCGCGTTGTAAAGGTTAACCCTTCCCGCGCTACGGGCGTCTATGTAGTCGTTTTAATCCGTTTTATTTCCCAATAAAATCACGCATATTGGGAATGAAATGTGTGTTTGAACATTAAGATTTACAAATGTTTCGTCGCAAATTAACCAAATATTAGTAATTTTCACCCACTTGAAGTTGTGGGCCGCGGTAGCGAGACACAACTTCAAGTAGGTGAAAATAAAAATTATTTTATATAGCGCTTTAAGAGTTCAAAGTACATATAACTGGTTGAATACAAAGACACTTCCTAACCATTAATGTCCTCTGTTTTTGTTCTACAACCGTAAAATCGCACGATGTATATGTGAGTCATACGTTTTCTTGAAATTTAATTATGGCATAATTTTGAGCTACATATTACTCTAAATTATGTAAATTATCAGATTACCTGGCAATACTAGAATGATGTCAACCCAATGCTGGCGTAACGTTGGGCCACCGTCTACGACGCCGTCCCAGCATTGCCCTTCGCTCTGCATAGTGATTGGGGCTGACCACGCATTGTAGAGTGAAGCATTGTCCCAGCATTAAAGTAATCATAATATGGTTGATATTAAGCACTGCAAATCCTGTATCCTGTCAAAATTAAGTCAAGTGTAGACGAGGGTAGGTGGTGTATCATTATGATTATTCATTATGTGGCTTCAGCCCTGGTGAAAAAAAAATATCGCAATACATAAAATGTATTGTAATTTTTACAGCAGAGCAATTCAATGTGAAGGCTGGCTGTTTTTTTAGATATTGTGGAAAATTCATTGCTCCAGTCAGTCTGAGGGCGGGGGCCTTAGGGTAGTGGTTAGCACCACTGCCTTTCACGCCAGAGTCCGGGGTTCGGTTCCCGGTCTAGGCGGTTCGAAAGAAACAAAATTGTTTCTTCCCCATCCACGTGTGAAAGTTAGTATTGTGGGGAGCCTCCGTGACCGAGAGGTAGCGTGCTCGGCCTCAGACCGCCAGGGCTCGAATTTCGAATCCTGTGTCTGGAGGACAGTGTCATCTCAATCATCTCACCATCCTCAGGAGGCTCTCCTGGCCCAGTTTAGCCTATATGTGCACAAAGGTGGCCTAAAGCCCGATTCATTTCATTTTTTTTTCCAGTCAGTCTAATGAAGGTTTGTGCCGTATAACGAAGCTATTCAAAGATGCAAGTTGTCTAATTTTCCATTTGCTTATTGTGATGGAAAAAGTGATAATTAAATGAATAACGTAATTAGGGATGAATGGTGCAATCAAACGTAATCTGCAAATGAAAAACATCAAATGAGACCATAATAAACAGCTACTAGTGTAGAATACACAGAATACTCCCAATATCAGAGAAGATTGATAAAGATTTGACAAACAGAATATGTATGCAATCAAACACACATAAATACATGATCAAAACATCATACAATATGAAGCGGAGGTAACGAACAATTACATATCACAGTAAAGACAGCACTAGACCAGATTCGATATGTCTAATCACTTCCAACACCCATACCTCATTCGCCAGATTGATTAGCCTGTCTGTGTTTGTACCACTGACCATGTCACCTCTGGAGATTACCAGAAGGTCAATATTTCGCCATGTATCAGGTCTCTCCGACTCTGTGACTGATTGCGTAATAAACCACAGGAGACTTCACACGTGAAACAATCACTAATTATTACTGGAAAGACATGTGATGCGTCATTTGTATTCTGTATTTTTTTCTAAAAAAATTATTGTTTGATATATTCACGTTCAATTAGAAAACGTTAGATATGTTATTTGTTTGTTTCTCATAGTTCTCTGAACAATAAGAAATGCCCCTCGACATCGGGTGTTTTTTTGTTTGTCCCCAATGTCACTATTTTCTCTTCTGCTACTTTTATTTTCACGTCTTTTTGTCATTATCGCTTTCAGTGCGGGGATCACCTTTAGACATCAGAACCTAACGTACATAGACGTCAGATTCTGACGTCTAAAGACGATCTCCAAACTGAAAGAATTGAAAATTCATAATGGCCCTAGAACCATAACATAGGTATTCAAATGAAGCGGGAAGAACTAACTAAGATGATTCCAAATTGAAAAACCCTTTGGTCTCTATTGTTTGTATACACATATTTAAGCTCTTAAAGGTTTTAAGGGGTACTGGGATGATTGCTAGTAGTAGTACTTTTTGCCCCAATCCGGGGAGGATCATTAGGGATCTGTTTCGTCTGTTGGATGCTGTGTACGGCATTGTACGGGAACACTAGTCTACAGCAATCATCCAAGGGCAGCCGCATCCTCCTCGTATCTAGCCAAAATCTTCGAGCGGATTGCCAGTGGCGTACCCTGGTTCCTCCGCTCAACAGCGGAGCCAATGCAGCACCCGCATCAGTGCTGGCGCTGATGTAGGCCGTGGTAGCCTTAAATAACCGGCAATAGCGTGTTTGACATTAGGTCTCTCACGCGGGATGAATGGAGTTACGCAGAGGGGGTGATCCTTCTTATTGTTACTCTGGGGACTATCCGACCCGAGGATAGCGGAGCTGCGCGAAATGCAACGGTGTTTCAGCATTAAATTGTACAGCGAAACCAAACTTCTCCGGCCATCTGGGCATGTCTGGGGGTAGATTCCCTAGACATGCCCAGAACCCCTTATCGGGCGAGCGAATGTAAACGCTATCAGTAACCCACCATGCCCTATCACCCCCACCCTCACATCATCATCTGTACATCATTCATCTCATCAATTGACTACAACGTTTTTATCGTATCACAATGTCACTTAGTGACGAAAAGTGACGTAAAGCAATGATTTACTACTACTACTACTGAAGGTTTGAATATTCTCTTTGGTTTAGACGCTGACCCAAGGTTTAGTTGGTTGGATGCTGGCCCATCGTCTGCGACACCGAGCCAGCATCAATCCAACATTGGATCAGTTCTCTCCGACGTGATTCCTAGTGATTGTAATGAACACATAAAAGTAACAAATATCGTTAATCTTGTATTCCCTTATTGAAAATAAGGTGAATTATGGACAATAATTAGAGCATTCATTTTCGCATCAGCACCAATTTAGTCTTGAATCTTCTCTCGGAGGTGACAAGTAAAGATTAATAGTAGTGAGAGGAACACATTTCAGATGAAAGAAAATAATGTGATTTATAGACAATAATTGGACCATTCACCTTCATTAGCGACACATCGTTCACATATACATGTACATCACCCAGATTTTGCAAAACAGAGATAGCCAAGGTCGAAAACATGTTTACAAAAATATAAAACCAAAATCCAAAAGAAAATATAGAATATATTATGTGCCCTCGCTCGGCAAAAATAACCTCGTCGCTATAACCTTGAGTAAAATAGACATTGACTTTCAGTCCATTATTAGAAAAGGTAGCCTACTTCACGATAGGTTATTTCAAGTGCATGATCCACAATTAGACGTCTACAAAATGGCTTTGACATTATCACTTACGATATCAATTACTAATTATTGTTACCAGTGCTTAGTGCGATTTGTTTAAATTTTCCCATTGGTTCCTTTATATCAGTGTTGATTTGTGTTTTCAATAATTAATCAGGTATCAGCTATGAACATATTTTTTCCCATATGGATCATCATGATATTCACAGAATTATCTTTGTCTCATAGCGAGACAAATCCAGGTTGTAATGTGGAATATGTATTTTTACACGTGTTAAAAATGGCCGCTATCATTGTAATGTGGCTGATTTATGGGAACAAAGAATGTATCTGCCAAGCTAGAAAGAGCGTGATATATTTCGCTCACGCATATATATTTTATCACAAGAGATTATTATACATTTCGAGGTTTTGATGGGTGGATTAATTAATTGTTTCATATCTAAATAAAATTGATGAGTGTTTAAAAAATACGCACACATTATGACGTTCTGAAAATATGTAAACCACACGTTTTCTCGGCAATCAAGGGACGCTCCCCTGTGTTGGTGAAACCCTGTAACAGTTTTTATAAATCCAAAGAAATCATCATAATTGTTTCTCCGCTTCATTTGAATACCTATGTCATGGGTCTATGTCCATTGTAAATTTTAGGCTTTAGATAATCTATAGACGTCAGATTATGACGTCTAATGTCGGTCCCCGCGCAGGAAGGGTTAATGACAGTCTAGCTTTACACCAATTCCCACGCGTCTACAGACGTCAGATTATGACGTCTAATGTCGGTCCCCGCTCAGGAAGGGTTAATGTCAGTCTAGCTTTACACCAATTCCCACGCGTCAATAGACGTCAGATTATGACGTCTAATGTCGGACCCCGCGCAGGAAGGGTTAATGTCAGTCTAGCTTTACACCAATTCCCACGCGTCTATAGACGTCAGATTATGACGTCTAATGACGGTCCCCGCGCTGGAAGGGTTAATGTCAGTCTAGCTTTACAACAATTTCCACGATCTATGGACGTCAGATTATGACGTCTAATGACAGTCCGGTGATTCAGACTTTGATCTAGCTTTAATCTAAATACCACACACCCCATCTCTCCACAGGAATATGATAATAATGTGCATGATGCAACCCTTCGGGAACGAGAAGGTTTGTTTGAAGGTATTTTCTTAGGTCATTTTGCTTCACCTTGAGAGGAAATTCTGGTAATAATTTATATCTTGTAACGAATGGAAATGGAATAAATGCCTGGGTGTAACCATCGCCGTCAGAGTGACACATCCCATAATAGCTCACATTGGTAGCAACGAAATAATAAGACGTGTCACAATAAATTATTCTCACATTACGCAAAATCGATTATTATTCTCCACATTTTGTTTTCAAGTCATGATCTGATTTTATCTATCATTGGTGTCCAGAATGGTTGATGCATCAAACACAAATTGTCTGCGTGCTACGGAAACATCACCGGTTCGTATCAGGTATGATCACCTAGCCCCCGCTTTATTCGTATATCCCAGCAAATGCGACATCTTGTTGGACCAGCGTTGGCAGTGGACCACCAGTAAACCAACATTGGGACAACTCAAAGTTTATAAAATCACACAATTTGTGATATTTTATTTTCATGAAAAATATATTGTTTCCTTGTTTAAAGAAAGACATTGCGTTAACAATTACGGTTTTAAATGAATGAAGCTAGAAACAAACAGTTCAACAACACTAGGATTTATTAGGGACGCACGAAATTCCAGATTTCTTATTTCGGACATGCATGTCCAAAATAAGAAATACGGGAATTTCGTCTTTATATCCCGCTTAACTGGTAAATGCGCAACACAAAAAAAATTATAGTCTATAGACATGTTTACACCATATGGTCATATTAAAACGATATTAGCCTGATTGTGTCGCTTTAACGTTTTTTTTCTGCTGATAACATATACGCAGCGAACGTATATCAACACCTTTTGTCGATTTTGGGGCTAATTTTTTTCTAGATTTTTCTTTTTTAAACTCTAATAAGGAATAAATGACAAGTTGCATATTCCTATTCAGAATAAGTAGCTGCTACGTATTTATTGTTCGTTCAAAAAAAAGAATAAGTAACTGTAATTCCCTATGCGTTCCAATAAGGAATACAGGTAAGTCACTGTAATTCAGCTAATCATTCAACTATATCAAAGTCTTTGGTGTAAATAAATCTCTGTTGGTAGTTTGTCAGATTCTATCTATCAGCCCTGAAATCTCTGGTGTATCACTTACTCTCTGAATCCTTACTGAAGCCTTGTTGATTCTTTGCTGTCAGTAATTGAGAATGAACAGACATCAAAATAAATGGATTCACTCTACAGACACTTCACATTCGTTTTCTGTGTGGTGTTGTAGATTTGTTTTGTACGTTTGTTTTTGCTTCTTTGGTATCATCAACGTCTCATCATCATGTCATATCATTTATTATTATTTTTTTCTAAGCCGTGAAAAACTCCTAAAATCATTACTTTACTTATAGAGGGATTCTATTACTTCACAAATAGCGGGATATCAGAATTAATTTAACCTTTCCAGTGCGAGGACGACCGTGTTTAGACGTCAGAATCTGACGTCTATTGACTCTTTCAGTGGACTGTCTTTAGACGTCAGAATCTGACGTCTATTGACTCTTTCAGTGGACCGTCAATAGACGTCAGATTCTGACGTCTATTGACTGAAAGACCCTTAGCATGGGTAATCATGTTAAGCGGAAAAAGCTAACTAAGACAATTTTGCTGACTTCAAATTGACTTTCCTCTCCAATGGTTTATACACTTTTCTGTGTTGTAAGAGTTTGTTTAGGTGTTTGTTACAAGTTTATCCCTTAAAGCGCTGATTTTTTTTATAAAAACCTTGGAGACCAAAGGGATTTTTTCAATTTGAAATCATCATAACTGTCTTATTTAGCTCTTTCCGATTCATTTGAATGCCTATGTTATGGGTCTACGGCCATTAGAAATATCTTTAATCTTACAGGGCGGAGATCGACTTTAGACGTCAGAATCTGCGTTGATCGACTTAACCCTTCAACTTTGACAAAATGGAGGTCAATTGTTTTCAAATATTGCTGATCGATGTCACATTTTATCTTTAACATGTTTAAAAGGTAGTTCTTAATGTGCTAGCTAAAAAAAATGAAAACCCGAATCTATGCGGCATCGGTGGTTAAAGGGTTAATTTAGACGTCAGAAGCTCTTGACAATAACTAATTCATTTGTATGGGTCTTATTATGTCACTTGTTAATTTCGTCAGACTGTATCAACCCTGACATGTCTGCAGTAGTACGTGTTTTGATATATTATATTATTTATTCGTTTACTGCCAACAAGAGACATTGAACCAATGTCGGTTTAATGTTGGTCCATCGTCTCTGATACTGTCCCAGCATTAAGCCAGCATTGGTGTTTGCTGGGGTGTGACTAATATATAACGCAGCAATCACGGGACGTTGAGCTTAAAACGATGACAAATTTTAATATAAACCATGGAGACCAAAGGGTTTTGTTTCAATTTGAAGTCATCATAAATGTCTTAGTTTAGTTCATAAATGTCTTAGAATACCTACGGTGTGGGGCTACGGCCATTAGTAATATTGTACTCTTTTAGTGCGGGATAATCTTTAGCTGTCATATTCTTTTAGACATAATTATACAGAACACACCACATAAAACATGGCATTTTTTACTATATTTTCACAGCCAGCCACTTTTTATCTGCCATACACGTGTCGAGTGGTGTACAAGGTGCATGCCTACATCACAAATCGTCTGTGTTCTGTGCTAAAGACACATCAACTAGAATTAGCCCGACTATCTGTTGGGACCACATTCTCATGAGACACGCAAACACATTACATCAACTCCTTCAACGCTTTATATCATGGTGGAAGCATACAGGGAAAGCTAAGAACCAGCAAACATTAAACTTGGAATCATGTTAGATCAATGTTGGGCCAACGTCTGCGACGTAGGCCGACAACGCTCCAACAATGGCTCAATGTCTTTTTTTTCTGGGAATTCTTTGTTTTGTAATCACAAACGGTGGCAGTTATCCCAGAAAGCACAAAACATTGAAACAATGCAGGTTTAATGCTGGGCCAACATTAACTGGTGAACCAACATTAAGTATTATATAGCTAAATTAAAGAATTTAAATTTTAAATTTTCACCCACTTGAAGTTGTGTCTCGCTACCGCGACCCACAACTTCAAGTGGGTGAAAATTACCCATATTTGTTTAATTTGATGCCAAACATTTGCAAATCTTGATGTTTAAACGCTTATTTCGTTCCACGCGGCGATTAAAACTATCATTGTCCTGCTTTGCTTAGTGCAAATGTTGATGTTTAATCCTTTAAGCCCTCACGATGCATTAAAGCATCATTTTACATCCCTAAAAACAGACTCAAAATTGCCATTAAACTGGTTTACCAATACATTGCAATTTTCTTTAATTTTGAACTCACTTCAAGTCATTTTCATCCACTACAAGTCGAGAATTGCGACAGCAATTCGCGGCTTGTAGTGGATGAAGATGACATTGGTAGAGTCAGGCTTGAAAGGGTTAAACACTCATTTCATTCTCAAGAACAGTGATTTGATGAGTAAATAAAACTCATAAAAAACGACTACAGTGATGACTGTCGTGTACCTAGATATTTCATAAAGTGGACCTGAGCATTATCAAGCGTCACGTACATAATTGAGAATTATAATAATATCTCAACCATGGCACCGCTGATTCACAGCTATGTTGAGAAATTTAATTCAGTGAAAACATATTTAATTAATTTAAATACTTTAAAATTATTCAAATATTAGATAATTTAAATATTATAAATATTCATTTCTTATTCCCAAAATGACATCTGTATTTATAAATGGATGTTTTATTATGGAAACTGAAAACATAAGTAATAATTATTTCAAAAAGAGATACCACTTTCAAAAAGTGTAATAAGGGCGGTAATTGGAAGCACCAGATAATTACATGGTCCTATATTTGAATGTAAACTATGTTATCTGCTCCAAACTTGAAGCCATGGTGATAACCAACAAGTGGTCTCGGCTAGGTCCGATTTATATTACCATTGAGCATATATTGGTATTTCGACCTTAGACGTCGGAATCTGACGTCTATGGACGACATTAATGGCAAGGAAGTGCCATTTCATTTAACCAGTTCGATGCATTTCTAATCATTGCAAATATTCCAAAATATCAGCAATCCATTAACAGACATGCCACCAACACTCCATCTGCCCCGCTGTTTACTTGCACATAAGTAATATAATATATTTGTATAATGTCGGTGGGAGCCGGTGGAGCTCAGATTGCCAGCTCTAAAATTGTCCACCGCAATTATGCTCTATAATGTTTTGCACATAAACATACATTATTATGTTAACTAGTTATCGTTATTGTGACCTCATATAATAGCTTTTTATTGCAGACAACTAAGTATAGTTTTGTACTATTCAAGTCTACTTCCAAGAAGAGCACTGGCGTAGAGTACATTGGTATAGAAGGGTGTAGACGTCAGCAGTGATAACGTTCATGCTGTCCTTCATTCACTGACGACTGAAACTGAGAATCAACAGAAACCTCGCTTTGAGCGACTGAGGACAACTAGAGATAAAACTAATGGTTTTCACTCAGCAGTATAGGCCCGAAGTTTTGTTTCTTGGGGGCTCACTTTGCACAACAAAACGAAAGTAATGAATCATCTCTTGCTCTAGCCCATGTAATGTAAATATAATTAACCACAAGGTACAATACAAGCCATACAAATCGTCTAATGTACAAACGCTGTTTCAAAGTAGGCTGGTAATTCACCTTTTAAACAATGCCATCAATGTGTCTAAAAAAAAATCGGGGTATGAGCATGATCAAATAAAAATGTCGTAAACTGTTAAATACGATGTAACATAGATCGAAGGGAAATGGTGTTTTTTCGAATATTAAGAAGGGCAACATGGCGCTCATGAAGGGCAACACGGCGCTCATGAAGGGCAACATGGCACTCATGAAGGGCAGCATGGCACAGCGCCATGTTAGGAATGGCTAGATAGAACAGTGGACCATCAGCTCTTTATACTTTATACGAGTACTCATTAGATACTGGCTGTGTGTGTGGGGGGGGGGGGGGGGGAGGTAGGGTGGTGGTGATGTTGAGATTAATATAAAACATGGTAAAGGGTCATGGAGATCTCAGACGATTTGCTGTGATATTTAAGTCGAGCCTGCCTGAAGGAGCATGATAAATATATGACATATATCTTATAGTTAGGTATAAACCTCCCATGAGGAGAGCAGCGTGGGTGTCTCTGGTGTAAAATAATACAGTGAATTACTAGCCCCAGTATGTCATTTCATATCTTCTCTCCCAGCAAACATGACACTTCAACCGAGTGTTATTTTAATGGTGGGCCAGCGTCGCAGACGGTGGCCCAGCATTGAAACAACTCTGGAAAACGCTTCGTGTTTGCAGAGCTGCATTTGATATTATTATGTTCATAAATTAGAATCCTACATGCTGCCAGTAAATGATAGGCCATCTTCACCATGTTTTGAAGTATCAATTAGAATGCAACGAGAGATTGGTAGAGTATCATTTAGATCTTCATATTATATTTACACCGACTCCACGTCGTGGCAAGGTACTTTAATGTCAAGGTCCGCATTAAATTAGATAATATCATGTTTCAAACACAGTTTTGATGGAAACAGCTAAAAAACGATCGGAAAGCATCGACTACTTTAACTAAAATTATTATGTCGATGATCAGCATTTGAAAAAAACGTATACCAGTTTTATGATCACAATGTTTTAATAGTAATTTGAGATGTTTATTAATAATAATATCAAGTGTCGGTGAAATATATAATATATTTTATTTCAATGACCCCAAAATTAAAATTGTCGTCAAAAATTGCATTATGGGATCTCAAAACCCGAACTTAGGGCTAAAAACACATTTCTAGGATTGCCGGAACTGCATTGATAATCGATTACTTTTTTCGGCGGCCATTTTGGAAATCTGCAAATTAGCTAATTAAATATGCAAAATCTCGAATGGTATCTGGCAGATTTGAAATCTACGAGAAAAAATACAATAGAAACCGTTGTGAAAAGTTTGACAGACATGTTTATTAGATTGGTTAGGATATATCCCTGTCTATGGTTGTCTTGCAATGCTCGCATGTTATGGGCCGAATTTTTCTGAAACCTGTTGTTACAGTATTCGTCCGAGTTGTTGAAGGTGACGCGCATCAATTCAATTCAATTCAATTTATTTATTTATGCTTGAAACATACATACATGCAAATAATTTTAAAAATGCAAAGGAGACCCACAAAAGGCTTATGATAAACCGCTCCCATACAGGCCACCCTTCAATAGAGTAATATATATAGTTTCTGAAAAACTGCATACGTCGCTTGGAAGACGGAGAGACAAAAAAAACGGCCAATAATAAAATAGTGACATTAATGCGGAGGGAGAAGCAGACAAATACGAGTGTAGGCTATGTATCAACGCAAAAACAGAGACACAAATTATATATATTAAGAACGTTAAAATTAGCGGACTGCATGGATATAAAATATAATAATACGATCTTATATGAATGAGACAACGTATCAACCAGTAAAGCACCAGCTTACATGAAATTGTCTTTCGCGGTGGGTAAAAATCGTTGACATATTGTGTTATTTCAGAGCTAAATTTTCATTCATCGCAACTCGATATGGCAGCTAATAAAATATTAAAAATTGAGTGTATTAATTATTGATGCTTTCCATGTGATCATTTAGAAATTTTAACACATAATTATTCATTTTTAAAACAGGAGACAGTATGTTGTAGAACATTGTAAATATATTAATTAATAATTGTCATTGTGTAAAGTTTATATTGCAAAAAACAATGTATAGACTTCATGGGTAGAAATCGACACGATCCTGGCTTAATGTTGGACCCGCGTCACAGACGGTGGGTCGACCTTAACTCTCATCCCGCTAAGGTAATTTATTTTAATTTTCAACCACTTGAAATTGTCTCTCAGTACCGCGACCCGCAATTTCAAGTGGGTGAAAATTACACAGATTTGCTTAATTTGAGACCAAGCATTTGATGTTTATCTTGATGTTTAAACACCCATTTTGTTCCCAATATCAGTGAATTTGATCAGCTAAGAAAATTGATTAGAAACGACTATGGTCGCGTTTTAGGGTTGAATCAGTCTTGTATTTACTCTGGCACCTGCGATTGTCACCCTAACCATCGATTTTCATCCTCCGAGCTCAAGATTTGCTGTGGTAGCTCTTCCATCCTTGGCTTTCCATTATCAGCAACCATGAAATTAAGAATGATAGAATGCTAAAATAAAAGTTATCCACATTACGTTGTATATATAACAATAAACTTATGTTTTGAAAAAGTATTGGCGAACAGCTATTATATTCAGTCTCGTTTACTAGATAGTCTACAGTTAACCTTGTGACCTCAGGCTGTTAGATTTGTGACTGAAGGGTGTTTATCTGACGTCTATAGACGGTCCCCGCACTGGAAGAATTAAAAAATTATAATGGCCGCACACCCGTAACATAGGTATGCGAATGAAGCGAAATGAGCTAAATGAAACATTTATGATGATTTCAAACTGAAAACAACCCTTCGGCCTCCATGGTTTATATACACATGGAGTATTGTGGTCCAGGGTGTTAATTTTTTAACATTATGGTACTACTGTACGGTAATTTATTATCACATATTTTGATTGAGAATTCCGCTCTTCGCGTCACTGTGGAAGATTGTACGAGAAGAGGTTATCGATTTGTCCCCAGAGAATGAAACCGTGACATTCAGGATCCTGTTTATGTTATAACTAACCATGCTAACACCGTGCTTGTCTTCTGACTGAGTGATTTGTAATAGGAAATTAACGTTTATCAATCTTACTAAATGACACATTGAAAACAGACACTTGTCTTTATACAGATTGCTTTGACGAGATGGTTTGCTGTATATCCTTGTTGTGTGACTGTAGATCGCGGGTATCTTTATCAAACGTCGCCATATGCAGCTACTTACCACCAAAATCGAGACATTTATTCAATGTTGGGCCAATGTTGGGCCAGCGTCGTAGGCGGTGGATCAACAGTGACCAATCATTGGATGCATATCTTATGCTGAGCTGGCTATTACTCGTCACCAAGACTAAATGTAAATGTGGATAGTAGAAAAATAACTTCAGTCAGTTTAATCAGTCCGATATGTGAAAAAAACTTAAATTCAAACAGTTATTACTAAGAGTAAGATTATGACAGATGTAAATTCCAACAACACAAAAACTAAATATCTCTCAAAACTAAACATTTCTAAAGAAAAATCAAACAATGGAAACCATAGCTATTTCATTTGAAGTGAAATTGAAGCCGCAGCTATGTATCTCGAAGTGAAACTAAGCACTTAATCTGGTCACGTTTCTATCAACTATTTTCTACACGACCTGATCTTCAGCATATTTATAAGTCAAACTTTGCTCCAATAAACGTCATGGAAGAAATTACTCGCAATTGAAGGCATATATTATTAGAATCATTAAAACCTTTGTAGATCTCGTAATTTTCGTGTGTTTAAATTTTCGCGAATTTCTGATTTTGGGACTTTTCACGAAGTTTAGAATTCGCGAATTTCCTTTTTTTCTTTAGTGGCGCTATTAAAATAATAATTTTCGCGAGATTCCTAAATTCGCAAATTTGCGGAAATTAAAACCTCGCGAATATTACCAGATCTACAGTACTATTACCAGAATATCATATTGAATTATCATTATAATATCATGTAGAATTACACGAAATAAATGAGGAGCAGAAAATTTATTGTTGAACAGAGGTGAGACCCAAGCAGACACGAGACATTGATCCAATGTTGTTTTAATGTTGGGCCACCGTCCCTGACGCTGGCCCAACATTAACACACATTGGCTCAATGTCTGCAGTTTGCTGGGATGTGTGAGATCCATGCATAATCAGCCGTTGACCGCAGTACTGCACCGCAAAGCCGAAAGGCGGTATCTGCTCATTTGTGAAATAAGAGGTACCGCAATTTGTTTTGGCGTGGAAGAGTAGGTTAGAACCAGCCAGCCCCTGTAATTCCATCAGATGACAATAGCCGCACGTGACTGTCGGGGCTCTAGTAGTGTCAATGATCAATAGCCACACTTGGCTGTGAGTTCTTTAGTGGGGTCATTGGTCAATCTGTTGCAGATTGGAGAAATATGCCGTCCATCAACAGTGAATGGGCTGGAAATTGTCAGGCGATGACCCTGATCACATGACAAGCAATCTCTGAGTTATGTCATGCTTTATTCTGATCACAAGACAAGCAATGTCTGAGTGATGGTGTGCTTTATTCTGATCACAAAACAAGCAATGTCTGAGTGATGGCATGCTTTATTCTGATCACAAGACAAGCAATGTCTGACTGATGGCATGCTTTATTCTGATGACAAGACAAGCGATGTCTGCGTGATGTCATGCTTTATTCCGATCACAAGACAAGCAATGTCTGAGTGATGGCATGCTTTATTCTGATCACAAAACAAGCAATGTCTGAGTGGTGTCATGCTTTATTCTGATCACAAGACAAGCAATGTCTGAGTGATGGCATGCTTTATTCTGCTCACAAGACAAGCAATGTCTGAGTGGTGTCATGCTTTATTCTGATCACAAGACAAGCAATGTCTGAGTGATGGCATGCCTTATTCTGATCACAAGACTAACAATGTCTGAGGGATGGCATGCTTTATTCTGATCACCAGACAAGCAATGTCTGAGTGATGGCAAGCTTTATTCTAATCACAAGACAAGCAATGTCTGAGTGATGGCATGCTTTATTTTGATCACAAGACGAGCAATGTCTGAGTGATGTCATGCTTTATTCTGATCACAAGACAAGCAATGTCTGAGTGATGGCATGATTTATGCTGATCACAAGACAAGCAATGTCTGAGTGATGGCATGTTTTATTCTGATCACAAGACAATGATGTCTGAGTGATGGCATGCTTTATTCTGATCACAAGACAAGCAATGTCTCAGTGATGGCATGCTTTATTCTGATCACAAGACAAACAATGTCTGAGTGATGGCATGCTTTATTCTGATCAAGAATCTCACTATTATACAGGAAATAAAGAAAACATATCCAGTCAAATCAATATCTCTTTAAGCCTTTCAACCCTGAGGGGGGGGGAGGAAGGGTGTCACCTCCGCGTGGTCCCCCCCTGGGCAACTTCTTAGAAGGCCAAGCACACCCAAACCTTTCATCAAACCAGGTTTTGTTATTTTTTTGACGTGAAGTTTTTTGTGTTTGCTTTCCGGTGGTTTTTCACTGAGGTTGTTATGTTTATTTTCGAATAGTTTTCAGTTTAAATTCTTTATATATTCTTTATATATTCATATTTATATATTTTATATATTTTTTCATTGTACTTGTGGTGCCTTACAGTGCTCTCACGGATTGTGATCGCTCTGTCGTGCTAGTTCTCGATGACAGACCCGATCCCCAGCTGTGGGGGCATTGTAGGTCTACTCATAGCTCCTCTATGATTTGTTTTTTTTTGTGTTTGCAGTGGTTTCTCTTTGGCATCCTGGCGATGGACGGGATGTCCGAAAGAAACCATTGCCATATAATTATTTTTCCCCTTTATTGTTTTAAAGGTTTCTCTGTGGCATCCTGGCGGATAATGCAGCATGTCATAGAGAAGCCATTGCCGTACAATTAGCCTGTGGTGACTTACGGTGTCCTCACGGTTTGTGATCGCTCTGTGATGTCCTCCAATATCACAGACCTTATTACCAACTGTGGCACTGTAAGTCTTTTATTTTTGTGAATTTTTTGTGGTTTCATGATTTCTCTGGCCATACTGGCCGAAAAGTGAAGTAAAGAAGACATTTTACTTACTTACTTAATGGTTTCTCTGTTCATTGTTTATGTCATTCATATTTATGTCTAAATGGGTTTACTTTTTAGGATTATAGTATATAGTATTATAGTATATATTATATATTTGTTTTGACAATGACACTGTTTTGTGACTTTCAATTATAATTGTTTTTGTCATCGTTTTGTGTTAATTTATATTGTGTATCGGCGCTGGCGCTGCTTAAGGTTCTTAAGAGTGTATATATATTCAATACGCATCATGTTATCATCAGTCGTTTTTATCTCAATGCCTTAGTGCGACATATTGTTATCAGTTTCGTCTTTTTACCTTATCACTTTTGCTGTTCAAGATGTCATAATATTTTAGTCTGAATTGTCATTTAAGTGGCCATACTGGCCGAAAAATGACGTAAAAAAGATTTACTTACTTACTTACTAAATGTACAGATGGTTAAAATCAGACATTAATATCCTCAAAGCACACAGCTGTTTAGTCTCATTTGCATTCACTTTGAGAGGCATTAAATACCAGTAGGTATTCTGTCCTTATTGACATGACAATGTAATGTATTTTTTTTGTATTTTGAATTGAATTTGAATGTGAATTGCCGCCGCAATTCTCATCTCAAGGTGAATGTAAATACCCTGGAATAATGGAGGTTACATCGTCCTTATTGTGAAGGATTTATCATTGTTTACTCAAATCTAAGAATCTGTCACAATTGAGTTTTTTTAAACAAAAATCACGCCACATCCTGAAGAGGTGCAAAAATAACTTAATAGAAAAACTGTATTCACCGTCACCATGATTCAATTCCCACATTTGATTTGCACCGCACTTTTAATCACATTGTGACCATGTCATACTATTTTATGGATCCGCCCTGCATCATATGTAACATTGCTGGTATGAATAAATATTATAGATTAATGAACAATGTGTATATTCGTGGACAGCTTTGCTAGCATCAATAATAATTATACATTCGTGGACAAATTTGCAGATTCATGAGCCACATTGCCAGTATGACTAATAATTCTAGATTCGTGAACAAGGTTTAGATTCGTTGGCAGCATTGGTAGTATGAATAATAATTTTAGATGCGTGAGAAAAGTTGTAAATTGGTGGATCCAAACCCAATTTTAAACAGCCGATAGATGTCACGGGAGTATATTAACATTATAAATAAGAGATGTCGCAAGGATGACATTTTGTTGTGCTGTTCCCATCAAATTACAATTATTGAAGTATTGTTGTGACAATGATCACGTTACAATATATCAGAAGGAAAATGAGATCATTGTCCTGGAGTACAATGATCTCATTCTAAATTGGAACCTTTTCAAATGCCGGCTTTCTGATAAACACACCCACGCGTTTCGTCACGAACAAAACAATTATGTGAGTTAATCCCCACTCTGATCCTGTTACCATGGTTACAGGTTGTGTGGGATCTACAAGTGGCACCAGATCGGGATCATCATAAAGCGTGCATGGCGATCAACTAATCGGAATCAGGATTTGTTTGTTATAGATTAATTCTAAATTCATCTTGAAATTAAAACTATAATTACCATGTAAAAATACATGGCTGAAATATATGTTCATCACAGTACAATATTGTTTTCGTGGCTATCAATTAAAATGAATAATCTAGTCGTGCATGTTTAGGTTGGTGGTTAACAATAATTATATAATCAATATTAGAAACATACGGAATAAACTCCAATTCTCTACCATGTCTAATTTCATGATTCGGAATCTGATGAGGGTATTTCTATATCTTTCCATGTATATCCCACACAAAGATGAATAAATGAATGATTTCATGAGTGAGTGAATGACTGAATGAATGAGTGAATTGAGCTGTCCCGCCCCCTCTGTGCACATGTAGGTTAAACTGGACCAGGAGAACCGCGTGGGGGTGGTGAGATGAAGTGTCGACCACACAGTCAACCTTATGGACGAAAATAATATATAATATATGAACAATTGTTTGAACAGATGACACATGTTTGTGTCAGTAAAAAAATATATCTCGAACACTATAAATAATTTAGCACTTATGTCTAAATATACAAATATTTTTGACAAATAAGTAAATTAGAACATTGTCAATTTTGTTCATTTTTTTAAATAAGCTGTTGTACAACACGTAGTTTTTAACATCCACAAGGTGTCCTGTCATATTTCACTATTTTCCGGTTTTTATATTTTAAGCAGTCATGTCATATACAGGATAGTTGTGTTAAAAGTATAACGTAACCATAATCAACTAAGGTACAAACAACTAAAAGTATTAGAAATTTTAATATAAAATATTGCTAAGAAACATCAATTTTATAACATGTAATTTTCTATAATGATAGAATGACGTTAACAGTTGTTTTATAAAGTGATGTTTCATGTATTTCTGATCAAATTTTGAACAAACATGATTACTAAGATGACGTACATAAATAATTCATAGCTGACAATAACTTTGTCATCTCGAAATTATGATGCTTCCATGAAATAAATGTTAGTAATGAATAAAAATTACTGTTCCAATTAAACTGCTTAATTATGTTTTTTGTCATAAATTATTGATTGCTGGCATTCAGATCTACGATTGG
Source organism: Flabesymbios commensalis (assembly GCA_964017125.1). NCBI lineage: Eukaryota > Metazoa > Annelida > Polychaeta > Terebellida > Flabelligeridae > Flabesymbios > Flabesymbios commensalis. The sequence continues at coordinate 106,847,278 of OZ024904.1, read as the reverse complement.
CTGCCTCCTTTATTCCTATCGATAAATTAGAAATCATAAAAGACAGAAAAAAACATTTTATTGCCATCACAACCACGAAAAATGTATGTCACTTCGTCAGCAACAGTTTATTATATGTCTAAATTATCTTATCCAACGCAATCGAAACATTGCAAATGCTCACCATTTTGTTTAAATTATGCACACCACGGTAGCAATTATTACAGCAACAACATCCACTATTAATAATTAATTTGGCTGATTTTGCGCACTGTCAGCCCTTTATTCGTTTAGCCGTGTTAATTAAATTAAATTTATTTATGATGATTTTAAATTGCAGAAAAACTGCATTATTGAAAACAGTTTCTTGAAATTTTTTGTTTTAAAATCCATCCTGTGCTGGAAATTAGGTATGTTTTCTATATGGAATCAAGGTTTAAAGGGTTAGGTGCATATAGGGCAGTTTAATTCGAAAAATTAATTCTCACTGGTCCACTGCGCATGGCAATCTCTGACTGCGTTTTATTTTTATTTCCTGTTTTTGCTTATTCAGCTGGTAAACATTAGCACTACCTGAGTCAGGTGTGTGTGTGTATGTGTGTGTGTGTGTGTGTGTGAGTAATATTAGCCGGCTTTGAGAACACTACCATCCGCTGGCTCTGTTTTGGAAATAATTTGTGACAACATAATATAATAAAACTTATGTGTATTTATTGGTCTTTGGCTCCAGCTGGGTTGTTGTGTGCGTGTATGTTAGTGGGGAAGACATGCGTGTCTGTGATTGAAAAACCATATATGTGTCTGTCTATGATTGTATTACCAGATCATTCTCACCTTGCTATAAATCTCAGCCTAAACATGCAAGATAAAAACTGACAAGCCCTGTGGAAATCTGTATACTCTTTGTCAGAGCATATCAGGCAATGTCATGTTTCATGTTGAGCACACCAATAATCTCAACAAACGCCGCACTTTGTCGGCTTACTGAACGACAAATGTGGTGGGACGATGGTCCAACGTCCAACGTCTTTCCCAGCCTCCAATACATCAGTAAACCTGGTTTGGCTATGATTCAGAAACTCTCATGTATGTGTTTTTTTAATAATTCAGCGGTCAGCTATATTCTGAAAGTGGAAATAAGATTCTCCCAAAATTATACGGTTGACCGTCTAATGCATCAAAAGATGACAATGACAAATGCCAAGTCTTTCATATGCAATCTTCATGGGGGTTATGGCAGATTTGCAGGATTTTACACGCGCAACTCCTTGTGTCTGACAAGGCAAGCAAATCAGCTTTGGAATTACTTACCTCATCTGGATCATCTACAATAACTCAATGTCGGATACAAAGGGGGGAGGGGGTCAGGGGGTCATGACCTCCCTTTCAAAAACTTGATTTCCTCAACATTGATTAAAAAATACCAAAATAGTGGTATTTGAAACTGAACATTTACTAGCGTAGCACTAGTAAATTTGGAGTGTCAAGACCTCATATATTACCCAAAAAGACATTATTTATTGACTCCTATTTATATTCAACCGGATTTTCGAACTTCTTGATGGCCGTTTCGACCAATCAGAAGCCGACGATATATCGTAACTAGTACAAGAATACGATGCCTGGGATCATATGCAATACCGCCCATAATCTACAATCAGTTGCGTGCTATAAACAAAATCTGAAACATGTTTTGTACATTATCTATTTTCTGTTTATTGCCACCGTCATACTTCCAGATTCCAAACGGGTTTCAAAACCGAAAAATGAAGGTAAGTAGGATCAGCATTATTGGGTGATGCATTGGTGATAAGGGACGCACCATTTGATTTCTGGGGGGGGGGGGCTAGATTATTACTTTCAGTTATGTTTTTTTTTTCTGAAAAATTAGCACACAATTTTTTTTTTTAGCACTGACCTTGAAACAAACATTTTTTTTGTCCCTGGAAAAAAATTAAAACATTTTTTTTGTGACAGTTCATATTTAATTAAGTATGTTGACAAATGTCATGCACTGACCTTGATGAAGGTCAGTCTCTGACATACATACAGTAACTGCGGCTGTATTCAAGGGTCTACTTAATAAATATTTATTTTGACTCACCTTTCATTCTAGATGCAGCATAATCTGTACGCATCATTTGGCGATCTGTTGTCTTCAAACTAGGACGCAAACAACTATGACTTGATTAATATGTGGTAGAGCGGGTTCGGGTATTCCCGAACGGAGGGGTATTTCCGAACATTGCCAATATATTTCATCCCGTTGCTGGCTAGACATGAATAAATTGTGTCAGGCAGAGCTGCCCGTTGTGCGTGACTGTTCTGTCACGCACCGTTATTATGAACCAATTTCATATCCATTAATTTTGCTATTTTAAAAAGTCACTTTCAAAATGTCGTAAAGTAGACAAGTCTTTAAAAATTAAGGTAATTACACGGAAGGTAATGGTCTATTTATGATATGTATTATCAATCCTGGAATTAGTATTTATATGGGAAAAAGTACCTTGCAATGCACCTCCTAGATATAAAAACATCAAAAAACAATTTTTGGTCATGATACTCTGGTTCCCAGAGCCACACTAGGCTGCGTGGCCGAGCTTCATGTAGCCTCTGGTATGCCCCAGTGGCGAATGTTTGTGACTTGTTGCTATTTTTAGATGAAAATAGGGTAATCCCCGATTTTAGACATTTTTGAAAGGTCACTTCCCCGGATGAACAGTTGTTCACAGTATTGTATTTCCCCTTTGACGCATTTCCTATGACTTGACCCTGACAATTATTCACTGGCCTCAATAGCACAGGCATGATGGTCACGTGACTAAGAACCTTGGCCAATACCCAGCCATAAGTGGCCGGGCTCGCCAGGCAATGGTCATGATAGCCTTATCATTTGGGACGTGTTCGGAAATAGACCCATAAATTAATTTGGTTTCGTCTAATTACGACCACTAGGCCTATAGGGCCTACACCACAGTTTCACAACGAATGCGTCATTGCGAAAAGAAATACATCAGTGGAGCGATTTGTAGGCCTGCAAACGGTAGTGACGTTACTATGTGGGTTTGAAAAGTAATATGAAGGAAACTATGAAAAAAAAATCTCAGATTTCAACAGATTCGGGTAATCTCGAACAGTGGCATTTCCTAATATTTTTTTGTTTTATATTTTTTTTGTGGACGAATTACAATTGGCATAGATTCTATTTGTATCATATTTGAGTATACTGCGCATGTTCCTGCTTCTAAACTGGTTATTTTCTCTTTAGATTAAAAAATGGGTGGGTGTTCGATTATACCCTACTTGGTGTTCGACATTACCCCCTCTATTTCGAGTATACCCGCCGTTACCTTGGGTACTACAACTTCCTGTACAACTTTCAGATTCACGAATGGCCGTGCACGTGGTTAATTACGTCATCAATCATAGTCACGTCATCAATCATAGTCACTGCTGTCACGTGGGGAGCTGATAGACAAATGGGGACACCAGACATCAAGTGCAGAGGCTTAGGTGTTCGGAAATACCCGAACCCGCTCTAAACATTCGCAAAAAAATAGAAAATTATCACATTCGTTAATAGACAAAGAGCCGACCATGAACTAACAAAAAATACATCAGTAAAGCCGCGTCCAATTTCACTGTAAAATAATACCTTGTAGTGATCTTGAGAATTTTCCTAGAAATATTTTGCGCTCCAATTATTCTTTGTATTAGTCGTTTATTTTAAATTCCACTTTGATGAGCCTCTTTAAAAATTATCAACAACTGAAATTATCAACAATTTTTTTTGGCACAATCTTTCAACATATTATTTTTTTATGTACAAGTTTTCAGTATATATTTTTTTTACAGAAATTTGAAAACAAACATTTTTTTTCAAAAATAATCTAGCCCCCCAACCCCCCACCCAGAAATCAAATGGTGCGTCCCTAAGCAGTCACCCTTACTTATACATAAATACAAAAGGAAAATATTGTTCATATTAGCGTCACCAGGACCCTATCCTATATAGCGAGTTTGAGTATTTTTTATGATAATTTTTTTAGGAAAGATTCAGTGCTGGCTTCCACATTGGATTTTCAAATAAACACACCACACAATTCTTCACCGGACAAACAATTATCTGAGTAAATCCTGATTCTAATCCTGTTGCAGATTGTGTGGGATTTAGAAGATACAAGTCTGTGATCACTATGCAAATTACACAGCGATCAACTTGTCACAATCATTATTTTCAGCTCATATTTTTAAAATTAATCCTAAAATTGCACTTAAATTGACATTATATCTACACCGAAATTACCATCTTCAATATTTGTTTCATTATTTAAATTCGACTAATTTAAAAAAAACATAAAATTATTAACATTGACAGTGCATAATTTACTCTTCTATATCTCATTGATGCTGCCTGTGCTCTGATGCAAGTGCTACTGAAATCTTTAGGAATATTAATATTCCAATTAAAGAGTTTAATTAGAACGTTCTTTTAATTATCTCTGAGCGATTATATTCAATGTCATTTCTCATTCCCTCTGGCCACAAACTCCAGTGTATAGGTGCTGCCGCAGAGAAAGTAGGTCACTGTTTAAGCTATCGCCCAGCAAACACGGGGCATTCAGCCAATGCTGTTTCAATGCTGGCCCACCGTCTTCGACGATGACCCAACATTGAAACAGCATTGGGTAGATGCCCCGTGTTTGCTGGGTAAATGGTCACACAGAATCATTTCTATTTTTCATCTTATATACCTTTCTTCCCCATGGATACGACTTCTTATTAGTCGTTCATTCCAAGCCTGAATATATCATTGGGGTCATTGTCCACCACAGGCAACGGATTACCATATATAACTAAAACATATTTTTTTAAAAATTCTTATTTTAGAAATATGTGGTGATGGAAATCAATTTAGTAATGATGCTGAATGATGATTTAAGGCATCTTTAGGGTTCAAAGGGTTAAGTGAAAATACGTGAGTTGGCGGGAACCAAATTAATTAACTCATCGAATTCTCTCGCTCGTGCCCTGTATCTGAATATAGCATCACGATGTAACTGCGCGTGACAATCTCTATGGAGCTGTATTCGGGTCAAAACTGTCAGGAAGTCATTCGACGCAAACTCTCGTTCTGATTTAATGACATACGTTTTAATTGACGCATTTGTAATGTTGGCATTGTTGCTTATCTCATCTTAACCGACACACTTGTGGTCTTCTTTAGTTGCATAAGTTAATTGAGCCGTAATCTCATTTTAATTGACATGCCTGCAGTCTTTTTTACGGCTATGCAAGTAAATTGAACGCGTCCCGTTCTTCTTGACTGTCTGTCGTTCAACTGTGATTTGATTTGATTACCCGACCAATTTTATAGTTTTATATAATTTTTATAGTATCTATGATGGTTAAAAAGATGTAGGCCTTACAATTTTGAATTTTTCAAGTTTTTCTGAAAAAGTGAGAAAAAAACATGACTTTATAGAGACGTCATATATTTTATTTTACATGCTCTAAAAAGTGTTGACCTGTTTCTTGTATGAGTTGATACCAACACCACAAACAAAATTCTATAAAAATTGACCCATTATAGCCTATAGATAGATAATTGCTGAATTAGAAGATCACCTATGATACCGGGTACTGCGCTACGCCGCTAGACTACAAAAAAGGCTAAATAATGTGGTTCCAGTAGCTGAGTAGATCTACCGGTGGGCCCTATAGTTTTTATTGTACTCAGCTTTAAGCCACCCAGAGTATTGTACACACACAATCTAGCAGACATTTTTCGGAGGTAAACTTTATAGTATAAAATAACGAAAAAAGATACTGTGATGCAGGTTGTGGTGGTGGGCGAAAATAGATATTAGTCTAATTAAGCTTGAGAGATGCACTACTGCTATATCTGTTTAGTCTACGTTTTATATATTAAGAATAATAATTATTAATGTTATTTATGTCATTTATATTAACCATAACATATATTTTACGGCTATCTGATTTAGTGATTATCTCCTGGTTTATACCCAACTGTCGATAGGGCCTAATAGGGGATTTTAAATGTTAAAAGTCCATTGAAAGCACGTCATTCAGTTAAAATGTGACGAGATGATGGTGAGGGTGGGTATAATCCATGAGATTGCCTATTTTACAACAATATTAGAAACAGTGATCAATGTATGTAATAACTGAAGAATGGCATCAATAAATAAACATTAATATACATCATGTTGTTGTTGAGCATTATTTACCATGTTGACAGACCATAATTCTCCTCCACTCTCCAGATGGCGCTGTTGCCGGCGAGAAACAAGTGTAAACCACGTGGCGAACCCCACAATTATTATTGGCCAAAATGTGATCTTGGGACAGATCACATTAAGGCCAAGTTATCTCCACGTGTTTTATTAACTTATGCAACTAAAGAAGTCCACAAGTGTGTCGATTAAGATGAGGTACGCGACATTACAAATGCGTCAATTAAAACGTATGTCATTAAAGAAGAACGAGAGTTGCAAAATTAAAATGAGATTGCTGTTCAATTAACTTACGTAACTGTAAAGAAGACCACAATCGTGTCGGTTAAGATGAGATAAGCAACAATGCCAACATTACAACTGCGTCAATTAAAACGTATGTCATTAAATCAGAAGGAGAGTTTGCGTCGAATGACTTCCTGACAGTTTTGACCGGAATACAGCTCCATAAATCTCTCACTTCCTTCCCGTCTTAATGCTTCCTGGGTTTTTTAGGATCACAGCTTCTTCAGGTGGTGATCATGACTAGTTCCTGTGTCATGTGTTTTTGTCTGTGTGGGTGGCATAGAAATAGTCATTATTTGTAGTGTTGAGTCAGTGTTAGTTTAATGTTGGACCATCGTCGGAGTCTGAAGACCAGCATCGGTCCAACGTATGCTGTTTATTGGATATAACATGTTTAGAGTTACATTACATCAGGTCTGATTTTCTATAAAACTAGTTTTCGGATAACATTTGAAAAATCCAGCAATATGTCCACTTTCAAACATAGCAATAATAATAAGCCCAAGTATGATATTCAAGCCCTAATTTAAATGAAAACTGAAAGATGTTGGTGATTGAGCGATCGTTTTCATGTGACAGACTGAGCCCTTCTGCCATTGGTTGGGGGTATAATACCATACTTGGACCAAATAATATTATGTTCCAGATTCCCCATCTTGACATTTAGGGGATGGTTAAAGGGATTAAAGTTGTGGGTAGGGGTAGCAAAACACAACTTCGTGTGAGTAAACATTTAAATTATTTATTTTAGAGGTTTAGAGATTATTCAGAAAATGTCACTTTGTATAAACAATGGGACAGCATCAGTTTACAGGGATAAGGGGTGCGGGGGGGGGGGGGGGCTAATTGGTTTATTCTTCCTGAGTCGTCAACCCTGCAAACCCTCACGATGCCTTAAAGCATCAGTTTGCATTTTTGAAAGATGACTTAATGTTATACACCTAACAGTTTTAGAGTGACTGGATATGATGATTCATTTCTAAAAGCACGGTTTGTAGTGGATGTAGATATCAATGGTAGATTCAGGGTTGAAAGGCTTAAAGAGATATTGATTTGACTGGACATGTTTTCTTTATTTCCTGTATAATAGTGAGATTCTTGATCAGAATAAGGCATGCCATCACTCAGACATTGCTTGTCTTGTGATCAGAATAAAGCATGACATTACTCAGACATTGCTTGTCTTGTGATCAGAATAAAGCATGCCATCACTCAGACATTGCTTGTCTTGTGATCAGAAAAAAGCATGCCATCACTCAGACATTGCTTGTCTTGTGATCAGAATAAACCATGACATCACTCAGACATCACTTGTCTTGCGATCAGAATAAAGCATGCCATCACTCAGACATTGCTTGTCTTTTGATCAGTATAAAGCATACCATCACTCAGACATTGCTTGTCTTGTGATAAGAATAAAGCATGCCATCCTTCAGACATTCATTGTCTTGTGATCAGAATAAAGCATGTCATCCCTCAGACATTGCTTGTCTTGTGATCACAATAAAGTAGTAGTAAATCATTGCTTTACGTCACTTTTCGGCACAAAAGGTCTTTTAAGTAACATTATAATACGATAAAAACGTTGTAGTCAATTGATGAGATGAATGATGTACAGATGATGATGTGAGGGTGGGGGTGATAGGGCATGGTGGGTTATTGAGAGCGTTTTCCTTCGCTCGCCCGATAAGGGGTTCTGGGCATGTCTGGGGGATATAGCCCCAGACATGCCCAGACGGCCGGAGACTTGAGTTTCGCTGTACAATTTATTGATGAAACTTTAAATCAGAATAAAGCATGACATCACTCAGACATTGCTTGTCTTGTGATCAGAATAAAGCATGCCATCCCTCAGACATTGCTTGTCTTTTGATCAGAATAAGGCATGCCATCACTCAGACATTGTTTGTCTTGTGATCAGGGTCATTGTCTGACAATTTGCTGCCCATTCACTGTTGATGGACGACATATTTCTCCAATCTGCAACAGATTGACCATTGACCCCACTAAAGAACTCACAACCACGTGTGGTTATCGACCATTGACCCCACTATAGTACAACAGCCACGTGTGGGTATTGTCATCTAAATGTCATTACAGAAGTAGGCTGGTTCTAACCGTATAGCACTCTGATATGCTAAGCCAAGGAGATACTGCCTTTTGGTTGTGTATATCTATGGTCAATAGCTGATTATACATGAATCTCACACATCCCAGGATTTCAATACATGGCAGGGATCTCATGCAACATTAAAACAGCATTGGATCAATGCCTTGTGTTTGTTTGGATATCTCACCTGTGTTCGAAAATAACTTTTCTGCTACACATTTATTCTGTGTAGTTCTACATGATAATATTTTGAGTATTCAATATGATATTCCAATAACAATAATGTTAATGATTCTAATGATATATGCTTTCAATTGGGAGTAATTTCTTCTATGACGTTTATAAGAGTATAGTTTAAGTTATGAAGATCCTGAAGTTAAGATCTTGTGATAAAAAGTCGCTTGATAAAAACATAACCAGATTTAATACTCAGATTCACCTACAGATAATAGTTGTAGCTTCCATTGTTTGATTTCCCTTATTAAAATATTTAGCTGTTAAGATATATTTAGTGTTGTGTTGTTGTAATTTATATCTGTCATAATCTTACTCTTTATATTAACTGATTGAAATTATTATTTTTTGTTTTTAAATTATAGCACTGATTGAATGTACATTTTTCTTCAAATACAGGTCCATTATTCACATTTAGTCTTGGTTTGTTACTCTTAACAATAACTGAATAAAGTCAAGTAATTTCCCTGGTGTGGTTTTCCTGACGAGTAATAGCAAACTCGGCACAATACGTGGATTCTATGACGGCTCAATGTTGGTCCACCGCCTACGACGCTGGCCTAACATTGACCCAACATTGGCCCAACATTGAATAAATATATTACTTTTGTTGAGAAGTTGCTGCTTTAGACATTTGACGTAGTACCCACAAACTACAGTCACACAACAAGGACATAGAGCAAACCACCTGGACAAACTAATCTGTATGATGTATGGCGCTATATCAAATGCTTTATATTATTATTATTATTATTATTATGTGTGAGTCTGTTTTCAATGCGCCATTTAGTGATAAACGTGAATTGTCTTTTACAAGTCAGGAGCACGGTGTTAGCATGGTTAGTTATAATATCAACAGGCACCTGAATGTCAGGGTTTTATTCTTTGGGGACAAATCCATAGAATCTCTTCCCGTAAAATGACCCACGGTGGCGTGAAAAGCGGAATCCCCGATCAGTAGATGTGGTAACAAATCACCATACGGTAGTATCCTAAGGCCAAAAACTCAACTCTTGCAGAGCTCAAATATTTGTATGTAGATCAATTAGAGACCAAAGGGTTGTTTTCAATTTGAAAGCATCATAAATGTCTTAGTTAGCTCTTTGCGCTTCATTTGGATATCTTTATTATGGGTCTACAGCCATTATATGTTTGTTTAATTCTTTCAGTGCGGAGACAACTTTAGATTTCTGAATCTAAGGTCACAAGACTAATACCCTAAGGTCACAAGACTAACACCCTAAAGTCACAAGACTAACACCCTAAGGTCACAAGGTTAACTGGAGATTATCTTGTAAACGAACCTGGATAGATGGTAATAAATTACAGTGTTGTTGTACCCTAAGGCCACACAATTTACACGCTAAGGTCACAAGACTAATAGCCGAAGGTCACAAGGTTAACTGGAGATTATCTTGTAAACGAACCCGAATATATAAGGTAATAAATTAGAGTGCTGTATTAGGTACCCTAAAGCCACATAATTTACACCCTACGGTCTTAAGACTGTCATAAGCTTAATTCTTACAGCGCTGACAAATTTGTATATAAACCATAGGAACTTTTTTTCAATTTGAAAATCATAAAAAAATTCTCAGTTAGCTCTTTCCGCTTCATTTGAATACCTAGTATGCTCGGGGATACGACCATTATATATTTTTTAATTCTTTCAGTGCGAATACCGACCTTAGATGTCAGAATCTGACATCTATATCTAAAGACACCATCCCAACAAAACAGAGCGTTGTTATGATGTTGACCCAGCGTCGTAGACGATGGGATAACATTATAACTGCATTGTTCCAATGTATCGTGACTTTGCCGTACGATTAGCCGCTCCGTAACATATAGTTTGTCAAGTATCTATATGCACATTTTAAATCGCTTTTTAGCCCGGTCTCAAATAAATATGAGCGATTTTCCCCACTACATTAGGTACAATTAGAAATCAATAAACGTGATGCTCTAATGCATGATAGTGTGTCTTATTCACGGCTGCCGGGTCACCTTCAACAACCTGGTCAAGCTACGGTCATCATGACATAGTCGACTACAAGTCTCAATCGACAGGACACTATTATTACCATGCTGGCAACATTCACAAATGAATCATGCCGACAATAAATGTACAATAACAGGCAGTCTGTATAATAAAAAAGGGCATATGTAGCCAATTTTTCATTTTATAATATAATCATTTTGTTGCAACAAAATGATTATATTTAATACAGTGCTATATGTGGCAGAATCGCTCCATCTAAGCGTTGCTGTTTACGTCTGTTGGGTGTCATCTTCAACAACCTGGTCATGTTACTCGTACTTTCCCCAGTTCTCTCATTCAGAGTCTTTCTCAAACCCCACACAATGACGACAGTCACACTTTAATCACTTATAAAGTAAGATCTCATATCATTTGTAAAAGCACGTGTCCTTTATCATGATTATCACTCAACAGTCCACATTAAAGACTAATCGGTCTTTCTATAAAAAGAAGGCTCCATGTTTCGAACTTTTATTCTCCACATGTATTTTATGCTTGAACAATCCATGCAATTTTCTGCCACACAATATATCGTCACATTACAGCTAAAAGAGTGTATAGTGTTCTTGTATATAACGTGACAGTTACATCATTTCAGATTGATTATATATATTTTTGAGTTGCACTCGCTTTATATTTGTCACCATGTTATTGTCTGATTCTGACACGTGAATGTAATACGTTACGTTGATATTTAAATGTTTAGCACTGTCTAAGTTCTCTAATATCATGACGCGTTATGTTATGTGTTAACATTTAATCATGTGCCATATACCTGTATGCTTTGTAAAGGTCTTGGCCCATTCCGCCGAATATCATCATTCTAATCTTATTTTCCCCTTCGCCAATTTTCTTTAGGAATTTTATTACCGATTTTGAATTTTCTACTAGAAATGATAGAAAGTTCAGATGGTTAGTAAGATGGTTTCTTGGTAAATGTTTCAAGGACACAAAAGGTTTACGTATCTAAACTAGTTTATATTTTTCGAAAGTCGATTAAAGGCTATAGTCGTGTTTAGCGGTTTAAGGGTTAACCCTTTCAAGCCTAAGCTTACCATTGTAATCTTCACCATCACAAGCCACGAATTCCTATCGCAATTCTCTAGCAATACTCGACTTGTAGTGAAAGAAGATGACTAAGTCTTGAAGTGTGTGGTAAATCAAAAAACGATATTGTTATTATTAAAACAAGCTCTAAAACCCCCAGGTGATTAAACATGCCGGTTTATTGATCTCAATTTCTTGCAGGTAGCACGTGGTATTCTGCCGTAACTGCGCATGACAACCAGGGCCTTTCACTTCCTTCCTGTCGCTGGTTTCCGTTTATCAGTTCCACGGCTTATTCAGCTGCTGATCACCATTAATTTTCCATCTTGGGTATGAGTGTTTCGGACTTGTATTGATGGCCGTTTTACACAAGTAGTACTTTATGGCTTTAAACCTCAAAGGGCTGAGTTTTAAGAATTTAAATTTTCACTCACTTGAAGTTGTGTCTAGCTACCGCGACCCACAACTTCAAGTGGCTGAAAACTCCTCATATTTGTTTAATTTGACAAAAAAACAGTTTCAAATATTGATGTTTAAACACTCATGTTATTCACAGTAAAATCAATTGACGAAAATTATATTGGTGCATGGCGCTCAATGGTCTATACTCGCCGTCAAATTAAAAATGACCAACCAGGATCGCATGATTTTCGGCGATTTCTCCCTCAATTCTAAACCGATTTTCTTGAAATTTTGAAGAGGCCATTTTCTATTAAAATCCTAACAGGGGTAAAAATTTCGCAAAATATTGTTAAATATTTCAAAAGTGATACCATTTGCCATGTAATAAAATTCCAAAATTGGCTTAATGAGTTTAAAAAGGAACGTCGTAATTTCAATTCATTACATGTCGAATGGTCTAACTTTCGAAATACGCTATATAATTTTACGAAATTTTCAGGGCTGTTAGGATTTAAATAGAAAATGGCATTTGGAAAATTTTAAGTAAATCGGTTTAGAATTGACGGAGAAATCGCCGAAAATCATGCGATCCTGGTTAATTTGACGGCGAGTATAGTACGTTATGCACCAGGTATGAGATGTACAGATGGAGGCAACGTATATGTGTGACACTTAAATACGTTTAGTGAGCCCTTTATCTAATCTTTGTGCTAAGATGACCCAATTATTGTCGGGAATCTTGACTAATAACGCAGCTTACCATTGGTAGTAGAACTATATATCTTATATAAATAAAATAACTAGAATCCTAGTGGGTTTCGTGATTGGACACAATATAAGGTCTGTCAGATATTTTCGATTTTCCAGAGAAAAATATCCCATGTCTCAGTGCTGGTATATCCATTCAGATTTTGCTCTCTTGAATTGGTGCAACTGACATTTTTTTTATTTAAATGGTCAATTTACTTTTGACTGTAATGGAAATGGAAATAGCGAGAACAATAGATATATTTAAATAACACATCTAAATACAAGCATCACCGGATCATATAATGTCCATGCCTAATCTTCATGGAGGTCATGGCAGATTTGCAGGATCTCTACAGCCTTGATGTCATGTGTGACCTCATCTGCCAGACAGAATTAACAAATCTTCAGCAACTAGGATTAACATATCTAGCATAGTCCTTACATTGATTCATGTTTTTCACAATATAAAATAGCCATGATGCAATGGAAAACAACGCGAAATGTTACTCAGTATGATAAATTAATGTATACTCATTTAGTGTCAAGTCTGAAGAGTCAGCGTTGGCTGTTGTTTGTTTTGACTCTCAGTGCTGTATCTATGTAGCAGCACATGGTAGGCTCTAGTATCATAGAACAAATCGGCTACATAATAAGATTAAACGCTATATAGTAGCACTGGTAGCTGTTACAATACCAGAGACAAACGTCCCTCTTTCTCCACATCTACACGCGGTATCCCGCTGTGATTGCGCATGACAACCGTGATCTCTGACTTCCTTCCTGTTTAACTTCCGTTTTTTATTATCCAGCAAGCACTGTGCATTGAAGCAATGTTGTTTTATGTTGGCCCAGCGTCGAAGACGCTGGGCCAATATTAAAACAACATTGTTTCAGTGTATCGTGTTTGCTGGGTAGTTTCTGTGCGTGGATTCCAGTCTGTCCAACAAATAAAATATGTTGGCATGATAGTGGTTTAATGTTGGCCACCGTCTGCGACGCTGAGCCAATTAATTTGGCCACCAGCGAAATATGAATAGACATCCTTCCCATTTGATTACTTCCGTCTATCAGGGCTAAAGATTATTCAATCCGGGATGGAATGATTTCCTGTATCAGGATTATAATATAGAAAAAGTGGTGGTATATCCAGACTTAGAGTATATATTTTTTCACTGCTGAATATTGGTGACAAGATCCCCTATTTGAAGATATGAAAGGGTGAGGTTATATGACATAACATAATTACAGACGGTGTGGAGGTGTCGCCTGTAGACAATTTTAGTCATTTTTTTAAGTATTTGGTAAAAACACATAAAAACATGCCAAATGAAGTTCAGTTTCAGTGATCGCGACATTAGTATAAACTCTTTGAATGTTTTTGTAATTAAAAAAATTCCGTGTTATCTCACACAATCGATAAATTTGACAGTAGATTTATTGTGCTTTTCAATAATAGTGTTTGGCTATTATATATTCATAGTGAAAGTAAACTATACACCACTGAAATCATGGTTGAGGGTGATATTGACTTAAGGCCTAACTTATTTCCTGGTGTTAACTCGCATAATTAAATTATTAATGTATTAATACATTATTATATATTGTATTCTAAGTTATCACACATAGTGGAATAATAAAGGTCATATTTCAACTGCGAGATAACAGGGACATTTTGAAACTAAAACATAGCGAAATCCATATAAATTATAACCGCCCAGACTTCACCCCAATCTCTGTTCAAATTAGTGGGATAATGAAAAACGTATAACCGATTCGCATCCCATCAAAGAAACATATAAACAATAAAGTAATAAAATGGCCAATATGTCAAAGTTGACATGTAAATGGCCATAAAACCTTTTAATATATTTCAATACAAGCTAAATACAAGCTGGACCGGTTCATATAATGTCCATCCCTGATCTTCATGGAGGTTATGGCAGATTTGCAGGATCTCTACAGCCTTGATGTCATGTGTGACCTCATCTGCCTGCCAGACAAAGCTAACAAATCTGCAGCAATAGATATTAACATGTCTACCACAGTCGGGAGACTTACATTGATTCATGTTTTACACAATATAAAATAACAATAGTTATTGAAAACAACGCGAAATGTTACTCAATATGATACATTAATGTATAGTGATTTAGTGTCACGTTTGAAGAGTCAGCGTTGGCTGTTGTTTGCTTTTGACCCTCAGTGCTGTATCTGTGTAGCAGCACCAATAGGTGTAGTATCATAAAACAAATCGTCTACATAATAAGATTAAATGCTATATAGTAGCACTGGTAGCTGTTACAATACCAGAGACAAACGTCACTTTTTCTCCACATCTACACGCGCTATCCCGCTGTGACTGCGCATGACAGCCATGATCTCTGACTTCCTTCCTGTTTAACTTCCGTTTTTTATTATCCAGCAAGCACTGTGCATTGAAGCAATGTTGTTTTATGTTGGCCCAGCGTCGAAGACGTTGGGCCAATATTAAAACAACATTGTTTCAGTGTATCGTGTTTGCTGGGTAGTTTCTGTGCGTGGATTCCAGTCTGTCCAACAAATAAAATATGTTGGCATGATAGTGGTTTAATGTTGGCCACCGTCTGCGACGCTGAGCCAATTAATTTGGCCACCAGCGAAATATGAATAGACATCCTTCCCATTTGATTACTTCCGTCTATCAGGGCTAAAGATTATTCAATCCGGGATGGAATGATTTCCTGTATCAGGATTATAATATAGAAAAAGTGGTGGTATATCCGGACTTAGAGTATATATTTTTTCACTGCTGAATATTGGTGACAAGATCCCCTATTTGAAGATATGAAAGGGTGAGGTTATATGACATAACATAATTACAGACGGTGTGGAGGTGTCGCCTGTAGACAATTTTAGTCATTTTTTTAAGTATTTGGTAAAAACACATAAAAACATGCCAAATGAAGTTCAGTTTCAGTGATCGCGACATTAGTATAAACTCTTTGAATGTTTTTGTAATTAAAAAAATTCCGTGTTATCTCACACAATCGATAAATTTGACAGTAGATTTATTGTGCTTTTCAATAATAGTGTTTGGCTATTATATATTCATAGTGAAAGTAAACTATACACCACTGAAATCATGGTTGAGGGTGATATTGACTTAAGGCCTAACTTATTTCCTGGTGTTAACTCGCATAATTAAATTATTAATGTATTAATACATTATTATATATTGTATTCTAAGTTATCACACATAGTGGAATAATAAAGGTCATATTTCAACTGCGAGATAACAGGGACATTTTGAAACTAAAACATAGCGAAATCCATATAAATTATAACCGCCCAGACTTCACCCCAATCTCTGTTCAAATTAGTGGGATAATGAAAAACGTATAACCGATTCGCATCCCATCAAAGAAACATATAAACAATAAAGTAATAAAATGGCCAATATGTCAAAGTTGACATGTAAATGGCCATAAAACCTTTTAATATATTTCAATACAAGCTAAATACAAGCTGGACCGGTTCATATAATGTCCATCCCTGATCTTCATGGAGGTTATGGCAGATTTGCAGGATCTCTACAGCCTTGATGTCATGTGTGACCTCATCTGCCTGCCAGACAAAGCTAACAAATCTGCAGCAATAGATATTAACATGTCTACCACAGTCGGGAGACTTACATTGATTCATGTTTTACACAATATAAAATAACAATAGTTATTGAAAACAACGCGAAATGTTACTCAATATGATACATTAATGTATAGTGATTTAGTGTCACGTTTGAAGAGTCAGCGTTGGCTGTTGTTTGCTTTTGACCCTCAGTGCTGTATCTGTGTAGCAGCACCAATAGGTGTAGTATCATAAAACAAATCGTCTACATAATAAGATTAAATGCTATATAGTAGCACTGGTAGCTGTTACAATACCAGAGACAAACGTCACTTTTTCTCCACATCTACACGCGCTATCCCGCTGTGACTGCGCATGACAGCCATGATCTCTGACTTCCTTCCTGTTTAACTTCCGTTTTTTATTATCCAGCAAGCACTGTGCATTGAAGCAATGTTGTTTTATGTTGGCCCAGCGTCGAAGACGCTGGGCCAATATTAAAACAACATTGTTTCAGTGTATCGTGTTTGCTGGGTAGTTTCTGTGCGTGGATTCCAGTCTGTCCAACAAATAAAATATGTTGGCATGATAGTGGTTTAATGTTGGCCACCGTCTGCGACGCTGAGCCAATTAATTTGGCCACCAGCGAAATATGAATAGACATCCTTCCCATTTGATTACTTCCGTCTATCAGGGCTAAAGATTATTCAATCCGGGATGGAATGATTTCCTGTATCAGGATTATAATATAGAAAAAGTGGTGGTATATCCGGACTTAGAGTATATATTTTTTCACTGCTGAATATTGGTGACAAGATCCCCTATTTGAAGATATGAAAGGGTGAGGTTATATGACATAACATAATTACAGACGGTGTGGAGGTGTCGCCTGTAGACAATTTTAGTCATTGTTTTAAGTATTTGGTAAAAACACATAAAAACATGCCAAATGAAGTTCAGTTTCAGTGATCGCGACATTAGTATAAACTCTTTGAATGTTTTTGTAATTAAAAAAATTCCGTGTTATCTCACACAATCGATAAATTTGACAGTAGATTTATTGTGCTTTTCAATAATAGTGTTTGGCTATTATATATTCATAGTGAAAGTAAACTATACACCACTGAAATCATGGTTGAGGGTGATATTGACTTAAGGCCTAACTTATTTCCTGGTGTTAACTCGCATAATTAAATTATTAATGTATTAATACATTATTATATATTGTATTCTAAGTTATCACACATAGTGGAATAATAAAGGTCATATTTCAACTGCGAGATAACAGGGACATTTTGAAACTAAAACATAGCGAAATCCATATAAATTATAACCGCCCAGACTTCACCCCCTACCGATCAGAGTACACTCCATAATACGAGAGAAATGTTTAAAAATGATTAAAAAAGACTTGCTAATAGCATTATTATGCGAGATCACGATCAGATATTACATCGATAATACTGATCGTAAGTCATTATAACATGGACTAATTGGTAGTTTATTCTATATATCTCCTAGAGTATACCCCTTTCGCCTTGCATCTGGTGGGTATAGTCTGGGCTGGTGGGGCATACTCTGACAGCGCTCAGACTACATACTTAGGGAATTGTCCAAACTATACTGGGGTGTAGTTCAGTCTTGTTCACTTTGATAATGAGCTCCTATCCACTAACGTCATGTTGACTTTGAGAGTGAGCCCCTATCCACTACCGTCATGTTGACTTTGACAGTGAGCCCCTATCCCCTACCGTCATGTTGACTTTGACAGTGAGCTCCTATCCATTGCCTTCATGTTGACTTTGACAGTGAGCTCCTATCCACTACCGTCATGCTGACTTTGAGAGTGAGTGTCTATCCACTACCGTCATGTTGACTTTGACAGTGAGCTCCTATCCACTACCGTCATGTTGGCTTTGATAATGAGCCCCTATCCACTACCGTCATGTTGACTTTGAGAGTGAGCTCCTATCCACTACTGCCATGTTGACTTTGAGAGTGAGTGTCTATCCACTACCGTCATGTTGGCTTTGAAAGTGAGCCCCCATCCACTACCGTCATGTTGACTTTGATAGTGAGCTCCTATCTGCTCCTGTCATGCTGGCTTTGAGAGTCAGCTCCTATCGACTACTGTCATGTTGGTTTTGATAGTGAGCTCCTATCTTCTCCTGTCATGTTGGCTTTGAGAGTAAGCTCCTATCGACTACCGTCATGTTGGCTTTGATAGTGAGCTCCTATCTACTCCTGTCATGTTGGCTTTAAAAGTAAGCTCCTATCGACTACCGTCATGTTGGCTTTGAGAGTAAGCTCCTATTCATTACCGTCATGTTGGAACTGAGAGTGAGTGTCTATTCACTACCGTCATGTTGACTTGAGAGTGAGTGTCTATCCACTACTGCCTTGTTGACTGTGAGAGTGAGCCCCTATCCACTACCTTCATGTTGACTTTGACAGTGAGCTCCTATCCACTACTGTCATGTTGACTTTGATAGTGAGCTCCTATTCACTACCGTCATGTTGTCTGTGAGAGTGAGTGTTTCTCCACTTTATTTCTCCACTTTAAGACATGTTTTGCAAATTAAGTTCAAAATGATCCGGTTTTATCACCGATATTTTGTATTAATATACATTTCAAATACATTTCCGCGTGCAATGGGAGAAGAGGGCGGGGGCCCTAGGGTAGTGGCTAGCACCGCTGCCTTTCACGCCAGAGTTCGGGGTTCGGTTCCGGGTCTCGGCGGTTTGAAAGAAACAAAAAATGTTTCTTTCCCATCCACGTGGGAAAGTCAGTATTGCGAGGAACCTCAGTGACCGAGAGGTAGCGTGCTCGGCCTCAGACCGCCAGGGCTCGAATTTCGAGTCCTGTGTCTGGAGGACAGTGTCATCTCAATCATCTCACCATCCTCAGGATGTTTTCCTGTCCCAGTTTAGCCTATATGTGCACAAAGGTGGCCTAATGCTCGATTTATTTCATTTCATTTTATACATTTCAAATGTCTACGAAATCGTCGTAATTATAAAACTGGTATATGTTTTCATCAATACTGTGTTTGACACATGATATTATCTAATATAATGCTGACCGTGACATTTAAGTATCTTAACACGACGTGGAGTCGGTGTAAATATAATATGAAGATCCAAATGATACGTTACAAATCTCTCGTTACAATCTCATTGATACAATATAGTATGACGATCTAAATGATACGCTTCCAATCTCTCGCTACATTACACTTGATACTTATCGAACACATGGTCAAGATGGCTTATCATTTTCTGCCAGCATGTCGTTTTCTATTTTAAGAACTTAGCAGGTGTACATAGTAATATCAAAGGCAGCGCTGCAAACACTAATTATTGTCTCAGTACTGTTTCGATGCTGGGCCGTCGCTTGCGATGCTCAACCAACATTGAAGCGAAACTTGTTTCAGATGTCAAATCACACACAGACGTTTTCCTCTTCACAGACGACTAATACCTGACAAGATCATATGCATACGACATCGCTGGGAAGGCGAGATTGCTCATCCCAGCACAGGTCACTACATCAAGCCCGAGCCTTCAGGCGAGGGCTTGATGTGGTGACGTGTGCTGAGATCGATCCATCTCGTCGTACCCAACGATGCTGTATGTATTGTCTGGCACGAATATCTATCTGAAACGGTATAAGCAAACTGATCGGCGAAGCATATAGGAGAGAGTGCGGCTGATCTCACCATATCTCGTAGTGAAAAGCAACAGCATGAGTGCGAGAAACGATATATAGGATATATTTATCCCGTTTGATTTTGAATAAATATCACAATGAATCCCAAGCGTTTGACATCCAGGATAAAATGTACAGTATATACACGATAATAATACTTACAGTTAAGTTAAAGTGTAAAAGTTAATACATTAATATATGTTTCCCGCGCTAATACCAGTGATAAAATTAATACATAGTGTTATAAATAGTCGTAAGAAAGACACTCTCGAAGAGTAGAAACATATATACAAGTAGATATATATACAAGTAGAACACTTCAAAACAATAATGAAAACTACATGAGGCACCAAGGTTATAACCTTACATAATCATCATATGCAAGAAACATTTGTAACTTACGCCAGGTTTGTATTCATTGTGAATACAAGTGCTGGACAAATGGGGCGGGGCCCCTAGAGAAGTGGTTAGCACCGCTGCCTTTCACGCTAGAGCTGGGCGTCGTTCCCCGGTCTCGGCGGTTTAAAAGAAACAAAAATGTTTCTTCCCCATCTGTATTGTGGTGAGCCTCCGTGACCGAGAGGTAACGTGCTCGGCCTCAGACCGCCAGGGCTCGAATTTAGAATCCTGTATATGGAGGACAGTGTCATCTCATTCATCTCACCATCCTCAAGATGTTCTTCTGTCCCAATTTAGCCTATATGTGCACACACGTGACATAAAGCCCGATTCATGTCATTTGGACAAATGGTACCTCTCTCAATGCCGCTCTCTCCAGTACAATCACCTGTGATCCAAACACAGTGACAGAAGTCCAACCTAAACCAACTGACGCCAGACATAAACCCGGTGTTAGTTTAATGCTGGTCTAATGCCTGCAAAGCTGGCGCATCATTAAACCAACATCGTACAAATACGTTTCGAATGGTGTTAGTTGTGACCTTGGTGCTTCGTTATCCCAGCAATCATGCGGCACTGGCCCAGCTTTATACCAGCAGCGGACAAATGTTTCTTGCATTATGGATGCTTATAACCTTGGTGCCTCATTATCAGATTTTTCTTTGACCCTTGATGACATTTTCATTTAAACCAGGATCACATTCTCTGGAGACAAGTGTTGTACAAACGGCAGCTCTGTCTGGTTCACGTGTGATTGTAGAGAATGATGAGATTGTAAAAGCTACTCCCAGGTTTGTAGCAGAAAAACACGATTTTTACACAATGATGTTTTAATTTAAGCCCTGATCAAATGAAGCAACCCCCCCCCCCCCAGTAATCATCCACATCACTATTACCCAGCAAATACGATACATTGAAACAATGTTGTTTTAATGTTGGGCCAGCGTGTTAGCTGGGTATACTCTAGGCATGACCCGCACGAGTTGCAGGGACTATTTCTTGTGTCCTTAACACGTCGGCCGTAAGGAAATACTACCTTAATTTCAAAACCTGGGCCTGGGCAGTAAGATTTTTGTTTGATGTGGCATCTGGCAAACATATTAACGTCTGCAGTCATTGATATTGAATCAATATTCATTTTCTAAAGCAATAAAAAGAATTCTGTGTTGGGCACAAAAATTGAAAAAAACTTTTTCAGTTCTAGTCTATGGACATGTTTACATCATATAGTCATATTAAGAAGCCAAAATAAAATTACCGATTTTTTTATGACTTTAGACCTGGGCATGTCCCTTTAATACCGAAGTGACGATATAGCGACTCGACACATTATTCTAGTTACGTGGATTAAATAGAACGAAGATATATGCTCTACATATATCTCTTTGTGTTGTTTTAAATATAAGTCGTTTGCAATCAACAATGAAATATTAACGTTAACGTGGAAAATCACCCACCTCGAGTCATGTCAGATTAGGACATAAAACACCAGCCCTACGATGGAGAGAATGACGGTTTTTATCGTCAGAAACGATGGAATTGTTCACCTTTCATCTCGTCTACTCTGTCACCTTCATCACCTCCAACAATGTCATCACCTCTATGACATTGATTAACCTGACTTTTGTGCTTGCTGTCTGCGGTATCTCGACGTGTGTCCTCTAGACGAGCTCTGAAGGTCAATATATCCTCAAGTATCAGGCCTCTCTCTGACTCTGGGAATGATTCTGTGACTGATTATGTGAATGATTCTGTGACTGATTATGTGACTGATTTTGTGATAAATCAATTGGGTAATCAGGACAAGAAGCTCTATTTGGGTTTCAATGTGAATGCGTTGCTGCCACAAAGATAGATAATAAAAAAGACACAGGCGCAGAGTGCACATGATTACGTGTGGTATAGATATGTATAATGGTGTTTAAATAGGCGGTCGTCGTGATTACCCGAGCACATTCTGTCAGCCCACCCGCATGCGTGGCATTGTCTACTTTCCAAGGAGTGATTATTCCTTGGTTATTCCTTGCTTATTAAAACTAAACAGCTCAACTGATTTAAAATAATGATAACATTTGCAAAGGACCAATCTTATTATTGTGTGCCAATGGTTGATTAAACATGTTAAATATTCAAATAAAATTATCTTGCTCTATTCTGGAGAGGTCACAAGGTCAGATAAGTAGAGGTCATCAGATCAGACCCCTGGGACGTGGAGGTCACCAGGTCAACCTCCCCTGTGACGTGAGACTTGAATATACATCTGACACGAAATTAGAAATAGACTTAAAATATAGAGATCCATGTTATTTGGCACAGCAGCATCCTAGCAAACATGAGAAGTTGGCCCAACACTGATTTTCTTATATATTTGAAAAAGTTATGTCTGTTTATTTTCTAATCTTATGATGCAACTCAAACTATCCCCCCAAAACAAACAAATTGACTTCTAGTTATATAAATTAAGGCTCGATTTGACTTTACGTCGTCTTAATTTTTCAATAGTTTGTATGTCAGTGTTTATAGTGTTTTGTGCTGTTTGCATTTTTGTTATTTATGATAATAATCGCAAAAGTATGCATGTGTTTTGTTTTTAGGAGTCATGTCATGAATTAAAGGGAGACATATGTGCTGTGTTTCTATGAGTCTTTTAATACTATTTACCAAATGTTGTGAATTTCATGATACGAGTGTTCACTTGTTGTGCCATCATTTACTATTACATCCGGTTTTGAAAATATATAGAATCACGGCCAGCAAAATAGCAAAACATATCAGAAGGAGCATCCTATATCATAGATAATGATAATAAATAGTGGTCAGCAGGTCAACTGGAGATTACCATGGAAATCATACTTATTAGAGGTGAGACCTTAATATTTCCTTCTAAAAGTATCCAAATTGAAGTAAACTGGTATACAACTAATGGTAAGCAAATTTCCTGTTATTTATCTTTGTATCTTGCTATTTTTCTTGATTATGCATAAATAAAAGTATAGTGAATCATGGGCTCGGGCATAGCACCAAATCCTACTGAGATCAGGACATGAATAATCGATGGTGGGACTGACCATCACAGCTACCACCTGGTGGCGTGTGTCACTAACACCTGGCTCAACACAACCACATCCTGGTATCGTGTTCTGTGAGAGATTTGCAAGATTTATGGGAAATATGTGAGAGAAACAAATATGGTCCGCGTGAACCCTCAAAGTGCTTAGTTATCTTATGTAATTGTGTCTCGCTACCGCCACCCACACCTATACGTGGGCGAAAATTACTTATATTTGTTTAATTTGAAACCAAACATTAGAAAATATTTATGTTTAAAAACTCATTCTACTAACATTGATCTTATATTTCTTTAATTTTAGACCAAACATTAGAAAATATTTATGTTTAAGCATAAATTCTACTAACAGTGAGTTGATCGGTTAACCCGCTTATCCCGGAATTTAACATTATCATCTTCATCCACTACAAGCCGCGACTTGCTGTCGCAATTCTCGACTTGTAGCGGATGAGATGACTTGACGGGGGTGACAAATTAATGAAAATTGCCATGTATTGGTAAAACATTTTCATAGATTTTTTTTATTTCTCATACCCTTTGTCTTGAAAAAATTAAGTCGATTTTCAGGGATGTAAAATGCTGCTTTTATGCATCGTGATGGCTTAAAGGGTTAATAAAAACGAAGTCCAAACGAGTACAGTCGTTCTTAGCGTATAAAGGGTTGATATGTGGTGTGTTTAGTGAGCAATGTGTTCACTTGCGCTTAACCCTTTCAAGCCTGAATTCTTCAATTGTCTTCTTCATCCACTACAAGCCGCGAATTGCTGTCGCAATTTGCGACTTGTAGTGGATGAAGATGACTTGAAGTGGGTGGAAAATTAAAGAAAAAATATTGTTATTATTAAAAAGTTCCGTGAAAATTTTCGTTCTAAAAACCCTAAACTTTAGGAAATTCAGTCATCCTTCAGAGATGCAAATTGATGCTTTGATGCATCGTGAGAGTGTAAAGGGTTAAAGCACAGATTACAAATCAATACCTTGTAATCTGGGCGGAAACATACCTGGTCATTGTAAAAACGTTCGAGTTTTAGATACGAATGGTTGTTTTCGCGTAACTATGTAAGTCTGTCCTCGGCACTCGTCTGTCCTGGTTAAGCTAGTCATGTACTTCAAAAAAGAGCCGGAGATTGCCGAGATAAAACGGAGATTGCCGAGATAAAGTGTCAATTATTATTGCTGAGCTGTTTGTTTGCTGCCGTCACTGATGATGCCATTGCTACTTCTGTTGTATCTACTGTTGTTGTTTCTGCTGCTGCGGCTGCTGCTTTTGTTGTTGCTGCTGCCGCTTCTACAGCTGCCGCTGCTGCCGTTGATGTCGCTGCTCCTGTTGTTGCTGCTGCTGCTGTTGTTGTTGTCGCTGCCGCTTCTACAGCTCCCGCTGCTGCGGTGCTGTTGCTGCTCCTGTTGCTGTTGCTGCTCCTGTTGTTATTGCTGCTGCTGCTGTTGTTGTTGTTGTCGCTGCCGCTTCTACATCTCCCGCTGCTGCGGTGCTGTCGCTGCTCCTGTTGTTATTGTCGCTGCTCCTGTTGGTGCAGCTGTATTTCTGTCGTTGTTGCTCCTGCCACTTCTGTTCCTCCAGCTGTTCCGGTGAGATGAAGTTCAACAAGTGATGAACGGTGATCAATGTTCATAAACATTAATCAATGGTTCATCAAGCCAGTTCATGAAAAATCATGAATATAAATAAACCAATGTGTTCATGATTTAGTTCATGACGTTCATATGAAGAGTTTCATGAACAGTAATGAATTTTTATGAACTTTGTAGGATCAATGCAGTTCATAGCTTGTTCATGAAAGTTCATGAGAGAGTTTCATGAACTTTGATGAATTATTATGAACTTGATAAGTCTTAATTCGGTTTATGGCTAGTTCATGAAAACTCACGAGGGACTGTTTCATTAACTGCGATGAATTGCTATGAACTCGATTAATCGCATTATTTAGTTAATGGATGTTCGTTAAAGTTCATCACTTTGATTTTTTGATGAATCATTATGAACATGATAAGTCCTAATGCGGTTTATGGCTAGTTTATGAAAGTTCGCGAGGGACAGTTTAATGAACTGTGATTAATTGTAATGAACTTGAAATCCTGATTTAGTTCATGGTTTGTTCATGAACGTTCATGAACTGTGGTGAATGATAGCATAATTAACCTAGCGGGTATGGTATCAACTACGCAATGGCTAATTAACTAATTAATTAGCAAATTGAGACTTCTGAGTTCGATTATCGACCACAGAATACATTATATTTGAACATAATCAGTTTCTCAGTTTTCTGTTCAGTTCTGTGTAATACTGTGAGGTGGGAGATCTGCAGAAGTTTTTTAATTTTTCTGCTGCGCATTCACCAGTTAGACTAGATATAGAGACGAAATTCCCGTATTTCCTATTTTTGACATGGTTGGCAATAATTAGAAATCGGAGATTTCGTCTCTATATCTAATCTAGCTGGTGAATGCGCAGCACAAAAATGAAAAAAAATTAGTGCAGTTCTAGTCTATGGACATGTTTACATCATATGGTCATATTAAGAAGCAAAAATAAAATCAACAATTTTTTTATGATTTTAGCCTGGGCCAGTCCCTTTAATTAGCTTGCTGTGTTTAGGTAGGAAGTAAGCTCACAAAAACATAATCCGGTATTTTACAGGTCACTAGAGATTTAGACTTGGAAGGTAATTAATTTTCATGAACAATTCGTGAATGCTCATAAACATCAACCTGAACTTAGTTTGTGAACATCATGAGCTTAGTTGCTGGCTTATCTGGTTCAATTGAACCACCTGAGTTCCTGGTCGTTCATGAACAACCTCAATTTCATGAACAAGGCTCGGGAACTTCAGGTTGACAGCTCATTATCTTCTCATTTGTTGTTCAGGAACAATCGTGAATAGTTCATGAACACATTTAATGAACGTTCATGAATGTTCATTGACTATATGATGTTCATGAATTATTTGAATTTATGACCGTTCATGAACTAGGTTGACAGTTCATGAATTTCATGAATGTTTCATTTTTTGTTCAGGAACTTTCATGAATAGTTCATGAACACATTTAATGAACGTTCATGGATGTTCATTAGCTATCTGGTTTATGATTTTATTGAGGTCATAACCATTCATGAACAGCCTAATATACTTTTTAACCTCTCAGATCTCAGGAAAGGAGACACCTGTCCCCTTGTCTTCCAGAACATGTTGCTAGAGCTATTTTGTAGATTTCCGGGGCACCGAAAGGTGTTTCGGTTCCCGGACTCGGCGGTTTGAAAGAAACAAAAATGTTTCTTCCCCATCCACGTGTGAAAGTCAGTATTGCGGGGAGCCTCCGTGTCCGAGAGGTAGCGTGCTCGGCCTCAGACCGCCAGGGCTCGAATTTCGAATCCTGTGTCTGGAGGACAGTGTCATCTCAATCATCTCACCATCCTCAGGAGGTTCTCCTGGCCCAGTTTAGCCTATATGTGCACAAAGGTGGCCTAAAGCCCGATTCATTTCATTTCATTTTTTTACCGAAAGGTATATACTGACGGATCAAAGGAAGACAAGAGGACAGCTATGTCCTTTGTCTGTGACGATCATGAATTTAGCTGCCGCATTAACGATGAGGCTTCAATTTGCACAGCAGAGCTGTTAGCTATTGTAGCTGCCATCGAATATATCTGGGATAGTAGTGACGAGGAGTCAAAAACTCAACAACCCAATACTTT
Organism: Flabesymbios commensalis; assembly: GCA_964017125.1. Lineage (NCBI taxonomy): Eukaryota > Metazoa > Annelida > Polychaeta > Terebellida > Flabelligeridae > Flabesymbios > Flabesymbios commensalis. Next base: position 106,819,677 of record OZ024904.1, on the reverse strand, counting down.
CCAATATTTTGCATATGTGTCACTACTTGTCTGGGCACAAGGATATTGTTTTTTGCTGGGTACCCAGCCATATTGGAATACAGGGCAATGAACGGGCTGATGTTTTGGCCAAGGCTGCCTTGGATAAGACAAAACAGTTTTATTATATACCATATACTGATTTCAAATACAATATCTCTGTATACCTTGATGACATTTTGCAAGGTGAATGGAACATCAATGTCACCAGCAAATTGTTCGAGATACAACCAATCATTAAGCGATATTTTACACCAATGGAACGCCGAAGAGATAACGTTGTCTTATGCAGGGCCAGAATTGGCCATGCCTATTTCACAAACGGCTATTTATTGAGAGGAGAATTGCGACCTATGTGCTGCAGTACTCGTCTCACAGTAAGACATGTCCTTCTCAGTTGTGCGAAATATGCGCACATCAGAAGGAAGTATTTTGCATTTAATTACCTACTTGAACTATTTAGGGACACCCCTGCAGGTTTTATTATTCAGTTCCTATGGGAATGTAACCTATATTAAATGTTTTAATTGTTAGACTTGGACTTGTAGTTTTTACACAGTCGCTCCAATTTCATGGAGATATAGTGACTTGAAAAGTCGTTCATTTTATAATCACTTCATATTTTACATTATTTATACTGATATTTTTATACCCATTAAACTGTGTTGTAGTGCAGGCGCTACAACATGTCATCAGACTCGTTACATGTAGGTGCCAGGAGCATCGTCATATTATCATATCAAACATTTTAAACTGAATATTTTAGTACGAACATGCTTTTATCAGCTTTGTCTTCCCTTTGCTACTTTAACTATACAATATGGGATATTGTAATACTAGGAATTTTCACTTAAATGGCCATACTGGCCGAAAAGTGAAGTAAAGCATTTTACATAACCAGTCATGAACAACCCATGTTTGTGAACAAAGTGAGAGTTCATGAACAAAATAACTTCACGAAAGTCATGAAAGTCTCATTTGTTGTTCAAGAATATTCATGAGCTGTTAATGAACACGTTGATGAATGTTGATGAACGTTCATAGTTTTTTTGTTCACGAACATTCATGAACTATTCAAAGATACCCATGACCTATTTGTAATTAGTTTCGTTTAACTTTATAACCTTCCTATCATTGTAATGCACAGAGCTGTATTTTGATAAGAATAACATGCATTGTAGATTGGCGTCACTTAATGTGAGTTTAAAAACTTTCGTGAAGTATCCCCGTCAATGCGATAAAAAGCATAGGGAAGATGAACACAAACTCAAGACGTTGACCCAATGCCGGGCTAATGTTGGCCCACCGTCTACGACGCTGAGCCAAAGTTAGCCAAGCATTAGGAATGCTTGTCCCATCTGGTGATAGTTCACGAAAGGCATGACAAGTGTCTGATCATGAGATGTCATGAATTTGGTATGGCAAGTGTCTGATCATGAGATGTCATGTATGTGGTATGGCGAGTGTCTGATCATGAGATGTCATGAATGTGGTATGGCAAGTGTCTGATCATGAGATGTCATGAATGTGGTATGACAAGTGTCTGATCATGAGATGTCATGAATGTGGTATGGAAAGTGTCTGATCATGAGATGTCATGAATGTGGTATGCGGATGTGTCTGATCATGAGATGTCATGAATGTGGTATGACAAGTGTCTGATCATGAGATGTCATGAATGTGGTATGACAAGTGTCTGATCATGAGGTGTCATGAATGTGGTATGGCAAGTGTCTGATCATGAGACGAGAGGTTGATGTTAATTATTATGTTTATTTTACTTTCCATAAACATGATTCCCCTCTCAGAGGACAATCTGTATTTAGTGAGGCGGTAATGGAGTTTTGGTGGAAGTTTATGAAACATTTCACCACATCAATTGCATGATGTAGAAGGGATTCGTGAAGCGTAATCTCAGTGTGTAACAGCCTTTCAATTTGTCAGGTGATATCTGAGGAAAGCTATCGAGAGGACACCTAGTGGTGAATGATGCGCTAAGAGGTTTCTCCTGAATCTGACCTTGGTATGTAGGATGTAATGGAGGCAGGTCAACTGGTCATTGTCAGCCACATCAAGTATAGGTGACTGTAAAAGTGATATATTGAATAGACGACAGGCTACTACACCGGCTGACTTCTGAATAGCTTGCTGACTGGCTGACTGACTTGATAGCTGACTGACTTGCTGGCTGGTGGATTGACTGGCTGACTGACTTACTGTCATGTTGACTGTCTGCCTGTCTGTCTGGCTTGTTGGCGGGTTGACATACTAACTGGAGGTTTCGCTGGGTAGTTGGTTTGCTAGCAGTCTGTCCGTTGTTTGTTTGGCTGGCTGTCTGGCTGTCTGGCTGGTTGGCTCGCTCGCTCGCTCCCTCACTCACTCACTCACTCACTCACTCACTTACTCACTCACTCACTCACTCACTCACTCACTCACTCACTCACTCACTCACTCACTCACTCACTCACTCACTCACTCACTCACTCACTCACTCACTCACTCACTCACTCACTCACTGAATGGCCGGCTGGCTGGCCGGTTGACTGGTTGACTGGCTGGTTGACTGGCTGTGTATCTGGCTGGTCGGCTGGCTGGCTGGCTGGCTGGCTGGCTGGCTGGCTGGTTTTTAAATACGCATTTACCGCTGTTTTCCATTGCGTGGAAGTATATATTAGACATGAACAGGTGGCCACCACTTCCGCGGGTTTTACTTGGATTGTTTGGTTATTCATCATAAAGCGTACTGGCTACCCACTTCCGCGGTGAGAGGTTCGTTCAATTTCTGCCTATCTAGCTGCACGTGTTGTTCCGACGTGAATGCGTGTGCCAGTTAGAATAGGTGACTTCCTTCCCATTTGATGATTTCCTTCATCATGATTCAGGCTGATTCACCTCCGGATCAGCATTATCTTGGGGTGTGTTATCTTCCCTGGTGTAAGTGGATTATGATCAGTGGACCATCCCACTTAGAATCTTAAAATTAATATCATCTTAACTTTCTCTTATTTGCATTGGAAAAGTTAAGGTCATCTTAACTTTTCTAATGCAAAGAAGAGAAAGTTAAGATGATCTTAATTTTAAGATTCTTAGTGAGATGGTTCCCAGATGATAAGTAGGCCTGTTATCGCTTAAAGCGTCAAGCTAACTAATCTACTTTTTCACCAACTTAAAGTTGTGTCTCACCCACAACTTCACGTGGTTAAAAATTACTCATCTTTGTTTAATTTGAGACCAAACATTGGCACATCTTGATGTTTAAACGGTCATTTGGTTCCCAATAACAATGACTCAAACGGTTTAAAAACTCAAAATTGATTTATTATGAAATGGGCAATGTCCAGAGAGCCCACGGCCAAATCAATTAGGTCATCATTCAATTACTAGGAGGGGGGGGGTCTGTTTTTTTATGTAAAACGGTCGTTTGGTTCCGAATAACAGAGACTGAAACGGTTTATAAAATGGGCAATGTCCGGAGAGCCCACGACCAGATCAATTAGGTCATCATTCAATTACTCGGAGGGGGGGGGGGTCTGTTTTTTTATGTATAAACAGTCGTTTGGTTCCCAATATCAATGACTCAAACGGTTTATAAACTAAAAATGTACAAATGCACTCTACCCCAATGATGAGCTTGAAAGTACAGTAGACTTAATTTGAAAAGTAAAACAGTGAAACAATCATGTTCTAATATAACACTTTTATACATAGTTGTGTGAAAAAAAAAGCTTTCAATTGAGGCTAAAACAGCGGTATCTAGTTTTCATATTGCTAACATGGGAAAATCAAATGAATCTGGCTTTAGGCCACTTGTGTGCACATACAGGCCAAATTTGGCCAGGAGAACCTCCTGAGGATGTTGAGATGAGTGAGATGACACAGGATTCGAAATTCAAACCCTGGAAGTCTTTGGCTGAGCACGCTATCTCTTGGTCACGAAAGCTCCCCACAATACTGAGTTTTATGAGTGGATGGGGAAGAAACATTTTTGTTTCTTTCAAACCGCCGAGACCTGGAAACGAACCCCGAACTCTAGCGTGCAAGGCAGCGGTGCTAACCACTACCCCAGGGCCAGGCCCGTCATTTGGGGGGGGGGGGTTCGAGAGGGTCGCACGACCCTCTCCCCCCCCCTCCCCCCCTGTGACCTCAAAGCTGAAAATTTACCCCAGCAACATCTTCTAGAATCCACCATATTGCACCAATTTTCAGCTAAAGATGAAAAAAATTCGCGGGGGCATGCCCTCAAACCCCCCCCCCCCTAACCTGCGTTTCCCATTCGCTCAATGCCAAATATCAATTCAAGCAGTATTTTACAGGGGGTCCAATTAACTTATTTCGAAAATACCCCAGCAATCCAAAATTAGGCCCCCCTTTAAAAATTCCTGGGCACGTGCCTGCTAGTGCCCCCGCCCCAGCTACAATGGGAACAGGTGGAGGGGTGGCCACATGTCAAAGAGCTTAACCCTTACAATGCTGGGGATCGACTTTAGTCGTCAAAATCTGACGTCTGTAGACGTCAGATTCTGACGTCTAAAGTCGATCCCCGGAACTATAATAGTAAACATATTAATAATGGCCGTAGACCAATAACATAGGTATTCAAATGAATCGGGAAGAGCTAACTAAGACATTTATGCTGATTTCAAATTGCAAAAAAAACAACTTTGATCTCCATGTTTTATACAAAAATAATTCCGCGTTGTAAGGGTTAACCCTTCCCGCGCTACGGGCGTCTATGTAGTCGTTTTAATCCGTTTTATTTGCCTAGCAAATCACACATATTGGGAATGAAATGTGTGTTTGAACATTAAGATTTACAAATGTTTGGTCTCAAATTAACCAAATATTATACCCGCCGTCAGATTAACTTGTATCGCATGTTTTTCGCCGATTTCTCAGTCAATTCTCAACCGATTTTAATGAAATTTTGCAAGGAGTATTTTCTAGTCACGCGGCGACTACCGTGAAATTTTCATGTAGTTCAAAATTTAGACCATTTGACATGTAGTAAATTTGAAATTACGACGTCCCTCTATAAACCTATTAAACTGGTTAAATTAAAGTTTGTTTTTAGCCCTGAATTGCATTACATGCCAGATGATCTAACTTTTCAGCTATACAATATTTTCCGGTGGTGACTCGCAAATAGTCCATACAATATTTCATGAAAATCGGTTGAGAATTGACTGAGAAATCGGCGAAAACATGCGATACAAGTTAATCTGACGGCGGGTATAGTAATTTTCAGCCACTTGAAGTTGTGGGTCGCGGTAGCGAGACACAATTTCAAGTGAGTGAAAATTAAAATTATTTTATATAGCGCTTTAAGAGTTCAAAGTACAGATAACTGGTTAAATACAAAGACACTTCCTAACAATTCATGTCCTCTATATAACTGGTTAAATACAAAGACACTTCCTAACCATTAATGTCCTCTATATAACTGGTTAAATACAAAGACACTTCCTAACCATTAATGTCCTCTATATAACCGGTTAAATACAAAGACACTTCCTAACCATTAATGTCCTCTATATAACTGGTTAAATACAAAGACACTTCCTAACCATTAATGTCCTCTATATAACTGGTTAAATACAAAGACACTTCCTAACCATTAATGTCCTCTATATAACCGGTTAAATACAAAGACACTTCCTAACCATTAATGTCCTCTATATAACTGGTTAAATACAAAGACACTTCCTAACCATTAATGTCCTCTATATAACCGGTTAAATACAAAGACACTTCCTAACCATTAATGTCCTCTATATAACTGGTTAAATACAAAGACACTTCCTAACCATTAATGTCCTCTATATAACTGGTTAAATACAAAGACACTTCCTAACCATTAATGTCCTCTATATAACCGGTTAAATACAAAGACACTTCCTAACCATTAATGTCCTCTGTTTTTGTTCTACAACCGTAAAATCGCACGATATATATGTGAGTCACACGTTTTCTTGAAATTTAATTATGACATAATTTTGAGCTACATATTACTGTAAATTATAGATTACATCAGATGTTTTTGTTCTACAACCGTAAAATCGCACGATATATATGTGAGTCACACGTTTTCTTGAAATTTAATTATGACATAATTTTGAGCTACATATTACTGTAAATTATAGATTACATCAGATGTTTTTGTTCTACAACCGTAAATTTGCATGGTATAAGTGTGAGTCATACGTTTTCTTGAAATTTAATTATGACATAATTTTGGGCTACATATTACTGTAAATTATAGATTACATCAGATTACCTGACAATACTAGAATGATGTCAATCCAATCCCGGCGTAACGTTGGGCCACCGTCTACGACGCCGTCTCAGGATCGCCCTTCGCTCTGCATAGTGAGGGCGGGGGCCCTAGGGTAGTGGTTAGCACCGCTGCCTTTCACGCCAGAGTCCGGGGTTCGGTTCCCGGTCTCGGCGGTTTGAAAGAAACAAAATTGTTTCTTCCCCATCCACGTGTGAAAGTTAGTATTGTGGGGAGCCTCCGTGACCGAGAGGTAGCGTGCTCGGCCTCAGACCGCCAGGGCTCGAATTTTGAATCCTCCTGGCCCAGTTTAGCCTATATGTGCACAAAGGTGGCCTAAAGCCCGATTCATTTCATTTTCTGCATAGTGATTGGGGCTGACCACGCTTTGTACAATGAAGCATTGTCCCAGCATTAAAGTAATCATAATATGGTTGATATTAAGCACTGCAAAGCATGTATCCTGTCAAAATTAAGTCATGTGTAGACGAGGGTAGGTGGTGTATTATTATGAATATTTATTATGTGGCTTCAGCCCTGGAGAAAAAAAAAATCACAATACATAAAATGTATTGTAATTTTTACAACAGAGCAATTCAATGTGAAGGCTGGCTGTTTTTTTTTAGATATTGTGGAAAATTCATTGCTCCAGTCAGTCTAATGAAGTTTTGTGCCGTATAACGAAGCTATTCAAAGATGCAAGTTGTCTAATTTTCCATTTGCTTATTGTAATGGAAAAAGTGATAATTAAATGAATAACGTAATTAGGGATGAATGGTGCAATCAAACGTAGTCTGCTTGCTGCAGTGCATGTTTTCCGTGTTCCGATTTTATGAATCTGTGTATGCTAACACCACAAACAAAAAACATCAAATGAGACTATAATAAAAGCAACTAGTATAAAATACACAGAATACACCCAATATCAGATAAGATTGATAAAGATTTGACAAACAGAATATGTATGTAATCAAACACACATAAATACACGATCAAAACAGCATACAATATGAAGCTGAGGTAACGAACAATTACATATCACAGTAAAGACAGAACTAGACCAGATTCGATATGTCTAATCACTTCCAACACCCATACCTCATTCGCCAGATTGATTAGCCTGTCTTTTGTATTCTGTATTTTTTTCTAAAACAATTATTGTTTGATATATTCACGTTCAATTAGAAAACGATAGATATGTTATTTGTTTGTTTCTCATAGTTCTCTGAACAATAAAAAATGCTCCTCGACATCGGGTGTTTTTTTGTTTGTCCCCAATGTCACTATTTTCTCTTCTGCTACTTTTATTTTCACGTCTTTTTGTCATTATCGCTTTCAGTGCGGGGATCACCTTTAGACATCAGAATCTAACGTACATAGACGTCAGATTCTGACGTCTAAAGACGATCTCCAAACTGAAATAATTGAAAATTCATATTGGCCGTAGAACCATAACATAGGTATTCAAATGAAGCGGGAAGAACTAACTAAGACATTTTGTGATGATTCCAAATTGAAAACCCCTTTGGTCTCTATTGTTTGTATACACATATTAAAACTCTTGAAGGTTTTAAGGGGTACTGGGATGATTGACAGTAGTGGTACTTTTTGCCCCCATCTGGGGAGGGTCATTAGGGATCTGTCCCGTCTGTTGGATGCTGTGTACGGCATTGTACGGGAACACTAGTCTACAGCAATCATCCAAGGGCAGCTGCAGCCTCCTCGCATCTGGCCATAATCTTCGGGCGGATTGTCAGTGGCGTACCCTGGTCCTTCGCTCAACAGCGGAGCCAATGCAGCACCCGCATCAGTGCTGGCGCTGATGTAGGCCGTGGTAGCCTTAAATAACCGGCAATAGCGTGTTTGACATTAGGTCTCTCACCTGGGATAAATGGAGTTACCCACAGGGAGTTATCCCTCCTATTGTTACTCTGGGGACTATCCGACCCGAGGATAGCAGAGCTGCACGAAATGCAACGGTGTTTCAGCATTAAATTGCACAGCAAAACAAAAGTCTCCGGCCGTCTGGGCATATCTGGGGGTAGATCCCCTAGACATGCCCAGAACCCCTTATCGGGCGAGCGAAGGTAAACGCTATCAATGACCTCACATCATCATCTGTACATCATTCATCTCATCAATTGACTACAACGTTTTTATCGTATCACAATGTCAATTAGTGACGAAAAGTGACGTAAAGCAATGATTTACTACTACTACTACTGAAGGTTTGAATATTGTCTTTGGTCTAGATGCTGACCCAAGGTTTAGTTGGTTGGATGCTGGCCCATCGTCTGCGACACCGAGCCAGCATCAATCCAACATTGGATCAGTTCTCTCCGACGTGATTCCTAGTGATTGTAATGAACACATAAAAGTAACAAATATTGTTAATCTTGTATTCCCTCATTGAAAATAATGTGAATTATGGACAATAATTAGAGCATTCATTTTCGCATCAGCACCAATTTAGTCTTAAATCTTCTCTCGGGGGTGACAAGTAAAGATTAATAGTAGTGAGAGGAACACATTTCAGATGAAAGAAAATAATGTGATTTATAGACAATAATTGGACCATTCACCTTCATTAGCGACGCATCGTTCACATATACATGTACATCACCCAGATTATGCAAAACAGAGATAGCCAAGATCGAAAACATGTTCACAAAAATATAAAACCAAAATCCAAAAGAAAATATAGAATATATTATGTGCCCTCGCTCGTCAAAAATATCCTCGTCGCTATAACCTTGAGTAAAAGAGACATTGACTTTCAGTCCATTATTAGAAAAGGTAGCCTACTTCACGATAGGTTATTTCAAGTGCATGATCCTTAATTAGACGTCTACAAAATGGTTTTGACATTATCACTTACGATATCAATTACTAATTATTGTTACCAGTGCTTAGTGCGATTTGTTTAAATCTTGCCATTGGTTCCTTCATATCAGTGTTGATTTGTGTTTTAAATAATTAATCAGGTATCAACTATGAACATATTTTTTCCCATATAGATCATCATGATATTCACAGAATTATCTTTGTCTGATAGCGAGACAAATACAGGTTGTAATGTGGAATATGTATTTTTAAACGTGTTAAAAATGGCCGCTATCATTGTAATGTGGCTGATTTATGGGAACAAAGAATGTATCTGCCAAGCTAGAAAGAGCGTGTAATATTTCGATCACGCATATATATTTTATCACAAGAGATTATGATACATTTCGAGGTTTTGATGGGTGGATTAATTTTTTCATATCTAAATAAAATTGATGAGTGTTTAAAAAATACGCACACATTATGACGCTCTGAAAATATGTAAACCACACGTTTTCTCAGCAATCAAGGGACGCTCCCCTGTGTTGGTTTAACACTGTAACAGTTTTTATAAATCATGGAGACCAAAGAGCTTTTCTCAATCTGTAGTCATCATAAATGTTTTTCCGCTTCATTTGAATACCTATGTCATGGGTCTATGTCCATTGTAAATTTTAGGCCTAATTCGTTCAGTGTGGAGACCGACTTTAGACGTCATAATCTGACGTCTATGGACGTCAGATTATGACGTCTAAAGACGGTCCCTGCGCAGGAAGAGTTAATGTCAGTCTAGCTTTACACCAATTCCCACGCGGCTATAGACGTCAGATTATGACGTCTAATGTCGGTCCCTGCGCTGGAAGAGTTAATGTCAGTCTAGCTTTACACCAATTCCCACGCGTCTATAGACGTCAGATTATGACGTCTAATGACGGTCCCCTCGCTGGAAGGGTTAATGTCAGTCTAGCTTTACACCAATTCCCACGCGTCATTGGACGTCAGATTATGACGTCTAATGACGGTCCCCGCGCTGGAAGGGTTAATGTCAGTCTAGCTATACACCAATTCCCACGTGTCTATGGACGTCAGATTATGACGTCTAATGTCGGTCCCTGCGCAGGAAGAGTTAATGTCAGTCTAGCTTTACACCAATTCCCACGCGTCTATAGACGTCAGATTATGACGTCTAATGTTGGTCCCCGCGCTGGAAGGGTTAATGTCAGTCTAGCTTTACACCAATTCCCACGCGTCTATAGACGTCAGATTATGACGTCTAATGACGGTCCCCGCGCTGGAAGAGTTAATGTCAGTCTAGCTTTACACCAATTCCCACACGTCTATAGACGTCTGATTATGACGTCTAATGTCGGTCCCCGCGCAGGAAGAGTTAATATCAGTCTAGCTTTACACCAATTCCCACGCGTCTATAGACGTCAGATTATGACGTCTAATGTCGTTCCCCGCGCAGGAAGGGTTAATGTCAGTCTAGCATTACTCCAATTCCCATTCGTCTATAGACGTCAGATTATGACGTCTAATGTTGGTCCCCGCGCTGGAAGGGTTAATGTCAGTCTAGCTTTACACCAATTCCCACTCGTCTATAGACGTCAGATTATGACGTATAATGTCGGTCCCTGCGCTGGAAGGGTTAATGTCAGTCTAGCATTACACCATTTCCCACTCGTCTATAGACGTCAGATTATGACGTCTAATGTTGGTCCCTGCGCTGGAAGGGTTAATGTCAGTCTAGCTTTACACCATTTCCCACGCGTCTACAGACGTCAGATTATGACGTCTAATGACGGTCCCCGCGCTGGAAGGGTTAATGTCAGTCTAGCTTTACACCAATTCCCACGCGTCTATAGACGTCAGATTATGACGTCTAACGTCGGTCCCCGCGCTGGAAGGGTTAATGTCAGTCTAGCTTTACACCAATTCCCACTCGTCTATAGACGTCAGATTATGACGTCTAATGTCAGTCCCCGCGCTGGAAGGGTTAATGTCAGTCTAGCTTTAACTGTTTACACCAATTCCCACGCGTCTATAGACGTCAGATTATGACGTCTAATGACGGTCCCCGCGCTGGAAGGGTTAATGTCAGTCTAGCTTTACACCAATTCCCACGCGTCTATAGACGTCAGATTATGACGTCTAATGTCAGTCCCCGCGCTGGAAGGGTTAATGTCAGTCTAGCTTTAACTGTTTACACCAATTCCCACGCGTCTATAGACGTCAGATTATGACGTCTAATGTCGGTCCCCGCGCTGGAAGGGTTAATGTCAGTCTAGCTTTACACCAATTCCCACGCGTCTATAGACGTCAGATTATGACGTCTAATGTCAGTCCCCGCGCTGGAAGGGTTAATGTCAGTCTAGCTTTAACTGTTTACACCAATTCCCACGCGTCTATAGACGTCAGATTATGACGTCTAATGACGGTCCCCGCGCAGGAAGGGTTAATGTCAGTCTAGCTTTACACCAATTCCCACGCGTCTATAGACGTCAGATTATGACGTCTAATGATGGTTCCCGCGCTGGAAGGGTTAATGTCAGTCTAGCTTTTCACCAATTCCCACGCGTCTATAGACGTCAGATTATGACGTCTAATGATGGTCCGGTGATTCAGACTTTGATCTAGCTTTACACTAAATATCACACACACCATCTCGCCACAGGAAGACAATAGAAACATAATAATCTGCATGATGCTATCCTTTGAGAACGATAAGGTTTGTTTGAAGTATAATGCCCCCGTCACACCAGGCCACGTTCCCACCACGTCTACAAAAAACGACAGGAAGTAATAGATAGATCATTTGCTTCACCTTGAGAGGGAATTCTGGTGTTATTTCATATCTTACAACGAATGGAAATGGAATGAATGCCTGGGTGTAACCATCGCCGTCAGAGTGACACATCCCGTAATAGCTCACATTGGTAGCAACGAAATAATAAGACGTGTCACAATAAATTATTCTCACATTACGCAAAATCGATTATTTTTCTCCACATTTTGTTTTCCAGTCATGATTTATCATTGGTGTGCAGAATCGTTGATGTCGCAAAGACAAATTATCTGCTGTTCGTATCAGCTATGACCACCTTGCTCCCGCTTTATTCGTATATCCCAGCCAATGCGACACCTTGTCGGACCAGCGTTGGCAGTGGACCACCGGTAAACCAACATTGGGACAACTCAAAGTTTATAAAATCACAAAATTTGTGATATTTTATTTATCATAAAAAAGTATATAGTTTTCTTATTTAAAGCAAGTCATTGCGTAACAATTCCGGTTTCAACCCTTTCAAGCCTGAGTTTACTATTGTCATCTTCATCCACTACAAGTCGAGAATTGCGACAGCCGCGAATTGCTGTCGCAATTCTCGATTTGTAGTGGATGAAGAAGACTTGATGTGGTTTAAAAATTAAAGAAAATTGCCTTGTATTGGTAAACCAGTTGCATGGATATTTCCATTCTAAAACCCTTGGTTTTAGGAAAAGTAAGTGTGTTTTCAAGGATGTTAAATGATGCTTTAATGCATCGTGAGGGTTTAAAGGGTTAAATGAGTGAAACTAGAAACAAACAGTTCAGCAACACTAGGATTTATTACGGACGCATCATTAGATAAACAGTAAATTACATATTTCTTATTTGTGACAGAAATACGGGAATTTCGTCTTTATATCTCGCTTAACTGGTAAATGCGCAACAAAAATATCAGCTCTGGCATGTCTCGTGTATCACTGAATCCTTACTGAAGCCTTGCTGATTCTTTGCTGTCAGTAATTGAGAATGAACAGACATCAAAATAAATGGATTCACTCAACAGACACTTCACATTCGTTTTCTGTGTGGTGCTGTGGATTTGTTTTGTACGTTTATTTTTGCTTACTTGGTATTATCAACGTCTCATCATCATCTCGTAGGCTTTAGTTTTTTTGCATTTTCAAAGCCGTGACATTACTTCACATATAGAGGGATTCTAGACTCCTAAAATCATTGCTTCACATATAGAGGGATTCTATTACTTCACATATAGAGGGATTCTAGACTCCTAAAATCATTACTTCACATATAGAGGGATTCTATTACTTCACATATAGAGGGATTCTAGACTCCTAAAATCATTACTTCACATATAGAGGGATTCTATTACTTCACACATAGAGGGATTCTAGACTCCTAAAATCATTACTTCACACATAAACGGATTCTAGACTCCTAAAATCATTACTTCACACATAAACGGATTCTAGACTCCTAAAATCATTACTTCACATATAGAGGGGTTCTATTACTTCACACATAGACGGATTCTAGACTCCTAAAATCATTACTTCACACATAGACGGATTCTAGACTCCTTAAATCATTACTTCACATATAGAGGGATTCTAGAATTAATTTAACCTTTTCAGTGCGGGGACCGTGTTAAGACGTCAGAATCTGACGTCTATTGACTCTTTCAGTGCGGGGACCGTCTTTCGACGTCAGAATCTGACGTCTATTGACTGAAATATCCTAAACATAGGTATACATGTTAAGCGGATAGCGCTAACTAACACATTTTTGCTGACTTTAAATGAAAAAACCCCCTTTTCTCTCCAATGGTTTATAAACTTGTTTAGGGATGTAAGGGTTTTTCAAGTGTTTATTACAAGTTAATAAGCGCCGATTTTTTAATAAAAACCTTGGAAACCAAAGGGATTTTTTCAATTTGAAATCATCATAACTGTCTTATTTAGCTCTTTCCGATTCATTTGAATACCTATGTTATGGGTCTACGACCAGTAGAAATATTTTTTTTAAATTACAGCGCGGGGATCGACTTTAGACGTCAGAATCTGACGTCTACAGACGTCAGATTCTGACCACTAAAGTCGATCCCCGCGCTGTAAGGGCTTATTATCATCCAATATTTATTTGTCATATTTCACATTTTACAATCAGTCGAATACATTTCACATGTGAACCTTTACAACACTGCAATATTTTTGCATAAACCATGTCGACCTAAGGTTTTTTTCTAATCATAAATATCTTAGTTAGCTCTTTCAGCTACATATGAAAATCTATGTTATGTGTCTACGGCCATTTTCAACATTTCACTGCTTTAGTGCGGTGATCGACTTAATTTAGACGTCATAATCTGACGTATCTGGTCGTCAGATTCCGACGCCTAAGAACGGTCCGCGCCCTTGAAAATAACTGTTCCTAATTCATTTGTATGGGTCTTATTATGTCACTTGTTAATTTAGTCAGACTATATCAACCCTGACATGTCTGTACTAGTATGTGTTTGGATATATTATATTATTTTTTCGTTTACTGCAAACTAGAGATATTGAACCAAAGTCGGTTTAATGTTGGTTCATTGCCTCCGACACTGGCCCAGCATTAAGCCAGCATTGGTTCAACGCCCCGTGTTTGCCGGAGTGTGACTAATATACCGATAGGGGCCTAACCCAGCAATCACGGGACGTGGAGCTTAAAGTTAGGCTAGATATAGAGACAAAATTATAGTAAGTCATATTAAGAAGCCAAAATAAAATCACCGATTTTTTTTATGATTTTAGCCTGGGCCAGTCCCTTTAAACCTTAACGCGTTGAAATATTTGGATATACACCATGGAGATCAAAGGGTTTAATGTTTCCATTTGAAATCATCATAAATGTCTTAGTTAGCTCTTGCCGCTTTATTCGTATAGCTATGTTATGGGTCTACGGCAATTAAACGTCAGAATCTGACGTCCATAGATGTCAGATTCTGACGCCTAAGGTCGATCCCCGGTTAAATTTGGCCCACCATTTCGGATGCAGCCCCAACATCCACCCAGCAGTGTTTCAATGTCCCCTATTTGCTGTCACATATGAAATATGATATCTGCTTCATTGCATTCTTTTGGTCATAAAAAGAACACACTACATAAAGCATGCCATGTTTCGCTATATTTTCCTCGCCGATCTGCCATACACGTGTCGGGTGGTGTACAAGGTGCATGCCTACATCACAAATCGTCTGTGTTCTGTGCTAAAGACACATCAACTAGAATTAGTCCGACTATCTGTTGCGACCACATTCTCATGAGACACGCAAACACATTACATCAACTCCTTCAACGCTTTATATCATGGTGAAAGCACACAGGGAAAGCTAAGAACCCAGCAAGCATGAGACTTAAAGCAATTGTTAGATCAATGCTGGTCAATCGTCTGCGACGCTGGCCCATCATTGATCCAACAATGGCTCAATGTCTGTTTTTTTCGGTGAATACTTTGCTGTGTTATCCCACACAGTGTTAGTTATCCCAGAAAGCACAAGACAATGAAACAATGGCTAAATATATTTTTTTCTGTGAATTCTTTGCTCTGGTAGCTATCACAGAAAGCACAATACAATGAAACAATGAAGGTTTATAGGTGATCTATCACCCCTTATATAGTATGAATAATTTTTTTACAAATAAATCAAAGTTGCCACAAGATGGGGCACAGGTGTTTCCTTATATGGGGTGATTGGCTATCATGTGACCCTCTGAGAGGGTCACATGATAGACAATCAACCCATATAAGGACATAATCATTCATACCATATAGGGGTGATAGATGACCTTTAATGCTGGGCCACTGTCTATGACGTTGGCCCAACATTGATCCAGCAATGTCTCAATGTCTTGTTTTTCTGTATCTGTATCTGTATATTACGTGGCAGTACGCACTATTGTGCTATCGCGCCACGGGAGTAGCTTAGCAAGGCCTGTTATCATTCATGATATCAATCATGGCTTATATATGTACCAAGTACTCCATATTGTGGATTTTCTGGGGTCTCGCCGAATGGAAACTGCGCCTACGTCCAACTCAAAGGCAGTCAGACGAGCCATCTGATTTAGGGGCCTACGCGGTTCTCTGAGCCCCACGGGTGTATACAGCACCTGGCAGTCACAGGCGGTCACCCATCCAATTATGAACCGGGCGCGACTTTGCTTAACTTCAGTGATCAAGCAGACACCGATGAGCGAACGCCGTATTCCGTTGTTTTTGCTATGAAGCCTATGCCCAGTAATACACGTAGTTATCCCAGAAAGCACAAGACAATAAAACAATGCAGGTTCAATGCTGGGCCAGCGTCGCAGACGGTGAACCAACATTAATCCTGATACCACTAAATTAAATAATTTAAATTTTAAGTTTTCAACCACGACCCACAACAACAATACCCATATTTGTCTAATTTGATGGCAAGCATTTGCAAATATTGATGTTTAAACACTCATTTTATTCCCCAAAAAAATTGTGATTTGATGAGAAAATAAAACCGATAAAAAACGACTATAGTCGTACTTAGCGGGCTAGTTGGTAAATCAGCATTGTTTTATTATATCTTGTTGCTGGAATAACCCGTTGGTGTATTGTAGGCCTAGTGCACTACAATATTTCTTAAAGTAGACCTAAGCATTATCGAGCGTCACGTGCATGATAATGTGAATTATAATAATATCTAAACCATGGTACCGCTGATTCACAGCTATATTAAGGAATGGAATTTAGTGAGAAAATTATTAATTTAATTACTTAACAAAGTATTCAAATATTAAGTGTGAAAAGGGCGTCAATTGGAGACACAAGATAATTACATTGCCGGTATGGTCATTATATTTGAATGTGAACCAGGTCTTCTGCTACTTTCGTCAAAATCTGACGTCTGTAGACTTCAGATTCTGACGTCTATCATTATGCTAACTAGTTACGTTATTTTAACCTCATTTGAATAGCACTAGTGGAGATATTTGTATAGACGTGTGTAGACGTCAACAATGATAACGTTCATGCTGTCGTTCATTCACTGACGACTGAAACTGAGAATCAACAGAAGCATCGCTTTGAGCGACTGAGGACAACTAGAGATAAAACTAATGGTTTTCACTCAGTAGTCCGACGTTCAGTTTCTTGGCTTACTTTGAACAACAAAACGAGAGTAATGAAGCATCGTTTGCTCGAGCCCATGTAATGTAAATATAATTAACCACAAGGTACAATGCAAGCCATACAAATCGTCTAATGTACAAACGCTGTTTCAAAGTAGGCTGGTAATTCACCTTTTAAACCATGACATCAATGTGTCTAAAAAAAAAATCATAAGCAAATATCGGAGGTATGAGCATGATCATATCAAAATGTCGTAAACTGTTAAATACGATGTAACATAGATCGAAGGGAAATGGTGTTTTTTGAATATTAAGAAGGGCAACACGGCGCTCATGAAGGGCAACATGGCACTCATGAAGGGCAGCATGGCGCTCATGAAGGGCAACATGGCGTTCATGAAGGGCAACATGGCGCTGATGAAGGGCGACATGGCGCTCATGAAGGGCAACATGGCGCTGATGAAGGGCAACATGGGGCTCATGAAGGGCAACATGGCGCTCATGAAGGGCAACATGGCGCTGATGAAGGGCAACATGGGGCTCATGAAGGGCAACATGGCGCTCATGAAGGGCAACATGGCGCTCATGAAGGGCAACATGGCGCTCATGAAGGGCAACATGGCGCTGATGAAGGGCAACATGGGGCTCATGAAGGGCAACATGGCGCTGATGAAGGGCAACATGGCGCAGCGCCACGTTCGGAATGGCTAAATAGAACAGTGGACCATCAGCTCTTTATACGTTATACGAGTACTCATTAGATACTGGCTGTGTGTGTGGAGGGGGGGGGGGAGAGGTAGGGAGGTGGTGATGTTGAGATTAATATAAAACATGGTAAAGGGTCATGGAGATCACAGAAGATTTACTGTGATATTTAAGTCGAGCCTGAAGGAGCATGATAAATATATGACATATATCTTATAGTTAGGTATAAAGCTCCCATGAGAAGAGCAGCGTGGGTGTCTCTGGTGTAAAATGATACAGTGAATTACTAGCTCCAGTATGTCATTTCATATCTTCTCTCCCAGAAAACATGACACTTCAACCGGGTGTTATTTTAATGTTGGTCCCGCGTCGCAGACGATGGCCCAGCAATAAAACAACTCTGGAAAACGCTTCGTGTTTGCATAGCTGCATTTGATATTATTATGCTCTTAAATTAGAATCCTACATGCTGCCAGTAAATGATAGCCCATCTTTTCATGTTTTCGATAAGTATCAATTAGAATGTAACGAGAGATTGGTAGAGTATCATTTAGATCTTCATAATATATTTACACCGAATCCACATCGTGGCAAGGTACTTTAATGTCAAGGTCCGCATTAAATTAGATAATATCATGTTTCAAACACAGTTTTGATGGAAACAGCTGAAAAACGATCGGAAAGCATCGACTACTTTAACTAAAATTATTATTTCGATGATCAGCATTTGAAATTAACGTATACCAGTTTTATGATCACAATGATTTGAAAGAAATTTGAGATGTTTATTATTATTAATAACAAGTATCGGTGAAATACCAGATTATCCTGAACTTGGAACTTTTTATTTTTATATTGCAAAACATGTTTCTATCTAAAGGTAATAAAATGGAAAGGCATTCGTTCTCAACGTCAACATGACAGTAGTGGAGAGGCACTCACTCTCAAGTCAACATGACAGTAGTGGATAGACACTCACTCTCACAGTCAGCATGACGGTAGTGGATAAACACTCACTCTCAAATCAACATGACGGTGGTGGATAGACACTCACTCTCAAGTCAACATGACAGTAGTGGATAGACACTCACTCTCAAAGTCAACATGACGGTGGTGGATAGACACTCACTCTCAAAGTCAGTATGAAAAGAGTGGATAGACACTTACTCTCACAGTAAACATGACACTAGTGGATAGACACTCACTCTCACAGTCAATATGGCACTAGTGGATAGACACTCACTCTCACAGTCAACATGGCACTAGTGGATAGACACTCACTCTCACAGTAAACATGGCACTAGTGGATAGACACTTACTCTCACAGTCAACATGACGGTAGTGGATAAACACTTACTCTCAAAGTCAACATGACAGTAGTGGATATGCACTCACACTCTGTGTCAACATGACAGTAGTGGATAGACACTCACTCTCAAGTTAACATGACGGTAGTGGATAGACACTCACTCTCAAGTCGACATGACAGTAGTGGATAGGAACTCACTCTCAAGTCAACATGACAGTAGTTGATAGACACTCACTCTCAAAGTCAGCATGACAAGAGTGGATAGACACTCACTCTCACAGTCAACATGATAGTATTGGATAGACACTCACTCTCAAAGGCAACATGACGGTAGTGGATAGACACTCACTCTGACAGCCAACATGACGGTAGTGGATAGACACTCACTCTCACAGTCAACATGACAGTAGTGGATAGACACTCACTCTCAAGTCAACATGACAGTAGTGGATAGACACTCACTCTCAAGTCAACATGACGGTGGTGGATAGACACTCACTCTCAAAGTCAGCATGACAAGAGTGGATAGACACTTACTCTCACAGTAAACATGACAGTAGTGGATATGCACTCACACTCAGTGTCAACATAGCAGTAGTGGATAAACACTTACTTTTAAAGTCAACATGGCGGTAGTGGATATGCACTCACTCTCAGTGTCAACATAACAGTAGTAGATAAACACTTACTCTCAAAGTCAACATGGCGGTAGTGGATAGACACTTACTCTCACAGTCAACGTGACAGTGGTGGATAGACACTCACTCTCACAGTCAACATGGCACTAGTGGATAGACACTCACTCTCACAGTCAACATGGCACTAGTGGATAGACACTCACTCTCAAAGTCAGCATGACGGTAGTGGGAAAGTATGCTTTGTTAAATTCAACAACAAGCTATGGTTTCTTCGTGATACGTATAAAGACATATAAGAGGTATATATTTTTTAACAGAATACGTTTAATGGCAATTTGGCTTATGATAATCGCTTTAACGGTACACATTCCAGGGCTGCTACAAAACGTCTACGGTTACAGAGGCTGTTGAATTTTTGGATAGGCAGAACTGATTAAAGCCATGCCTATAGCAACATAACACGTTAAATCAATCTTGGTTCAATGTCGGGCCATCGTCTGCGAAGCTGGCCAGGCATTGAAACAATACCGCTTTACATGGTTCCTCCCAGATAAGCTATTTGGCGACCAGAGTAATACCATTTAAAAAGATAATTTCACAGACGTTCCTGTGTGGAATTGTACCAGTGTAACAGCCCATATTAAACTCTCTGACTGAACTAAACCCGGGTATAGTTTGGACAATTACCTAAGTAATAGTCTGGGAGCTCCCAGAGTATACCCCACTAGCCCAGATTATACCCACCAGATGCAGGGTGGTGTAAAGTCTAGGTGAAAGGGGTATACTCTGGGAGATATTATATATCATCGACTACCAATTATTATTAATCCATGTTATAAGTATTATCGATGTAATATCTGATCGTGATCTCTCATAGACATATTATTAACAAGGTTTTCTTATCATTTTTAAACATTTTCAGGTTTTCTAGGGGTATACTCTGATCGGTAGGGGCGTAATCTGGGCGGTTATAATTTATACTGATTTCGCTAGATTTGAATTTCCAGCTTTTCCCGTTATCTCGCAGTTGAAATGTGACCTTTATTATCACAATTTGTGTGATATCTTAAAGTACGATACATAATAATGTAATAATACATTTAATAATTGATCAATTTGGTTGATACAAAAACAAAATAAGCCTTTAATAACATTGAAATATAATGAGCCATGCATATATTATATTCTTACAATGGCTAAATGTCAGGCTAATTCCCAGACTGCACCACGACCACTGAGACTTTGGCCCTTAATTTGAATACAACATGTTGTATATTTAATAATTACATTCTGTTGCTTTTTGTAAATGTTATACATGTTACATATTTAATACATTTAGAGATAACGTTCAAATAGTAGGTACATAGTTCAAAAATATCACTCTCCACCCTGATTTCAGTGGTGTATATTTTACTTCTACTATGAGTATACGATAGCCAATTATTTGAAAGCATAATGAATTTACTGTCAAGTATAGTAAGTGTGTCAGATCACACGGCGATTTTTAAATTAAGCCATTCAAATGTTATACTACATCATAACCACCTGATTTTATAGTAATTCCCGGATTTTACCCCACGATTGCTCAGAGGACTAACCTCTTTTACACTGTTTTTATGTGTTATTACCAAACACGTAATAATAGTGCGAGATAATGTATACCTCTTTAAAAGCCCAAGCTCACACTGAATCAGTCTGGGCTTGTGGGACTTACTACGGGAACTCCCAGAATGAGCTCCCATACTATGCCCACGGTATATTCCAGACTATACCCAGATATAGTCCAGAATAGACCTGGGCATAGTTCAGTAGGAGGGGGGTAATCTGGGCGGTTATATCGTTAATAAAGTATTTCAGTAGTTCCTAGCCATCTTGGATGTATATAAGAATTATGCTATAAGCAAAAAATAATGCTAGAAGTGGTATCATACATGTCTAGGACAAAAAATTAAAATAGTTAAGCTTATATTTTAATCGCAGTCATTTGCGATCATTTTAAAAATTGTAAATGACTAAAAATTGTCAAAAGGCGACGCCTCCATAACCTCCGAAATTATGTTATGTCATATATTGATCGACATGTGAAACTCGGTCGGAAAGGTAGTTTCACACATATTTCTGTGTAGAATTGCACGACGAAAGTGCTTCTGTAGTGGCGGCCATCTTGGATGTATGCACGCATGAGGTATCTAGCCAAACAAATAACGTTATCATTCCGGAAGTCAGCTCAGCATTTCCTATTAGTAGAAAAAGAGTTATGATAACTCAAAAAAGGAAGAAAGTTTTTCATTGTGGTCATTGGTGGTAATTTTGAAAATAACTAAAGTCCGCCAAAGGCGCACCACCTCAACCTTTGATATTTCAAATCAGGAGTCTTCATACCGATATTTAGCATGCAAATACTATATTATCCAAGTCCAGGTATACCATCACTACTTCTGGTCTATACATCTGATACAGGAAATCATGCCATCCCGAATTGAAGAAGCTTTAGCCGTGACAGACGGAAGTCATCAAATGGTAAGGAAGTCTATTGATATTTCGCTGGAAGCCAAATTATCTCCAGCAAACAACATTCAACCAGCATTATGTCAACATATTTCAATAGCTGGGCATACTGTTGGGAATCCGTCAAAAAGACCTGCAGGACACCTTAGGGATAAAGTAATAATAACCGGATGTCATCAAGCAGGGAGGAAGTGAGAGATCACAGTTGTCATGCGCAGCTGAATTCCACATGTAGATGCGGAGAAAGAGTGGGTACTTAATATATCTGATATTGTAGCAGCTACCAGTGTTGCTACAATATATCTGATATTATAGCAGCTACCGGTGCTGCTACACATGTAGATGTGGAGAAAGAGTGGGTACTTAATATCTCTGATATTGTAGCAGCTACCAGTGCTGCTACACATGTAGATGTGGAGAAATAGTGGGTACTTAATATCTCTTATATTGTAGCAGCTACCAGTGCTGCTACACATGTAGATGTAGAGAAAGAGTGAGTACTTAATATATCTTATATTGTAGCAGCTACCAGTGCTGCTACACATGTAGATGTGGAGACAGAGTGAGTACTTAATATCTCTGACATTGTAGCAGCTACCAGTACTGCTACACATGTAGATGTAGAGAAAGAGTGGGTACTTATTATGTCTGATATTGTAGCAGCTACCAGTGCTGCTACACATGTAGATGTGGAGACAGAGTGAGTACTTAATATCTCTGACATTGTAGCAGCTACCAGTACTGCTACACATGTAGATGTAGAGAAAGAGTGGGTACTTATTATGTCTGATATTGTAGCAGCTACCAGTGCTGCTACACAGATACTTTACAGAGGTTCAAATGCAAACTGCAGCAAACGCTGACTAGTCAAACTTGCCACTAAATGATTATACAGTAATTTATCACATACCGGCATTGAATCACATTTCGGGTTGCTTCGCATGACATTATGGTCATTTTATATTATGTAAAACACGAATCAATGTAGGTCTCCCGACTGTGGTGGATATGGTAATCTCTGTTGCTGCAAATGTGTTGGTTCTGGCTTGCAGATGAGGTCACACATGACATCAGGGCTGTAGAGATCCTGCAAATCTGCCATAACCTCCATGATGATCCAGGTTGGCCCAGCATTAGACTGGCGTCTCGTGCTTGCTGGGTAGGCCTATTCATTGATTAGTCATTACATCACAACAGTCACTGGACGTTTGGCCTATGTCGGTTCATGTTGGACTTGTGCCGCATTGGTCCGGCATATGGGGAGAATAAAGGTCAAAACATGGAGCCTTTGTTTCATAGAAGGACCCATTGCTCGATAATAAAGCATACTGGCTGGTGATAATCATGGTAAAGGACACGTACTTTTAGAAATGAAATCGGATCTTTATACGTGATTTATTTGTGACTGTCGTCACAATAGCGTCGTGTGTATTGTGTGGGATTTGAGAAGGACTCTGTAAGGACTCTGGATGAGGGGACTGGTGAAAGTACGCGAAACATGACCAGGTTGTTGAAGGTGACATCCAACAGTCTTAAATAGCAACACTAAATCGAACAATTCAGCCACATACAAAACACTGTAAGAAATCTAATCATTTGTTGCCAAATGAACAAAATGATTAGATTTGGAAAAAAGAAAACAGGGCGACATATGCCTTTTTTATTATACAGACTGCATATAGCGAAAATAAACACATATCTTTACAAATGATATCTGATCACTCAATTAATTTATTGTCGGCACGATTCATTTGTGAATGTTGCCACCAGGTTGTTGGAGGTGACATGACAGCTGCGAATGAGACATAATATCTACCCAGACTCAGACTCAGACTAAGACTTGTTTATTCGACATTATAACAAAACAGAAAATACAATTTAACATGTAGGATGATTTGTCGGAAGACCCCTATTAAGACAATATGTGTCGCTTCATACAAGTACAGGCCACAAAACCATTAAGTTTATTGATTCCCACATTTACCCACTTGAAGTAGTGTATCGCTGCCCCGACACACTACTTCAAGTGGGTAAAAATCGCTCAAATGTTGTTTTATTTCAGATCTAGATTGCTATTTTTGTATGGCTAAACACATATTTCAACTATGTAACCCGATATGTGAGTTAAAAAGTGATTAACTTGAGTATATAGATTATTGAAGAACCATATGTAATCTCTATGAGGCTAATCCCAGCAAACACGATACTTCGGGCCAATGTTGTTGTAATGTTGGCCCATCGTCTACGACGCTGAGCTAACATCATAACAATATTGGATTACCACCCCGTGTTCGCTGGCATAGCTTTATGTCTGTGCTGACGCTTGGGACTTTGACTGTGGGAAGGGATCACTGTAAAGCCTCGTGCACAAACGCTCGTACCAACAATAGATTCGTAGAAGTATTTATTTTCTATTATTTCTTTTTTTCTATTTTAATATGTTATAACTAACCATGCTAACATCGTGCTTGTCTTCTGACTGAGTGACTTGTAATATGTTATAACTAACCAAGCTAACACCGTGCTTGTCTTCTGACTGAGTGACTTGTAATATGTTATAACTAACCATGCTAACACCGTGCTCCTGACTGAGTGACTTGTAATATGTTATAACTAACCAAGCTAACACCGTGCTTGTCTTCTGACTGAGTGACTTGTAATATGTTATAACTAACCATGCTAACACCGTGCTCCTGACTGAGTGACTTGTAATATGTTATAACTAACCATGCTAACACCGTGCTCCTGACTGAGTGACTTGTAATATGTTATAACTAACCATGCTAACACCGTGCTTGTCTTCTGACTGAGTGACTTGTAATATGTTATAACTAACTATGCTAACACCGTGCTTGTTCTCTGACTGAGTGACTTGTAATATGTTATAACTAACCATGCTAACACCGTGCTCCTGACTGAGTGACTTGTAATATGTTATAACTAACTATGCTAACACCGTGCTTGTCTTCTGACTGAGTGACTTGTAATATGTTATAACTAACCATGCTAACACCGTGTTTGTCTTCTGACTGAGTGACTTGTAATATGTTATAACTAACCAAGCTAACACCGTGCTCTTGATTGAGTGACTTGTAATATGTTATAGCTAACCATGCTAACACCGTGCTTGTCATCTGATTGCGTGACTTGTAATATGTTATAACTAACCATGCTAACACCGTGCTTGTCTATGACTGAGTGACTTGTAATATGTTATAACTAACCATGCTAACACCGTGCTCCTGACTGAGTGACTTGTAATATGTTATAACTAACCATGCTAACACCGTGCTCCTGTGTGAGTGACTTGTAATATGTTATAACTAACTATGCTAACACCGTGCTCCTGACTGAATGACTTGTAATATGTTATAACTAACCATGCTAACACCGTGCTTGTCCTCTGATTGAGTGACTTGTAATATGTTATAACTAACCATGCTAACACCGTGATTGTCTTCTGACTGAGTGACTTGTAATATGTTATAACTAACCAAGCTAACACCGTGCTCTTGATTGAGTGACTTGTAATATGTTATAACTAACCATGCTAACACCGTGATTGTCTTCTGACCGAGTGACTTGTAATATGTTATAAATAACCATGCTAACACCGTGCTTGTCCTCTGACTGAGTGACTTGTAATATGTTATAACTAACCATGCTAACACCGTAGTTGTCTTCTGACTGAGTGACTTGTAATATGTTATAACTAACAATGCTAACACCGTGATTGTCTCCTGACTGAGTGACTTGTAATATGTTATAACTAACCATGCTAACACCGTGCTCCTGACTGAGTGACTTGTAATATGTTATAACTAACCATGCTAACACCGAGCTTGTCTTCTGACTGAGTGACTTGTAAAATGTTATAGCTAGCTATGCTAACACCGTGCTTGTTCTCTGACTGAGTGACTTGTAATATGTTATAACTAACCAAGCTAACACCGTGCTTGTTCTCTGACTGAGTGACTTGTAATATGTTATAACTAACCATGCTAACACCGTGCTCCTGACTGAGTGACTTGTAATATGTTATAACTAACCATGCTAACACCGTGCTTGTCTCCTGACTGAGTGACTTGTAATATGTTATAACTAACCATGCTAACACCGTGCTTGTTCTCTGACTGAGTGACTTGTAATATGTTATAACTAACCATGCTAACACCGTGCTCCTGACTGAGTGACTTGTAATATGTTATAACTAACCATACTAACACCGTGCTTGTCTCCTGACTGAGTGACTTGTAATATGTTATAACTAACCATGCTAACACCGTGCTTGGCTTCTGACTGAGTGACTTGTAATATGTTATAACTAACCATGCTAACACCGTGCTTGTCCTCTTACTGAGTGACTTGTAATATATTTGCTTGTCAATCTCTACGCTCTTAGAACAAAAGGTTATTGACGTTTTATCGTATTATATAGAGAGAACGGTGCTTGTTTGATGTTGGTCCAGCGTCGCAGACAATGAACCAACATTAAACCAACATAGGCCATGGAGCTGTTCCTCTGTAAACTATATGGAAAAAAAAACTTCAATTAATATTTTCTTGGAATAAAATAAGGTTATGTTTAGACCTGAATATTCTGTTCAGATTTAGTGTGCATGCATGGCCTGCTGACCTGTCTAACAGAAGCTGGCACAATGTGACATGCATTACTGCCGCTAACATAACAAATACATCATGTCTGGCTGCTTTAACGTAATATGACCAGCCTTCCATCACACCTAGTACTTCATTATGTTACTGGAGGCTCTGCCAATGCTGGGTTATGTTGGCCCACAGTCCAACCAGCACTAATCTGATATTGGGACAGTATATTGTGACTTTCACCCAATGCTGTTTTAATGTTGGCCCAGCGTCGTAGACGATGGGCCAACATAAATCCAGCATTCTCGTGTTGGATATAACTTCATTGCCATCGTACACGGCACACATCCTGCTCAATGGACTTAATAAATAACAAGTTACATTCACTTATTGAATGAGATGACGGACCGCCTCCGCTACCGGTGTGTTAATAGGATATCGACCAGGCTGGTTGGACTCGCGGAAATATTTTGTTTATAAACCATGAAGACAAAGGTGTTTTTGCACTTTTAAATCATCATAAATGTCTTAGTTAGCTGTTTCCGCTTCATTTGAATATCTATTTTATGGGTCTACAATCATTATAAATTGTTTACTTCTTTCAGTGCCAGGACCGTCTTTAGATATCAGAATCTGACGTCTACAGACGGTCCTCGCTCCGAAAGGGTTAACATGTTTATTGCATTTGGATTGTTTATCAGTAGCTGTCATACATGGAACCGATGTTGTTTTAACGTTCGCCCACCGTCTGCAATTCAGGCACAGCTTTAAACTAACATCCGCTCAACGTGTTGTGTTAGCTGGAGTACAAAACTATTCAAATGCTTGGGGTGTACAGTGCTGGTTAAGGTATTATGAGCTATGAAGAACCCTTGAAGTTATAAAGTCAATAAAAAATATCTGTCGATATTATTGCCATTATCTAATGAAACTTGTGGAAATAAATATCTACTGAATGTTGAGCAGATTCATTCACGTTGTGTTTGCACTAAAACAACCACTAAAAGAACAAGCGTTTGTAAGGGATGACAATGGATCAAGTCAAAATGACACCAAGGACAAACAAGAGCCGGATAATGAGCCATCAAGGTCACAACTAAAAACGTGTAAACAAGAACCGGGCTCTCTGGTCTAACACATTATATCATACAGTAATACAGTCAAGATGACAAGTATGGGAACGGCAATTGACAAATCAAGGTCACAATTAAAAGCGTGTTAACTAGAACGAGACTCTCTGATCTAACACAATATAATATACAGTAATACAGTCAAGATGACAGATATGGAAACGGTATATGACCAATTTCAGGTCATGCTTTAGCAAGAATGGATACAAACATAATTCGAGCCACCGCGACCCACAACTTCAAGAGGGTGAAAATTATTTATATTTGTTTAATTTGAAACCAAACATTTGTTTAAACCACATTTTGTTCCCAATAACTGTGATTTAAACGGCTAATAAACGGAATAAAAACAACTTTAGTCATGCTCAGGGGGTCTTGTCGAGTTACAAAAAATAAAAACATCTCATCTCAAGATGAATAAAAATTACGGTGAACATCTGTGTGTGGGAACCACATTGCTACATAAAATCCCATTTCGCGATAATTAAAATATCTTTTTATTAAAATATCATTTTATTGCACTGTATTTACAACTATTATAAGTGAAACAGGTTCAGCAATCCCAGAGCCGGGAAATGAAATGGATGGGGTTTTAGGCCACCTTTGTGTGAGCGGGGAAGAAACATTTTGTTTCTTTGAAACGTGAAGGCCAGAGCGGGGTTCGAACCCGCGATCTCCGACTTTCCAAGCAGGCAGCTTTAACCACTGCACCAGGACCCCCATAGGGCCCAGATCTGGGACCTAGAGTGGTGGTTACGCCTCGTGCCTGTCGCGCACAATTCATGTTTCAAATAATTCATATTGTAAACAAACAAAATGTTTCTTTCCCGCCCACTAGTAAGGATTCTATATTTTGCCAGCGTGACTGAAAGGTGACGTGATCGGCCTCGGAACATCAGGCCTCGAAATGCAAATCAAATGTCTGAGGGGCAATGCCATCGGATTCATCCTAACATTCTAAAAACGAATTTCTGGCTCAGTTTAGCATACATGCTATAAAAGTTGTCCTAAAGCCTCATTCATTGACTAATTCATTCATTCATTCATTCATTCATTCATTCATTGATTGATTCATTCATTCATTCATTCATTCATTCATTCATTCATTCATTCATTCATTCATTCATTCATTTATTCATTCATTTATTCACTCATTCATTCACTCATTTATTCATTCATTCATTCATTCATTCATTAATTAATTCATTCATTCATTCGTTCATTCATTCAGTCATCTTCCAGTCTTGTTTGACCTTCTGACCTCGTGCGCTGAGTCTGAGTCATTTGTCAACATTAATTATGATGGCGATTTCAAGGCTAACATCCCTTCTGACATTTTGCCCCCATTTACTTTGACAACATAAGAAGAGTATCTTGAGAAATGAGTTTTACTTGACACTTAGCTGAGTAAATATTGATCGATTCTGTCTCAGCGTCTTAGAGTCGTCATGATCGATTCTGTCTCGGCGTCTTAGAGCTGTCATCAGGAATTTGTATATGTAACACTTATCGACTGATAATTTGTTACTCTGTGTGATGGGTGCGAAACTCTAATAATTATTATCGTAACAGACACATTGCATGATAATATAACAAATTCAGTGGAGTCACGCAGTGGAGAACGGAGAACACATTATATGCAACGGCGCGGGTTTTGTTTCAAGAACAGGATAAAGTCAGATTAAGCCCCAATTCAGGAGAAAATTTCTCTTGTGTCAGAAAATAAAGCCAGATAAAGCCCCAATTCAGTAGAAAATTCCTCGTGTGCCAGAAAATTTTCTTGTCATTTCAAATGAAATTGAATCTCTAATGCAACTATACCCATTTGCAAAACCAACATTTTCAGTTTCATTTAGAATATGGTCAGAGTGGTGGAGATTCGGACCTCCTGTCACAAAACATTTGGCAAAAATCACTGTAAATTGCATAATAATCTATATTTGTCATTAAAAGGTACTCAAATGGTGACCTGAACATCCGTGTATAAACTAATAATAATCATACTTTTAAAATCTTGGACATGAGGTATACTAAAGTGTGATTGACCCCCCCCCCTCCCCCCTTCAAAATTCCCCATTCACCCCTGGTCACAATTCGTCCACTTGGATATGAAATGGTCTATCTGGAGTTTTGAAAAATGGTAGATACACCCTTTCATATCCAAGGGGACGGATTATACGGTACTTGAATATTTCTTGCTGTCGCAAAAACTTTAGTCGACACAAATATCCAGCTATATTTTCTCTTTAGTATCCGTCTACCATTTTTCGACGCAAGTATGGTTTTCGTCTCTGACCCAATGTCGGAAGAAATAATGACGTCACGCCGTGTTGAATTGCCCGTCGCAAAACCGGCAAACAGTTTAGTGACGCTTGGACCGTATTTTTTCAAAAACTTTAAGGAGCCAACTCACTTTTCTTTTTCGTGGCAAACTTTATCTGTATATTTATGCAGAAACCTCACAGTTCGTCTAACGGTGTTGTTTTTCATTTATTAACACTTTTTTGGATATTTTGCTATTTTTATGCATTCCTGCAAATCACGTCTATTTACGACAATTTACAATATCGTTATTTACTTACATGCCAGTAGAGTGACTCCCCATTCTATTTAAAATACAGTCGTTATTGCTTCATCGGTACACTTAAAATAGCCCACTGGAATGATTCCCGGATACGAAAGTAGGTGTGTAGCTTGTTCTTGTCAGGACGGAGGTTTCACGGGGGATTTAGTCTGACTGGTTTTAACCTTTACAACTCTGCTTACACGCTGAAATATTGTTATATAAACCATGGAGACCAAAGTGGGTTTTTTTCATTTTTAAATCATCACAAATGTCTCAGTTAGCTCTTTCCGATTCATTTGAATACCTATGCTATGGGTCTACGGTCATTATAAATATTGTAATTCTTTCAGTGCGGGGACCCTCTTGATACGTGAAAATCTGACGTCTACAGACGTCAGATTCTGACGTATAAAGGCGGTCCCCTCGCTGAAGGGGTTAATACATGCACATGTACATGTGGATGTTGAAGTATTAGTCCCAGACTTAAGGGGGTTTTATTTGTGTTGAAAGGTCCATACGATACAAGAGTTCTCAGGAATCCGAATCTGCGCGTCTTACAAAAATCATCCTGTCAAAAAAGTACCGTAAAAACCTTTTAAACACTAGTACCGTCAAAATCGCAAACCACAATTTGAAATATTGCGTATGAAGTGATTGTTTGCTAAAACTGTGGTAATTTTCTATTGAAATAATTTTTACATTATTTATTATCACTCACATATGACCCAGGCTTTCACATGGATGTAAAATATTTTGTGTCTGAACAATTGACAAATGCTCTAAGTTGGTAATTTAACACGTAATTTTACCAATTTTTCATACTTTTTCGGTAAATAGACAAAATACTTTTCTCCCAGCCGATTTTTGTATAGTATAAATGCTTATTTTTGCTTCAAACATGTTTTAGATCTATTGTTGACTTAAAATTAACCAATTTGGACTAAAAACAATGAGTTATGACTTAAAAATTAGCTCGCTTTTCTTCAGGCTCGGGAAAATTGACCTTATCTCGCATTATTGCCCACTAAGTAGGCACATTTTGAGCTATATCAATATATTTGATATAAATAAAAAGCTAATGACACATGCCTTCACATGGATGTAAAATATTTTGTTACACATCATTGACAAGCGCACAAGAGGGCTTTAAGTTGGTATTTTAACCCTTAATTAGAGCTTTTTTCACTTTTTCAGTAAATAGCTGATTTTTGTATCATTTATTTATTTATTAAGATTCGCCAAATACACAGTATACATTACTTTGTTCAATGATAAGAAAACATAGTCATAATAATACTGTTGGCTGGGACATGGCATCAGATATGTAATATCTATGCTAGGCCTGTCCCATAATCAGATAACAATGTTATTAAAGTATGCGTGCAGCAATTATGAAAAACGCATTCCAGCAAAACACGAGACGCCCATCAAACGCCGAATCAATGCTGGCCCACCGTCTACGACGCTGGCCCAACACCGACTCAACACCAGGTAAACTTCACGTGCCTGCTGGGATGTGTCAAAAAGAAAAAGAGAGAAAAGTGTTTCATGCCTGGCGACATCGCGGACAGCGACAAACGGTAACCCACGTGCAAGAGTTGTCAATATCATAGGTCGTAGTCAACTTTACAATGTAAAAATTATATAATAGTTTCTTAAAACGTTTGACAAATCTATTGCGGCAATTAACTTGTTTTGTTGTGTTCGGCAGGATATTCCACATTTTTACTACCCGATTAGAGAAAAATAGCCCAGCCAATTCAGAATTAAAGCGTACAGATCTTAAAGGCAAGACCTGTTGACCTAGGCTAGTTCTAGAGGTGTCAGCGTTATAAAAAGAAAGAATATGTCTAATATCTATATCTATGAAATTATGTATACATTTATATAGAAAACACAAGTCGTTGATATCTTTCATAAAAGACAAAGGAAGTAATTTGGTGTTATGTAGTCTGGTTGGGTAATCCGACACATAATCATTAAGAATATATTTTGTGGCTTTACGTTGTATACGTTCAATCTGGTTGAGATCTGCCTTGCTACAGGAATAAACAATTGATGCGTAGGAAAATAACGGTTTAACCAAAGTTGTATATAGGTGTAGTTTGACTCATGAATATGGTATACATGTTTAGTTTTGATTCAAACATGCTCTAGAACTTTTGTTGACTTAACGTAAACCCATTTGGAATAAAAAAAAAATTGCTAGTTTTTCTTCGGGCTCAGGAAAAAATCTCCACCCCAGTCAAAACAAATCTGAGGGGCTGCTGGAATGCCGCAACAAAACTACAAATTCTGGCGAATCAATACGCAGCTCCTGGCTGAAGGCACACATTGGCTTGATTTCAATACGGGCTTATCGAAATAGTTCGTGTACATCCAAGCAAACACAATACGCTGACCCCTTAACGCTTCAATATTGGGTCAACCAGACAGTAAACTAGCAGCGAGGCCCAGTGGTGCAGCAGATTTGTTGCGACAATCATTTAATGATAAAAACACAGGATTTAAAATTCGAGAGGTCGAGCATACTACCTCTCAGTCACGGAGGCTCTACACAATATTAAATCCTTACGAGTGAGTGGGGAGAAACATTTCGTTTGTTTGAAACTTGAGGGCTAGAGTGGGGTTCGAACTTGCGATCTCCGCCTTTCCAAGCAGGCAGCTTTAACCACTGCACCAGAGCCCCCTCCCTAGGTCTGATGAAGGTGTTACGTCGGATGGTGGGTTGATGACATTTAACGAGTGGAATAAGTTATCGTTCATCTATATATAAAGCTATAGAAAGGCGATATTTTGTCTATGATGAATAATGTAGAGATATTTGGTGTTTTCGTGGATGTTATTATCAAGTCTTAAAGAGTGTGGATATGTTTTATGTGTTGTGTTGTGGTGTGGTGTAGGAAGAGAAGACGATGTTCATGGTAATCTACAATGTCTATGAGATTCAATTTGTCATGTTTGTATTCAAACAAAGCTACCAAGAGGGCAATCTGTGTTGAATACACTGTTAATGTGGTGTCTCCGCTCAGGGTTATTTATAACAGTGAATCACCTGGGTCGTCACACGAGATTTCGCAGACAATCCGTGTAGGTGACCTGGACGACCCAGTGGCTGGCTGGTGTGCTGGCTGTTTTGCTGGAAAGCTGGTTCGTTGGTTCTATGTGACTGGCTGGCTGGCTAGATTTACAAGTCAGTTAGTTGTCCCCCTCATATGTGTGGCCGGCTGGCTGGATGTATATATATTTAACAATCTATAATAATAAGGTAGTAATTATATTACAGTATCACTTAAATACGCGAAAAGGTCAATTATAAAACGTGGCTTCCAAGCAAGGCTACTACCTAATAATTTATGTCCCTTCAATTTATACGGATACATTTTTTGATCAGTAGGTTTTCTACTTAAATTTGTGAGATGTTTTTTTCTGATAGTAATTTCATAGCACGTAATTCACACATAATCTTAACTTGCTGTATCTGTGATCACGCACGGTAATCACGGTAATTGCATTTGCACATAGATTAAATCAATTACAAGGACAATTATTAGGCCCTACTTTATTTTGATTTAATTGTAATGCGGACAAGATGGATGACTGTTGTATGTTATTTGATTCATTGTTTGAATGCATCACGTGACTAAACGACTGATTAGCATATTTATCTTTATAAAACTAAATATCAACTCTTTTAAAATTGACTTTATTATATCTGTAAAATTAAATATCAACTCTTTTAACACCGACTTCGTTTTCTCCGTAGTAGTAGTAGTAGTAATTTATTGCTTTACGTCACTTTTAGGCACAAATGGTCATTTAAGTGACATTGTTATACGTCAAACACGTTGAGATGAATGATGTATGGATGATGATGTGAGGGTGAGAGTTATAGGCCGTGGCAATTATTTAGAGCGTTTTCCTTCGCTCGCCCAATAAGGGGTTTTGGGCATGTCTTTTCTGTAAAACTCAATATAAACCCTTTTAACACTGACTTAGTTATCTTATAAACTAAATAAAAACACTTTTAACACTGCCTTCGTTATCTTTGTATACTAAATATAAACCCTTTTAACACTGACTTCGTTATCTTTGTAAACTAAATATAAATCCTTTTAACACCGACTTCGTTATCTTTGTAAACTAAATATAAACCCTTTTAACACTGATTTCGTTATCTATGTAAGACTAAATATAAAATATAATCTTTAGAATTGAAGGTCAATGTAATGTCCAATCCTGACGATAGTCAGCGTTGTTGCAATCATTATAAGCGTTAGGCAAGACTATTTTTTTATGAATTTTCCGCTGAAATATTTATATATAAAAATAGAGACCAAAGTTTTTTTTTTTAAATCATCATAAATGTTTTAGTTAGCTCTTTCTGTTTCATTTGAATACCCATGTTATGGATCTGCGGGCTTTGTACGTTTTTAATCCTTGCAGTACGAGAATGGACATTAGCCGTTAGAATCTGACGACTACAGACGTCAGATTCAGACATCTGAAGTCGATACCTGATCAAATTTAGTTTTTTATAAAAGACGACAGATTGAATGTGCATCTACCTTCACTCCATCACATTCATCACATCCATCATGTCCACATCATTGATTAACCTGTCTGACGTGGTGTGTCTGGTGTGTTTGACCGTTGACTTATCCCCCTTGGGATCCCGAGGTCGATATCTAGACATGTCTCTTTTTGACTAAATAAGCAATAAATCTGTGAGATTTTTGGTTTACTTTGTGTTACTCGAGTTTTTAAAAGTATTATTAATGATGTTTAATGGAAGGCCAGAAAAATATACCCTTCCTAATTATTAAAGTTGAAATGAATATATTTTCTGAATATAATGAGTAGAGTAGGATAAATCTTCCGATTTGTAATGTCATAATACATTTTACCATCTCCAATATTTTAGAGAGATAGACATTATTACATCATCCATTTATTTTATCAGAAATCCATTTTAATAGAGTAACGAATGGAATCTGTTTTGATACTTTATCTAAATATGCTAAACTCGCCTTTTTGTAAAAATTATGATCGCAGTAAAACTATTTTCTGCTGTTTTTGGTCCATCTTACATAATCAATGATGATATTAATGTATTATCTTTTTAGGAGCTAAATTAAATAAATTTATTTTTAAATTTTAAACAATTTGAAGTTGTGTTTCGCTACCGCGACCCACAACTTCAAGTGGGTGAAAATTACCCATATTGGTTTAATTTGAGACCAAAAATTTGCAAATCTTGATGTTTAAACGCTTATTTCGTCCCATTAACAGTGCTTTAATCGACTGATAAAATGGACAAATAACTACTATAGTCGCACTTGGCGGTCTAAAGGGTAATACAGTTGCACGAGATGTGGATCTCTCACTTCCTACCTGTTTGACCACATCGTCTATGGGAGAAGAAACGCATTCAAATGTCTTCCCACTCGCTGACTTCGTCTATTCTGTGAAACGCAATGACCTTAACCCCCAATATTTTCACAGAGCGATCTAATAAAATGAAGTATGGAGGAGTTGGTCGTATATAATATGTTCACCGCCACTGAAAAGGGATATATAAGTCACCCCCTCCATATTTTATTGTATGATGTTTCTGGGTGAAAATATTGCAGGTGAAGGCTATTAAGTCTCACATATTTTTTCAATTAGCTGACCAGCATGTCAACCGACCAACCACTTTTTAATCCAGTCAGCCAGTCAGTCAGGTTGCCTTGTCCAATGTTATTCACATAGTTCAGATGGTTTTACACATTTTTCTGTCCATGACATTGCTTTAGTTCACTGACCACTGTACCTTTCACTGACCACTGTACCTCACCTGCCCCGTTTGTCCTCCTCCTTTAAGCAGTTAAGGGTCAGACCTGATAAATAACTAGCCGCGGAAACACCCCGTTTATCACACGTTGTCCCCTTGATAGCTTCCCTTGGATAAAACATGCCGGCCTGGATCTCGTAGAATATGTAGATTGCTCTGACCCGATCTCTCTCTGTGAAGACACTACACTGAGGTCTTGCCACATAAAACACCGCCTCGTCAAACATGTGCTATTCTGTTAAACGCAGTGACGTCACCAGAAACCCTTTTAAATGGCTACTCGGCGAAGACAATGCTATATAAGTAAATTGTATTAGATTGCTAGGTGAAAATATTGCAGGTGAAAGCTATTGAGTTTCACAGAATTGTCATTACTGGGTTATTTATGGTTGGTTGACCGTCTATGTTGCTGGCCCAACCTGATTATCGATAGTCTTCAGATCCCTTGTCAAGTAGCGAAGATATAACTTATTTGAGGCTGGGCCACCGTCTACCTCACTGTTGTGAGAGAATACATCATTGATAGACTGAGACGACAGCATGCATGTCTCTGTGATCTGATAAACTAAAGTCATTTGTTTTACCGCATGATTCCATAATCCATTCACCTTTATCCTGAATGAGCTGCAAATGAAGCGTCCATTTTATGCACGACGAGAAATAGCCTGCTTTCTCACCATGTGATTTAATCACCAGGTCACACTTTGTCTCCTTGTCTCTTTGTCAGAAGGTATGTTTCAATAAAGACACAATTCATGTGTGCAATTATAGGACAGGCAATTTAAAATACAAGTTTTTTTCTGATAAGGTTTTCTCGTGTTACTGGTGTTTTGAGTAGGCCCCTACTGTAGTCCTCAAAATTACTTTTTAAAGAATACACAAATAAAACAAAATGTGACTAAGGGTGATGATTATGAAGTCCTATGTTTTAACCCTTTGATCTAATCAATTTAAGTTTTCAGTCACTTGAAGTTGTGCCTCGCTAATGCGATCCACAACTTGTAGTGACTGAAAATTACTTGGATTTATCAAATTATGTCATATACATTAGTTTCATCGAAAACCAGGAATACAAATATGAGAGTGACAGCAGGAAAAGGAAGTTCAGGTCTGAAAGCAAAGAATGGATGCACGACTACTGACGACGGGACCTGATGGGAAAAACAGTTTAGGTCTGAACACCCCTTTATATCTTAGATGTCCCTTGCATGCTGTGTTGTTTTTACATTGTCTTTTTCTTTTTAAAAAAATGTGTCTGCTGGTCAGTCACACTGGAAATCCCTGGATGTATCTACACACTGGCCAGACGTAAGGGAAATTACACGGGGACTAGTTGCAGAGAGGAAGCCAGATTGACCTGAGGCGACACTGCTTCTGAGACAACGGGGGGGGGGGGTAAACCCTGATTCAAGTGCCCTCTACCAAACAATGGGAAATAGAATACGTGAATCTCCAGAAATGATGAATTACTGGCTGTATGCAAGGGAAACAATGTGAAGAAACACCATTTCCAGTTTCAAATTATGAAAAAAATTGTATAAAAAATAACGATAGGAGCAAAGGAATAATTATTAGCACCATTCTTTTCACCATTTGAAATGTAGATATCAGCTTTTTGCTCAAAGAATCCCCAGGGGGATTGTTCGTTAATAGCAATGAATAATAAAGAAGGAGAGGAAGTTGGGATTTTTTGCTGTCCATTGTGGCATCCCAGCAAACACATAACATTTTCATAACATTTGTACAACGTCGGCCCAACGTCTTCGACGTTGGTCTAACATTGTACAAGTGTTATATAAATGTTTTGTGTTTGCTGGTATAATAGTGATCATAAAATGCAGCCTTTGTGTAATGGTTATGTTCATTTTGGGAAGAGAATACACATGATGCAGAAATACTATCATCAATACTATCTCTTTATCGTTTTCAGTGATTCTTCTCATTTATTGTTCTCGATGACACTTGACTTCCTAATAATTTGTTTTAAAATGTGTCATTATATTGAGCGACCATTCTCTTCAGCTTGTATAATATAATGCTTCCGTCACTATATATCATACGCCAATTAAAAATATAGAGATCACGTGTACTGTAGAGATAATCCAGCAATCAGAAACGACGATGGCACATTTTTATAACATCATTGGGATGAGTGGGTCAACGTCTGTTGTCTGCTAGGATGTAATAGATTCCCAGTTACAACAAAGGCTGGTCCCAGCAATAATTAAACTGCAGCGAAATGTATATTACACCAAAGTTTGAAGGCGATTTAATAGTAGACCATAGAAATAGTTTTTTTTTGCAATTTAACGCTCCAAAATTTTTAGCTGAGGAGCATGGAAAATTGAAGCGCATTCGTAGGTTAAATTGGTCAGGCACTGTGCCACTGTGCTTCAGATACGGGGCTTGAACTAGACACTCTGAGTTAACCCTTGGCATGACAGAACTGTAAATGACGAATATTAGAGCGCGAAATAAATCGAATGTCAGCGAATCCATTATTAAGCACTTTTTAAACATCGTATTTGATAGCAAAGCTGTGTTTTACGTTTTGATAAAAGTTTGAACGTGCATTCTGTAGATGAAAATAAACCTATTACAATGTCGTTATGGGATCACGCAGCTGAATATATTAGGTACATGTCTTTGTCAATTATAGTTAAATTAGACGTTGGCGTCCTGCGCTGATGACTGTGACAGTCTGTCGTGTAGCAACGTCTATGAAATGAAGGTGGACTTAACCTTACAACGCTATAATAAGACAATTATGATGATTTCAAATTTAAAAAATACCAGTTTGGTTTCCATGGTTTATACACAAATATTGCAGCGCTGTAAGTTAATTCTCCCGTGAGTGAGTGAGTGAGTGAGTGAATGAGTGAGTGAGTGAGTGAGTGAGTGAGTGAGTGAGTGAGTGAGTGAGTGAGTGAGTGAGTGAGTGAGTGTCTCCGGCGACATGTCTTCCGCTGCTATGGAGACGCCTCATTTCCGATCTCATTGTTATGGTTACTGATGCTTGTAACCAGAGTATTATATGAACAATGCCGTGAAGTGTTGTGAAGTGTCAACATAAAGGCACGACACCCTGCTTATATAAGTTTTAACTTTACAACGCAGAATTAGGCCTACTGTTGCATAAACCATGGAGAAGGGTTTTTACAATTTGAAATCATTTTAGTTTATTCAGCTCTTTCCGCTTCATTTGAATACCTATTTCATGTGTCTATGGCTATTAGAAACATTTTAACTCTATCAGTGCGGGGTCCGTCTTTAAAAGTCAGATTTGGAAGTCTAAAGACGTCAGATTATGACGTATAAAGACGGTCCCCGCGCTGAAAAGGTTAAAGGGGTGATTGATATTAGACAAAAAAATATCCTCAAATGAACAACATTTTGTTTATTTCTCGTGTTTGCTGGGTATATGAGGTTTATAAACAATAGAATGGTTCGCGGCTCTCAATAAACTTATCTTTCAAACAAATTGATTTACAATCATAAATTGATGAATAAACTAATTGTAGTAGGCCTAATGCAATATTGATTCCATTATATATCACTTAATTTCGAAAAATATCTAGTAATCGCAATGCCCCTTGTTGTATCTTTAGCTAAATGTTTTTTTTAATCTTCAAAACTAAACTTGTCGTTTCGTATAAAATATATAAAATGTGTGGCACTATATATCACCTCCTTTGTCATTTATTGTGAAATTAGATCGTGGCATCCATGACATGGCGCTAGATATGAGCAATCATTGATCAATCTGCTCCTGTATGCCAGGTGGTCAAGGCATAAGTGTCCCCAGTCACGGCGCTGAGTGGTCAATCCTGATCAGCTTTGACCATACCTAGCCATTTACACTCCAGATGACACATTGCCCTCTCGTCAGTGGAATGATCAAATATCGCGCACCATTTAACTGTTAGCCCGTATCCTGCTAAATTAAATAATTTAAATTTTCAGCCACTTGAAGCTGTGTCTCGCTACCGCGGCCCACAACTTCAAGTGGATGAAAAATACTTATATTTGTTTAATTTGTGACCAAACATTTACAAATCTTGATGTTTAAGCAGACATTTTATTCCCAATAAGAGCCCAACAAACGAAATATTTGTATAACATTTATACAACGTCGACGTTGGTCCAGCATTGTATACATGTTATACAAATGGGAGAGATTTAATCGGCTAATAAAACGCAATTAAAAACGATTATTGTTGAGCCATCGTCTACGACGCTGGCTCAACATTAAGCCAACCTAGGCTCTACGTTTCGTGTTTGGCGGGATATAAATATCTCATCCAGTGACACAGCACAGCCAGCATGGAGCATCACGTTTGTGTCATTACGACGTGTAATGTCGTCGATTCCCAGTTCCCAGACGTGCCACAGCAGTAGGTCTATCCCCAGCAAGCACAAGCTGGCCTAATGCTGATATAATGCTGGGCCAGCATCGCAGACGATGGCCGACATTACAGCAGCATTGGGCCAACGTCTCATGTTTGCTGGGTATCAACTTACTTTGCTGCTGAATCCATCAGACTTTTTACTGACAAATACGTTACCCAATGGATGCACGTACAAGTCTGGATGGTTTTCAATGTTTCAATTAATTTATCTGGACTTTGTCTTGTAGGTTCTCATTTTTAGGAAGAAACGTAATGGTGATTAAATTAATCTGTATGATCAAAATTAGCATTTTTATGTTCGTTGGTTGTCATGACTGAATTTGAGTCATTCAGACAAATTGAAATATATAAATAACCCTGGATGCAGGGTTATTACACGCCGCTTTTAATGTCAGACTAATTCCATCCTTGTGCGGCAAGTCTTCGCTTTCAGACTCTTCTGTATAACAGTCCACAATTTGAGTGAATTAAAGGATACAATGCCGTGTCGCTGCGTCACCATGGTAACACGTGTTGCTGTGTCACCATGGTACCGCGTGTTGCTGCGTCACCATGGTAATACTTGTTGCTGTGTCACCCTGGTAACACGTGTTGCTGCGTCACCATGGTAACGCGTGTTGCTGTGTCACCATGGTAACACGTGTTGCTGTTTCACCATGGTACCGCGTGTTGCTGCGTCACCATGGTAATACGTGTTGCTGTGTCACCCTGGTAACACGTGTTGCTGCGTCACCATGGTAACGCGTGTTGCTGTGTCACCATGGTAACACGTGTTGCTGTTTCACCATGGTACCGCGTGTTGCTGCGTCACCATGGTAATACGTGTTGCTGTGTCACCCTGGTAACACGTGTTGCTGCGTCACCATGGTAACGCGTGTTGCTGTGTCACCATGGTAACACGTGTTGCTGTGTCACCATGGTAACGCGTGTTGCTGTGTCACCATGGTACCGCGTGTTGCTGCATCACCATGGTAATACGTGTTGCTGTGTCACCCTGGTAACACGTGTTGCTGCGTCACCATGGTAACGCGTGTTGCTGTGTCACCATGGTAACACGTGTTGCTGTGTCACCATGGTAACGCGTGTTGCTGTGTCGCCATGGTAACGCGTGTTGCTGCGTCACCATGGTAACACGTGTTGCTGTGTCACCATGGTAACACGTGTTGCTGCGTCACCATGGTAACACGTGTTGCTGCGTCACCATGGTAACGCGTGTTAATTTGATCTATCGATGAGAGAAGACGATACACAACATGTATCAAGTAAAAATGTAAAATAGGAAGATTTATATGATAAAAATATAGTTGATTTGCTACTCCATAGCTTTGTCCATAAGTACATATGTCACTAACCCTTTCAGTGTGGGTAAAATATTTATAATGGCCGTAGACCCATAACATATTCAAATGAAGCAGAAAGAGCTAACTAAGACATTCATGATGATTTACAAATTGAATAGTTTTTATTTGTTCGCCATGGTTTACACAAAAGTATGCCAGCGTTATAAGGGTTAACATTGCCTCCAAGGGTTAAGAGGGTTAACATTGCCTCCAATACAGACATCAAATATGTCAGCGTTATAAGGGTTAACATTGCCTCCAATACAGACATCAAATATGTCAGCGTTATAAGGGTTAACATTGCCTCCAATACAGACATCAAATATGTCAGCGTTATAAGGGTTAACATTGCCTCCAATACAGACATCAAATATGTCAGCGTTATAAGGGTTAACATTGCCTCCAATACAGACATCAAATATGCCAGCGTTATAAGGGTTAACATTGCCTCCAATACAGACATCAAATATGTCAGCGTTATAAGGGTTAACATTGCCTCCAATACAGACATCAAATATGTCAGCGTTATAAGGGTTAACATTGCCTCCAATACAGACATCAAATATGCCAGCGTTATAAGGGTTAACATTGCCTCCAATACAGACATCAAATATGCCAGCGTTATAAGGGTTAACATTGCCTCCAATACAGACATCAAATATGCCAGCGTTATAAGGGTTAACATTGCCTCCAATACAGACATCAAATATGTCAGCGTTATAAGGGTTAACATTGCCTCCAATACAGACATCAAATATGTCAGCGTTATAAGGGTTAACATTGCCTCCAATACAGACATCAAATATGCCAGCGTTATAAGGGTTAACATTGCCTCCAAGGGTTAAGAGGGTTAAGATTGCACCTGATACACACATCAAAAACAAAACATGAAATCACGAATGGATTTTATGGATAATTACGCTGTAGAATAATTATATATCAATTACGCGAATTACTTAATGTTTGACTGACGAAAAACTATCAAAAATATATAAGATGATGATGATCAGTGTAGCCATCATATCATATATAGTCACCCATCTCTAAAAGAGAAAACGGGACATGATAAATTTGGTAGCAACCCATCCCGTTTTTTATACAAAATTAAAAAC
This sequence comes from Flabesymbios commensalis, assembly GCA_964017125.1. Taxonomy (NCBI): domain Eukaryota; kingdom Metazoa; phylum Annelida; class Polychaeta; order Terebellida; family Flabelligeridae; genus Flabesymbios; species Flabesymbios commensalis. The sequence goes on along the minus strand of OZ024904.1, from coordinate 106,776,478 downwards.
CTATACATCTTTGGCTCATTGGATAATGGCTGTGTGTGTGTGGGTGGGGGGGGGGGGGGGGGGTAGGGTGGTGGTGATGTTGCGATTAATATAAAACATGGTGAAGGGTCATGGAGATCACAGAAGATTTACTGTGATATTAAGTCGAGCCTGAAGGAGCATGATAAATATATGACATATATCTTATAGTTAGGTATAAACATCCCATGAGTAGAGCAGCGTGGGTGTCTCTGGTGTAAAATGATACAGTGAATTACTAGCCCCAGTATGTCATTTCATATCTTCTCTCCCAGAAAACATGACACTTCAACCGAGTGTTATTTTAATGGTGGGCCAGCGTCGCAGACGATGGCCCAGCATTAAAACAACTCTGGAAAACGCTTCGTGTTTGCAGTGCTGCTTTTGATATTATCATGTTCTTAAATTAGAATCCCACACACTGCCAGTAAATGATAGGCCATCTTTACCACGTTTTCGATAAGTATCAATTAGATTGTAACGAGAGATTGGTAGAGTATCATTTAGATCTTCATATTATATTTACACCGAATCCACATCGTGGCAAGGTACTTTAATGTCAAGGTCCGCATTAAATTAGATAATATCATGTTTCAAACACAGTTTTGATGGAGAATACTGCAAAACGATCGGAAAGCATCGACTACTTTAACTAAAAGTATTATGTCGATGATCAGCATTTGAAATAAACGTATACCAGTTTTATGATCACAATGTTTTGATAGAAATTTGAGATGTTTATTAATATTAATATAAAGTGTCGGTGAAATACCAGATTATCCTGAACTTAGATCTTTTTATTTTTATATTGCAAAACATGTTTCTATCTAAAGGTAATAAAATAGAGAGGCACTGGCTCTCAAAGTCTACATGACAGTAGTGGATAGACACTCACTCTCAAAGTCAGCATGACAAGAGTGGATAGACACTCACTCTCACAGTCAATATGACAGTAGTGGATAGACACTCACTGTCAAAGTCAACATGACGGTAGTGGATAGACACTCACTCTCACAGTCAACATGACAGTAGTGGATAGACACTCACTCTCATTGTCAACATGACGGTAGTCGAGAGGCACTCACTCTCAAGTCAACATGACAGTAGTGGATATGCACTCACACTCACAGTCAACATGACAGTAGAGGATAGACACTCACTCTCACAGTCAACATGACAGTAGTGGATAGACACTCTCTCTCAAAGTCAACATGACGATAGTGAGAAAGTATGCTTTTTCAAATTCAACAACAAGCTATCGTTTCTTCGTGAGACGTATAAAGACATATAAGAGGTATATCTTTTTTAACAGAATACGTTTTATGTCAATTTGTTTTATGATATTCTGTTGGTCACATTAACGGTGGCGTCCAAATGGTAGCTGTATTATAATACCCATACACATTCCAGGGCTGCTACAAAACGTCTACGATCACAGAGGCTGTTGAATTTTTGGATAGGCAGAACTGATTAAAGCCATGCCTATATCAACATAACACGTTGAATCAATCTTGGTTCAATGTCGGGCCATCGTCTGCGACGCTGGCCCGACATTGAAACAATACCCCTTTACGTGGTTCCTCCCAGATAAGCTATCTGGCGACCAGAGTAAAACCATTTAAAAAGATAGTTTCACACACGTTCCTGTGTGGAATTGTGCCGGTGTAACAGATCATTAACCTCACTGACTGGACTAAACCCTGGTATAGTTTGGACAATTCCCTAAGTATAGTCTTGGAGCTGCCAGCGTATACCCCACAAGCCCAGACTATACCCCACCAGATTCAGGGTGGGGTATAGTCTGGGCGATAGGGGCATACTCTGGGATATATTATATATCATCTACCACCAATTACTCCATGTTATAATGACTGTATTATCGATGTAATATCTGATCGTGATCTCTCATAGACATAATATTAACAAGGTTTTCTTATCATTTTTAAACATTTTCAGGTTTCATAGGGGTGTACTCTGATCGGTAGGGGGTGTAGTTTCGGCGGTTATAATTTATACTGATTTCGCTAGATTTGAATTTCAAACTTTTCCCGTTATCTCGCAGTTGAAATGTGACCTTCATTATGACAATTTGTGTGATATCTTAAAGTACGATACATAATAATTTATACATTAATAATTGATAAATTAGAGTTGATACAAAAAAAATATAAGCCTTTAATAACATTAAAATATAATGATCCATGCATATATTATATTATTACAATGGCTAAATTTCAGGCTAATTCCCAGACTGCACCACGACCACTGAGACTATGGCCATTAATTTGAATACAACATGTTGTATATTTAATAATTACATTCTATTGCTTTTTATAAATGTTATACATGTTATACATTTAGAGATAACGTTCAAATAGTAGGTACATAATTTAGTCTGGTGTGGTATGTCAGAAATATGCCTAAAATGAAAAGTTCTTGCCAAAATTGATTTTATTGTTTTTTTGACTTTATTAGGGGTCAAATAAGCCAGAAATATTGGGGTTCAATTTTTCCCGCCCCTTAACCTCGTTTTATGACACATTCAAAATGGCCGACATCGAAATCACATATTTGGCTATAACTTGGACCCTAGTCTAGCTAAAGTCACGATTTTGATGTCTATACCCATGTTTCTGGGTACGAGGAATCCAATAGTGCTCATAAAAAATGTGGATGTCTCTTAAATAATTTGAAATTAACGATAAAACACATTTTTGCTACGTTTTCGGTCATTTTTTTTCTCGAATTCGAAAAAAAACAAAATTCAAACATTGAGCGTTGTTTAGTGCGTATTATGATAAACAGTACATTGTTGATGGTTTCTGAATGATGGGTGTTCCGTTAATGAACCCCAAATAGTTGACCAAAGTGACGTAAAGCGATTGTAAAAACTGAACAATTTCAATTACGATGTTTGATGCATTTATTTCATTTAAACATTTTACAACAGTCACAGAGGATAATTGATATTGACGGTAATGTGTCTTTTACAAAACACATTTGATAACTTTGAGAAGTGGGTCGGATGGGTCAATGTTATTTGAAATAAAATAAAATTAGTACACATTGTGCGCAAATTGTGCGTTTCAGCAATATTTCATATTTGCTAAACAAATGACCAGAATTAATCTTGGTGAGTAATTATGAAGCATCCAATCCATCAAATTATTGGATTTTTAGATCTTCTTTTTCTTAAATCCATAAATGATGCACAATAACAAATAAAAGGGGAACTTTTAATTCATCACATCCTATGAGAGATATCAGAGTATAGATTCCAGCCATAATTGGACGGGCAGGGCCATTACCTTAGAGGATCACAGCAAACATTCAATGGCTTTGTTCATTTTCTTATGCGAAAGAAACAAGCAACTCACAACCACAAGGATGTTTCGCTAGGTATCAGTAAATCAGTTCCAATCTAAATACAGGAAAAGGATAACGTGATATTTTTTCAACTGGACAACATAATCAAAGATAGTCTGTTTATATGAGACGCCTTGGAGCCTACCACAGATCATTAAATTAAGAAATATTACAAATGATGTTTCATAATAAGAGAACAGAAAACATAATACATTTTGAACCAACCCAGTCATGTTAACAGATACACTTGAATGTGTTTGCATATTGTATGCTCAGTAGTAGATAAATATGTATCTGGTAAAAAAAGTGATAATGCCCGCGAGACACAACATCAAGTGGCTGAAAATTTAGATAACCTGCGAGAAGTCATTCTAGAAAGGCAGAAGTTAAGATTGCTGAAAAAACTGATGAACACTTTTACTAAGTACTGTGTATGTACATTGTCATCCAAACCAAGTTGTTTAGAACTGGTTCACGTTGAGTTGAGTTTTCTGCAGATTGATGCAAGTGACACAATTATCAAACCATGAGAGTAGCTCATGAAGTCAGAAGTTTGTAAGATGTCACAATAATAGGCCCAGATCTAGGACCGCTTTATTGGCAGTCCACGGATCACGTGTGAGTGATTACACACGGGATGCTTCATGACAAAAGAGTAATACAAAAACCACCTCGTGCCTATCATTTGGTGGAGTCGGCACTGGGTACTATGGTTAATGATGTCTCTCTCTTGGTTACTTCTACTCATGGGAGCATACTCTAGGACGCCTTATCGTGACCAGAGGTCTTGTGTCTAAAACTCCAATAAGTTGAGCTTGTACTAATTTCTCAAGGACAGGTGAATTCACTTTCTTTCTGCACAGGATACACTAACAGGAGCGTCATTCCTCAACAGGTGTGATTTGAACAAAATAATATATTCTGGCCAAATACTGACAAATTCTGAATCTAATACTGATGCATTAACTGAGTAATTGGTGATCTGAGGCATAATTAGATCAAATATGTACTGCAACAAAGTAGTCCAAAAGTAATGTTTTTTTGTAATGCCACAATGCTATACACAACAGAATATGCTTGGGTATGTCCATTCATCGTCGGTGGAAGCTTTTACTTTGTTGCAAATCAGTTTTAATATTGTTCAGTAACTTTGTCGAAAATTGTGGCATATTTCTTCTTGAAACAGGTTTTTTGAAAGCTTTGTACATGGGCTTATCGCAGATGATCAAATATCTTTACCACTTTTTGCTAGATAACATATCTATCTATTGAGCACACATATGAAAAGGCATTCAAGTGTACCTCTTGAAAGTTGGTTGGTTTCTGTGATGATGAAGCATCTTGTGTAATATCTCTTAACTGGTCTGTGAAAGTAACATTAGCTTCACACGTACCGATAAACAGATTATATCCACATATATTGTTATTTTAAATAGCTCGTAAATTAACGTCAACACGCTAGTTTCAACTTGAACTCGACGAGGCCGCAACTGTGATCACCTAGTCACATTGAGAGGGAATAGACAAGGATATTTCTCTGAAAGACCCCTGCGAGATCAGCACTGTTTAAACCCGGGATATCCAGTCCGATATTCTATCGATGCGCTGCCTCTCCCACTCTAAATTTGTACATCGAAAGCCTTGGAAGCATGAACGAATTTTGTATGTCAAGTGTACTAATCCTCTGGCCTAATAAGCTAATGATAATTCCAGATTTACGGTGGCAACTATTCTTGTCTAAATATCTAGAATGGGAAATGTTCACCTACATTAGCTACACATTATGAGAGCCAACCACATGTCAATGCGAGACAAGACCTGCTTTATCAGATGGCCAAACCTCCCACCATTAGAACAAAATGTGTGGGAAGTGAATTATAGCATGTTCATTCATGTCAGATGTTCACCTGCACCAAGGGTTGTTATTGAGCCCAACAAATATTGATGCAAATAAGACTGCCGTAGTACCAGATATAGTTAAAATGCTCAGCGTTGCAGACGACTCCTGTACAAATGCAACAGTGGGTTATATAACAATCAAACCAGGTAGTGTGGCTTGTGTCATTGTGAACGACAGTCGGCCATTTTGAAATTTAAAAATTGTCAATATGTTAATATATAAATCAAAATCACTAAATTTGAACCTAAACCTCATTGTCTTTTCGATGAACCAAGCCATTGAATGCTTGTTGTAATCTGCTTAAATGTCAGTTGTGGTAATGCCCCCGTCCTCCTCCAATCTATTCCGCAATAACAGAGTTTGTAGGTATACGCGATACAGAGACTGTAATCATTGCACGGCCGGGCATCCTTGTTAGGTTACAGATTTATATATTAATTGGTAATACTCGCTTCGCATCTCATTAGAATATTGCCTTGACGCGGAGATTTAACTGTCAGTATTTAAATTAATTCTTTCATGAAATTGTTGATCTCAGAGTAGCCCCTGTATCTGGGAGAATATGTCAAATTATGACTGAAATTTTAACGGAGATATCTCTCATGGGCTGTGATGAATTAAAATCCCTTATTTTATTTTTTCTTGTGCATCGCTTAAGAATTAAAAAAAAACAAATCTGAAAATCCAATAATTTAGCTGATGGGATGGATCACAATCGCAATGATCATGATAATTGATTCTGATCAGCACATGAAACATTGCTGAAACGCACAATTTGCTCACAATTTTGTATTCATTTTTTTTTTTTTAATTTTGATCGGACCTTCATCCCTCCTATCTACTTCTCAAAAAAGTGTGTATTTTTTTGCAAAAGACACACTAGTTTTATCAATTTTCCTCTGTGACTGTTGCAAAATCTTCATTTGCAAATTAAGGAAATGTACCAAACATCGTTATTGAAGTTGCTCGGTTTCTACGCTATCACTTACAGTACGCCTTCTTGGTGGAATATTTAGGGTCCATCAACGAAACATATACAATTCAGAAACCATCAGCAATGTGCTGTTTATATTATAATACATACTAAATAACGCTTTCAAAATAATTATTTGAAAATTTGAGTTTTTTCATTATTGCGACAAAAAATAACAGAGAACGCATGGAAAATGTGTTTTATATTTAATATCAAAATATCTACAAGACATAAACATTTTGTATGGGCACTATTGGATTCCTCATACCCAAAAACATGGGTATAGACATTAAAATCGTGACTCCAAGGCCAAGTTATGGCCAAATATGTGATTTCAATGGCGGCCATTTTGAATGTGCCATAAAACGAGGTTGAGGGGCGGGAAAAATTGAACCCCAATATTTTTGGTTTATTTGACCCCTAATGAAGCCATAAAAATAATAAAATCAATTTTGGCAACAAAAATAGCCAAAATGACATACCGCACCAGACTAATTCCCAAATATCACTCTCCACCCTGATTTCAGTGGTGTATATTTTACTTCTACTATGAGTATACAATAGCCAAACCTCATTATTTGAAAGCATAATGAATTTACTGTCAAGTATAGCAAGTGTGTCAGATCACACGGCCATTTTTAAATTAGGCCATTCAAATGTTATACTTCATCATAACCACCTGATTTTACACTAATTCCCAGATTTTACACCACGATTTCTCAGAGGACTAACCTCTTTTACACTGTTTTTATGCGTTATTAACAAACACGTCATAATGGTGCGGGATAATTTACCCTTCTTTAAAAGGTGCAGGTTTATAAGGCTGTTGAGTTTCATATAATAAGGTAAGCCCACTGACCTATAAAACACAGCACGTTGTAGCCTTGTTATCGTAATGTTGGCCCATTGTCTTCGACGCTTGCCCAACAATATCCCAGCAAACACAGGACATTCACTCAATGCTGTTTTAATGTTGGGCTAGCGTCGAAGAAGTGGGCCAACATTGGAACGGCATTGGGTGCATGCCTCGTGTTCGCTGTGATTGAGTTAATAAACTATTTCAAAAATATTCGCAATTCTGTATCGTGTATTGTCATTTCATATGTGTAATCGTAAAAAGGTGCAGGTTTATAGTCTGATATCAAGTCTGAAGACCTATCATCCGACTTTACATCTTACCCCCTGGTCACTGGACCTGTTCATTCGTGTGCCATTTCAACTCCACGGAGAGCATACAGTCCTGCAGCCGTTTCGGCGCATTGAACTCATCGTACACATTGCCATCTCTGTCCTACAAAGTACTAATTTTCACCTGAGTCAAGTGAAGCATTTGAGGGTGAAGTGCCTTGCACAAGGACACAACATCTTAGTAATGTTCCAAGATTGAGAGGAGAGAAACATAATATTTCTCTGAAAATCCTGCGCCAAGCGGGATTCGAAACCGCACGGCAGGCAACGACATCGGCAGAGCGCCACGCTCTAAGCATTGCGCCATGACTCTTTCTTAAAAGCCCAAGTTCGCAATGAATCAGTCTGGGCTTGAGGGATATACTCCAGGAACTCCCAGAATATACTATGGCGCATAGTCTAGTCTCAGACTATGCCCAGGGTATACTCCAGACTATGCCCAGATATAGTCCAGAATATACCTGGGCATAGTTCAGTAGGGGGGGTAATCTGGGCGGTTGCATCGGTAATAAAGTATTTCAGTAGTTCCTGGCCATCTTAGATTTATATAAGAATTATGCTATAAGCACAAAATAATGCTAGAAGTGGTATCATACATGTCTAGGACAAAAAATAAATACATATATTTTAATCGCAGTCATTTGGGAGCATTTTGATAATTGTAAATGACTACGGGGTGTCTAACCAAACAAATAATGTTATCATTCCGGAAGTTAGCTCAGCATGTTCAATTACAGTGCAACCTGTACATACCCGATCCTGTACAAACCGGAATCCTGTCTATACCGTAATAATTATTTGGTCCCGAATTAATTACAATCAAAACAATACTAATTAACCCTCTCCAAACCGGGACCTGTCTACTCCGAATACCGGACTCATTATTTTCCCCAACTGCATAAATTGTATTGTATTTCACCTGTCCAAACCGGAATCAATTTTTTGTTATAGGATTTGTTAAAATCGCATGCGGTGCACTCAGGGTTAAAAAGGGGGCGGCAAAGTGACGTAATGTTCATCCTGCTTGTTATCTGGTTATGCAATGGGGAAGGTGCGAGTTGGTAACACCTTTATCGCGTTAGAGGAACTATTATAGAGCCTTTACTTTGAGATTGGTAAGATATTTACCAACATAATGGATTAATAAAATAATTGGTTAATAAAATATTGTAACAAAATCTTTGACTAATAAAATATTAAAATATTAAAAGGCCGTATCAATTCATAAACATATCAGTGCATAAAACAGTAATTCTCACATACATTAGACTGTGTTTTTTGATAAATTTACTCTGTTTGTGATATTTAATGGCCCAATAAATAAATAAATAACGGTAGGGGGCCTAGGTAAAATATAAAACTATTCCTATATTATCTTCTCGTCAAGGCATTAATTGTATTAAATGACTTAATTATACAGTATCGGAGCATTTAGTCCAATATGATTAACTCCGTAGCGAAAGCACAGCTTCTCCTACTACCGCTTTGATATTCAAACGGACTGATGTCGGTGTTAACAAATATACTCTGTGTTTGAAATGTGTGACGGACGATTACAAGAATGTAATGTTATTTTAGATTAGGCGCTAAAAAATCAACGTTTATAAAATGACAAATGCGCTCCGTGTGTGAAATACGTGATATACAATTACAAAGAATGATACATTATCACGGACACAATATGCATACACGGTACTAGATTTACTAATCTATGTATACTAACTGTATTATGAGTTTTATATATGAATCATGCTTGAAAAATAATGTATGAATTTTTTATTATATGCTTATTATTTTAATATATTAAAACATCTTTAAAAAATTGTGTCTTTTAATATGGAAATTTATTTGCATACATCCACCTATCATTTGTAGACCTACCGACGACACATCCTGAATTATAACCCTCATGTTAATTGTACAAGTTATCGTTGTTTGTTCCTCTCTGAAAGCAAAAACCCTCTTCAAACCGGAACCTGTCCAAACCGGAATAAAAGTTTGTCCCCAAGGCATTCCGGTATTGACAGGTTTTACTGTAGTAGGAGAGAGTTATGATAACTCAAAAAAGTAAGAACGTTTTTCATTGTGGTCATTGGTGGTAATTTTGAAAATAACTAAAGTCCCCCAAAGGTGCACCACCTCAACCTTTGATATTTCAAATAGGGAATCTTCATACTGATATTTAGCATGCAAATAGTATATTATCCAAGTCCAGGTATACCATCACTACTTCTGGTCTATACACCTGATACAGGGAATCATGCCATCCCGTATTGAATAAGCTTTAGCCGTGAGAGACGGAAGTCATCAAATGGGAAGGAAGTCTATTGATAATTCGCTGAAAGCCAAATTAACTCCAGCAAACAACATTCAACCAGCATTATGTCAACATATTTCAATAGCTGGGCAGACTGTTGGGAATCCGTCAAAAAGACCCGCAGGACACCTTATGGATAAAGTAATAATAACCGGATGTCATGAAACAGGAAGGAAGTGAGAGATCACAGTTGTCATGCGCAGTCACAGCTGGATTACACATGTAGATGTGGAGAAAGAGTGAGCTCTTAATATCTCTGATATTGTAGCAGCTACCAGTGCTGCTACATATGTAGATGTGGAGACAGAGTGAGTACTTAATATCTATGATATTGTAGCAGCTACCAGTACTGCTACACATGTAGATGTAGAGAAAGAGTGAGTACTTAATATCTCTGATATTGTAGCAGCTACCAGTACTGCTACACATGTAGATGTAGAGAAAGAGTGAGTACTTAATATCTCTTATATTGTAGCAGCTACCAGTGCTGCTACACATGTAGATGTGGAGAAAGAGTGAGTACTGAATATCCCCGATATTGTAGCAGCTACCAGTGCTGCTACACATGTAGATGTGGAGACAGAATGAGTATTTAATATCTCTGATATTGTAGCAGCTACCAGTACTGCTACACATGTAGATGTGGAGAAAGAGTGAGTACTGAATATATCTGATATTGTAGCAGCTACCAGTGCTGCTACACATGTAGATGTGGAGAAAGAGTGGGTACTTGATATGTCTCATATTGTAGCAGCTACCAGTGGTTCTACACATGTAGATGTGGAGAAAGAGTGGGTACTTAATATATCTTATATTGTAGCAGCTACCAGTGCTGCTACACAGATACTGTACAGAGGTTCAAATGCAACTGCAGCAAACGCTGACTAGTCAAACTTGCCACTAAATGATTATACAGTAATTTATCATATACCGGCATTGAATAACATTTCGGGTTGTTTCGCATGACATTATGGTCATTTTATATTATGTAAAACACGAATCAATGTAGGTCTCCCGACTGTGGTAGATATGTTAATCTCTGCTGCTGCAAATGTGTTGGTTCTGGCTTGCAGATGAGGTCACACATGACATCAAGGCTGTAGAGATCCTGCAAATCTGCCATAACCTCCATGATGCTCCAGGTTGGCCCTGCATTGGACTGGCGTCTCGTGCTTTCTGGGTAGGCCTATTCATTGATTAGATATTACATAACAACAGTCACTGGACGTTTGGCCTATGTCAGTTCATGTTGGACTTGTGCCGCATTGGTCCGGCATATGGGGAGAATAAAAGGTCAAAACATGGAGCCTTTGTTTCATAGAAGGACCCATTGCTCAATAATAAAGCAGACTGGCTGGTGATAATCATGGTAGGGGACACGTACTTTAGAAATGAAAGCGGATCTTTATACGTGATTTATTTGTGACTGTCGTCACAATAGCGTCGTGTGTATTGCGTGGCGTTTGAGAAGGACTCTGAAAGGACTCTGGATGAGGAGACTGGTGAAAGTACGAGAAACATGACCAAGTTGTTGAAGGTCACATCCAACAGTCTTGATTAGCAACACTAAATCGAACAATTCAGCCACATACAAAGCACTGTAAGAAATCTAATCATTTGTTGCCAAATGAACAAAATGATTAGATTTGAAAAAAGAAAACAGGGCGATATATGCCTTTTTATTATACAGACTGCATGTAGAGATAATAAACACACATCTTTACAAATTATATCTGATCACTCAATTAATTTATTGTCGGCACGATTCATTTGTGAATGTTCGTCACCATGGTCACAATAGTGTCGTGTCGTGCGTCCTGCCGATTGTGACTTGTGACTATATCGAGATGAACGTAACTTGACCAGGTTGTTGGAGGTGACATGACAGCCGCGAATGAGAATCAATATCTACTCAGACTCAGACTCAGACTTGTTTATTCGACATTATAACAAAACAGAAAATACAATTTAACATGTAGGATGATTTGTCGGGGGACCCCTATTAAGACAATATGTGTCGCTTCATACAAGTACGGGCCACAAAACCATTAAGTTTAATGAATCCTACTTTTAACCACTTGAAGTAGTGTATCGCTGCCCCGACACACTACTTCAAGTGGGTGAAAATCGCTCAAATGTTGTTTTATTTCAGATCTAGATTGCTATTTTTGTATGGCTAAACACATATTTCAACTATGTAACCCGATATGAGAGTTAAAAAGCGATTAAGTTGAGAATATAGATTATAGATGAATCATATGTAATCTCTATGAGCCCAATCAAGCAAACACGATACATCGGGCCAATGTTGTTGTAACGTTGGCCCATCGTCTACGACGCTGAGTTAGCATCATAACAATATTGGATGTTTGCTAGCACAGCTTTATGTCTGTGCTGATGCTTGGGACTTTGACTGTGGGAAGGGATCAATGTAAAGCCCCGGTCACAAACGTTCGTACCAACAATAGATTTGTAGAAGTATTTATTTTCTATTATTTCTTTTTTTCTATTTTAATATGTTATAACTAACCATGCTAACACCGTATTTGTCTTCTGACTGAGTGACCTGTAATATGTTATAGCTAACCATGCTAACACCGTGCTTGTTCTCTGACTGAGTGACTTGTAATATGTTATAACTAACCATGCTAATACCGTGATTGTCTTCTGACTGAGTGACTTGTAATATGTTATAACTAGCCATGCTAGCACCGTGCTTGTCTTCTGACCGAGTGACTTGTAATATGTTATAACTAACTATGCTCGTCTTCTGACTGAGTGACTTGTAATATATTATAACTAACCATGCTAACACTGTGATCGTCTTCTGACTGAGTGACTTGTAATATGTTATAACTAACCATGCTAACACCGTGCTTGTCTTCTGACTGAGTGACTTGTAATATGTTATAACTAACCATGCTAACACCGTGCTTGTCCTCTGACTGAGTGACTTGTAATATGTTATAACTAGCCATGCTAACACTCTGCTTGTTCTCTGACTGAGTGACTTGTAATATGTTATAACTAACCATGCTAACACCGTGCTTGTACTCTCACTGAGTGACTTGTAATATGTTATAACTAACCATGCTAACACCGTGCTTATCTTCTGTCTGAGTGACTTGTAATATGTTATAACTAACCATGCTAACACCGTGCTTTTCTTCTGACTGAATGACTTGTAATATGTTATAACTAACCATGCTAACACCGTGCTTTTCTTCTGACTGAGTGACTTACTTGTAATATGTTATAACTAACCATGCTAACACCGTGCTTGTTCTCTGACTGAGTGACTTGTAATATGTTATAACTAACCATGCTAACACTCTGCTTGTTCTCTGACTGAGTGACTTGTAATATGTTATAACTAACCATGCTAACACCGTGCTTGTTCTCTGACTGAGTGACTTGTAATATGTTATAACTAACTATGCTAACACCATGCTTGTCTTCTGACTGAGTGACTTGTAATATGTTATAACTAACCATGCTAACACCGTGATCGTCTTCTGACTGAGTGACTTGTAATATATTATAACTAACCATGCTAACACTGTGCTTGTCTTCTGACTGAGTGACTTGTAATATGTTATAACTAACCATGCTAACACTGTGATCGTCTTCTGACTGAGTGACTTGTAATATGTTATAACTAACCATGCTAACACCGTGCTTGTCTTCTGATTGAGTGACTTGTAATATGTTATAACTAACCATGCTAACACCGTGCTTGTTCTCTGACTGAGTGACTTGTAATATGTTATAACTAACCATGCTAACACTGTGATCGTCTTCTGACTGAGTGACTTGTAATATGTTATAACTAACCATGCTAACACCGTGCTTGTCTTCTGACTGAGTGACTTGTAATATGTTATAACTAACCATGCTAACACTGTGATCGTCTTCTGACTGAGTGACTTGTAATATGTTATAACTAACCATGCTAACACCGTGCTTTTCTTCTGACTGAGTGACTTGTAATATGTTATAACTAACCATGCTAACACCGTGCTTGTCTTCTGACTGAGTGACTTGTAATATGTTATAACTAACCATGCTAACACCGTGCTTGTCTTCTGACTGAGTGACTTGTAATATGTTATAACTAACCATGCTAACACTGTGATCGTCTTCTGACTGAGTGACTTGTAATATGTTATAACTAACCATGCTAACACCGTGCTTTTCTTCTGACTGAGTGACTTACTTGTAATATGTTATAACTAACCATGCTAACACCGTGCTTGTCTTCTGATTGAGTGACTTGTAATATGTTATAACTAACCATGCTAACGCCGTGCTTGTCCTCTGACTGAGTGACTTGTAATATGTTATAACTAACCATACTAGCACCGTGCTTGTCTTCTGACTGAGTGACTTACTTGTAATATGTTATAACTAACCATGCTAACACCGTGCTTGTCTTCTGACTGAGTGACTTGTAATATGTTATAACTAACCATGCTAACACCGTGCTTGTTCTCTGACTGAGTGACTAGTAATATGTTATAACTAACCATGCTAACACCGTGCTTGTTCTCTGACTGAGTGACTTGTAATATGTTATAACTAACCATGCTAACACCGTGCTTGTTCTCTGACTGAGTGACTTGTAATATGTTATAACTAACCATGCTAACACCGTGCTTGTTCTCTGACTGAGTGACTTGTAATATGTTATAACTAACCATGCAAACACCGTGCTTGTTCTCTGACTGAGTGACTTGTAATATGTTATAACTAACCATGCTAACACCGTGCTTGTTCTCTGACTGAGTGACTTGTAATATGTTATAACTAACCATGCAAACACCGTGCTTGTTCTCTGACTGAGTGACTTGTAATATGTTATAACTAACCATGCTAACACCGTGCTTGTTCTCTGACTGAGTGACTTGTAATATGTTATAACTAACCATGCTAACACCGTGCTTGTTCTCTGACTGAGTGACTTGTAATATGTTATAACTAACCATGCTAACACTGTGATCGTCTTCTGACTGAGTGACTTGTAATATGTTATAACTAACCATGCTAACACCGTGCTTGTCCTCTGACTGAGTGACTTGTAATATGTTATAACTAACCATGCTAACACTGTGCTTGTCTTCTGACTGAGTGACTTGTAATATGTTATAACTAACCATGCTAACACCGTGCTTGTCTTCTGATTGAGTGACTTGTAATATGTTATAACTAACCATGCTAATACCGTGCTTGTCTCCTGACTGAGTGACTTGTAATATGTTATAACTAACCATGCTAACACCGTCTTTGTCTATGACTGAGTGACTTGTAATATGTTATAACTAACCATGCTAACACCGTGCTTGTCCTCTGACTGAGTGACTTGTAATATGTTATAACTAACCATACTAGCACCGTGCTTGTCTTCTGACTGAGTGACTTACTTGTAATATGTTATAACTAACCATGCTAACACCGTGCTTGTCTTCTGACTGAGTGACTTGTAACATGTTATAACTAACCATGCAAACACCGTGCTTGTTCTCTGACTGAGTGACTTGTAATATGTTATAACTAACCATGCTAACACCGTGCTTGTCTTCTGACTGAGTGACTTGTAATATGTTATAACTAACCATGCTAACACCGTGCTCGTCTTCTGATTGAGTGACTAGTAATATGTTATAACTAACCATGCTAACACCGTGCTTGTTCTCTGACTGAGTGACTTGTAATATGTTATAACTAGCCATGCTAACACCGTGCTTGTCTTCTGTCTGAGTGACTTGTAATATGTTATAAATAACCATGCTAACACCGTGCTTTGTCTATGACTGAGTGACTTGTAATATGTTATAACTTACCATGCTCACACTGTGCTTGTCTTCTGACTGAGTGACTTGTAATATGTTATAACTAACCATGCTAACACTGTGCTCCTGACTGAGTGACTTGTAATATGTTAAAACTAACTATGCTAACACCTTGCTTGTCTTCTGATTGAGTGACTTGTAATATGTTATAACTAACCATGCTAACACTGTGCTTGTCTTCTGACTGAGTGACTAGTAATATGCTATAACTAACCATGCTAACACCGTGCTTGTCTATGACTGAGTGACTTGTATTATGTTATAACTAACCATGCTAACACCGTGCTTGTCTTCTGACTGAGTGATTTGTAATATGTTATAACTAACCATGCTAACACCGTGCTTGTCTTCTGACTGAGTGACTTGTAATATGTTATAACTAACCATGCTAACACTGTGCTCCTGACTGAGTGACTTGTAATATGGTAAAACTAACTATGCTAACACCTTGCTTGTCTTCTGATTGAGTGACTTGTAATATGTTATAACTAACCATGATAACACTGTGCTTGTCTTCTGACTGAGTGACTAGTAATATGTTATAACTAACCATGCTAACACCGTGCTTGTCCTCTGACTGAGTGACTTGTAATATGTTATAACTAACCATGCTAACACTGTGCTTGTCTTCTGACTGAGTGACTAGTAATATGTTATAACTAACCATGCTAACACCGCGCTTGTCTTCTGACTGAGTGACTTGTAATATGTTATAACTAACCATGCTAACACCGTGCTTGTCTATGACTGAGTGATTTGTAATATGTTATAACTAACCATGCTAACACCGTGCTTGTCTTCTGACTGAGTGACTTGTAATATGTCATAACTAACCATGCTAACACTGTGCTTGTCTCCTGACTGAGTGACTTGTAATATGTTATAACTAACTATGCTCGTCTTCTGACTGAGTGACTTGTAATATGTTATAACTAACCATGCTAACACCGTGCTTGTCTTCTGACTGAGTGACTTGTAATATGTTATAACTAACTATGCTCGTCTTCTGACTGAGTGACTTGTAATATGTTATAACTAACCATGCTAACACCGTGCTTGTCTTCTGATTGAGTGACTTGTAATATGTTATAACTAACTATGCTAACACCGTGCTTGTCTCCTGACTGAGTGACTTGTCATATGTTATAACTAACTATGCTAGCACCGTGCTTGTCTCCTGACTGAGTGACTTGTAATATGTTATAACTAACCATGCTAACACTGTGCTTGTCTATGACTGAGTGACTTGTAATATGTTATAACTAACCATGCTAACACCGTGCTTGTCTTCTGATTGAGTGACTTGTAATATGTTATAACTAACCATGCTAACACCGTGCTCCTGACTGAGTGACTTGTAATATGTTATAACTAACCATGCTAACACCATGCTTGTCTCCTGACTGAGTGACTTGTAATATGTTATAACTAACCATGCTAACACCGTGCTTGTCCTCTGACTGAGTGACTTGTAATATGTTATAACTAACCATGCTAACACCGTGCTTGTCTATGACTGAGTGACTTGTAATATGTTATAACTAACCATGCTAACACCGTGCTTGTCCTCTGACTGAGTGACTTGTAATATGTTATAACTAACCATGCTAACACCGTGCTTGTCTATGACTGAGTGATTTGTAATATGTTATAACTAACCATGCTAACACCGTGCTTGTCTTCTGACTGAGTGACTTGTAATATGTTATAACTAACCATGCTAACACCGTGCTTGTCTTCTGACTGAGTGACTTGTAATATGTTATAACTAACCATGCTAACACCGTGCTTGTCTTCTGACTGAGTGACTTGTAATATGTTATAACTAACCATGCTAACACCGTGCTTGTCTTCTGATTGAGTGACTTGTAATATGTTATAACTAACCATGCTAACACCGTGCTCCTGACTGAGTGACTTGTCATATGTTATAACTAACAATGCTGACATCGTGCTTGTCTCCTGACTGAGTGACTTGTAATATGTTATAACTAACCATGCTAACACCGTGCTTGTCTTCTGACTGAGTGACTAGTAATATGTTATAACTAACCATGCTAACACCGTGCTTGTCTATGACTGAGTGACTTGTAATATGTTATAACTAACCATGCTAACACCGTGCTTGTCCTCTGACTGAGTGACTTGTAATATGTTATAACTAACCATGCTAACACCGTGCTTGTCTTCTGACTGAGTGACTTGTAATATGTTATAACTAACAATACTAGCACCGTGCTTGTCTTCTGACTGAGTGACTTGTAATATGTTATAACTAACCATGCTAACACCGTGCTTGTCCTCTGACTGAGTGACTAGTAATATGTTATAACTAGCCATGCTAACACTCTGCTTGTTCTCTGACTGAGTGACTTGTAATATGTCATAACTAACCATACTAACACCGTGCTTGTCTTCTGACTGAGTGACTTGTAATACGTTATAACTAACCATGCTAACACCGTGCTTGTCTTCTGACTGAGTGACTTGTAATATGTTATAACTAACCATGCTAACACTGTGCTTGTCTTCTGACTGAGTGACTTGTAATATGTTATAACTAACCATGCTAACACCGTGCTTGTCTCCTGACTGAGTGACTTGTAATATGTTATAACTAACCATGCTAACACTGTGCTTGTCTTCTGACTGAGTGACTTGTAATATGTCATAACTAACCATGCTAACACCGTGCTTGTCTTCTGACTGAGTGACTTGTAATATGTTATAACTAACCATGCTAACACTGTGCTCCTGACTGAGTGACTTGTAATATGTTAAAACTAACTATGCTAACACCGTGCTTGTCTTCTGACTGAGTGACTTGTAATATGTTATAACTAACCATGCTAACACTGTGCTTGTCTATGACTGAGTGACTTGTAATATGGTCTAACTAACCATGCTAACACCGTGCTTGTCTTCTGATTGAGTGACTTGTAATATGTTATAACTAGCCATGCTAACACTGTGCTCCTGACTGAGTGACTTGTAATATGTTAAAACTAACTATGCTAACACCGTGCTTGTCTATGACTGAGTGACTTGTATTATGTTATAACTAACCATGCTAACACTGTGCTTGTCTATGACTGAGTGACTTGTAATATGTTATAACTAACCATGCTAACACTGTGCTTGTCTATGACTGAGTGACTTGTAATATGGTCTAACTAACCATGCTAACACCGTGCTCCTGACTGAGTGACTTGTCATATGTTATAACTAACCATGCTAACACCGTGCTTGTCTTCTGACTGAGTGACTTGTAATATGTTATAACTAACCATACTAGCACCTAGCTTGTCTTCTGACTGAGTGACTTGTAATATGTTATAACTAACTATGCTAACACCGTGCTTGTCTTCTGACTGAGTGACTTGTAATATGTTATAACTAACCATACTAGCACCGTGCTTGTCTTCTGACTGAGTGACTTGTAATATGTTATAACTAACTATGCTAACACCGTGCTTGTCCTCTGACTGAGTGACTTGTAATATGTTATAACTAACCATGCTAACACCGTGCTTGTCTTCTGACTGAGTGACTTGTAATATGTTATAACTAACCATGCTAACACCGTGCTTGTCTCCTGACTGAGTGACTTGTAATATGTTATAACTAACCATGCTAACACCGTGCTTGTCTCCTGACTGAGTGACTTGTAATATGTTATAACTAACCATGCTAACACTGTGCTTGTCTTCTGTCTGAGTGACTTGTAATATGTTATAACTAACCATGCTAACACCGTGCTTGTCTTCTGACTGAGTGACTTGTAATATGTTATAACTAACTATGCTAGCACCGTGCTTGTCTTCTGACTGAGTGACTTGTAATATGCTATAACTAACCATGCTAACACCGTGCTTGTCTTCTGACTGAGTGACTTGTAATATGTTATAACTAACCATGCTAGCACCGTGCTTATCTTCTGTCTGAGTGACTTGTAATATGTTATAACTAACCATGCTAACACCTTGCTTGTCTTCTGACTGAGTGACTTGTAATATGTTATAACTAACCATGCTAACACCGTGCTTGTCTTCTGACTGAGTGACTTGTAATATGTTATAACTAACTATGCTAGCACCGTGCTTGTCTTCTGACTGAGTGACTTGTAATATGTTATAACTAACCATGCTAACACCGTGCTTGTCTTCTGACTGAGTGACTTGTAATATGTTATAACTAACCATACTAGCACCGTGCTTGTCTTCTGACTGAGTGACTTGTAATATGTTATAACTAACCATGCTAACACCGTGCTTGTCTTCTGACTGAGTGACTTGTAATATGTTATAACTAACCATGCTAACACTGTGCTTGTCTTCTGACTGAGTGACTTGTAATATGTTATAACTAACCATGCTAACACCGTGCTTGTCTTCTGACTGAGTGACTTGTAATATGTTATAACTAACCATGCTAACACTGTGCTTGTTCTCTGACTGAGTGACTTGTAATATGTTATAACTAACCATGCTAACACTGTGCTTGTCTATGACTGAGTGACTTGTAATATGTTATAACTAACCATGCTAACACCGTGCTTGTCTTCTGACTGAGTGACTTGTAATATGTTATAACTAACCATGCTAACACCGTGCTTGTCTCCTGACTGAGTGACTTGTCATATGTTATAACTAACCATGCTAACACCGTGCTTGTCTTCTGACTGAGTGACTTGTAATATGTTATAACTAACCATACTAGCACCGTGCTTGTCTTCTGACTGAGTGACCTGTAATATGTTATAACTAACTATGCTAACACCGTGCTTGTCTTCTGACTGAGTGACTTGTAATATGTTATAACTAACCATGCTAACACCGTGCTTGTCTTCTGACTGAGTGACTTGTAATATGTTATAACTAACCATGCTAACACCGTGCTTGTCTCCTGACTGAGTGACTTGTAATATGTTATAACTAACCATGCTAACACCGTGCTTGTCTTCTGACTGAGTGACTTGTAATATGTTATAACTAACCATGCTAACACCGTGCTTGTCTTCTGACTGAGTGACTTGTAATATGTTATAACTAACTATGCTAACACCGTGCTTGTCTTCTGACTGAGTGACTTGTAATATGTTATAACTAACCATGCAAACACCGTGCTCCTGACTGAGTGACTTGTAATATGTTATAACTAACCATGCTAACACTGTGCTCCTGACTGAGTGACTTGTAATATGTTATAACTAACTATGCTAACACCGTGCTTGTCTTCTGACTGAGTGACTTGTAATATGTTATAACTAACCATGCTAACACCGTGCTCCTGACTGAGTGACTTGTAATATGTTATAACTAACCATGCTAACACCGTGCTTGTCTCCTGACTGAGTGACTTGTAATATGTTATAACTAACTATGCTAACACCGTGCTTGTCTTCTGACTGAGTGACTTGTAATATGTTATAACTAACCATGCTAACACCGTGCTCCTGACTGAGTGACTTGTAATATGTTATAACTAACCATGCTAACACTGTGCTCCTGACTGAGTGACTTGTAATATGTTATAACTAACTATGCTAACACCGTGCTTGTCTTCTGACTGAGTGACTTGTAATATGTTATAATTAACCATGCTAACACCGTGCACCTGACTGAGGGACTTGTAATATGTTATAACTAACCATGCTAACACCGTGCTTGTCTCCTGACTGAGTGACTTGTAATATGTTATAACTAACTATGCTAACACCGTGCTTGTCTTCTGACTGAGCGACTTGTAATATGTTATAACTAACCATGCTAACACCGTGCTCCTGACTGAGTGACTTGTAATATGTTATAACTAA
This sequence comes from Flabesymbios commensalis, assembly GCA_964017125.1. Taxonomy (NCBI): domain Eukaryota; kingdom Metazoa; phylum Annelida; class Polychaeta; order Terebellida; family Flabelligeridae; genus Flabesymbios; species Flabesymbios commensalis. Next base: position 106,755,052 of record OZ024904.1, on the reverse strand, counting down.
CCATGCTAACACCGTGCTTGTCTTCTGACTGAATGACTTACTTGTAATATGTTATAACTAACCATGCTAACACTGTGCTTGTCCTCTGACTGAGTGACTTGTAATATGTTATAACTAACCATGCTAACACCGTGCTTGTCCTCTGACTGAGTGACTTGTAATATGTTATAACTAACCATGCTAACACCGTGCTTGTCTTCTGACTGAGTGACTAGTAATATGTTATAACTAACCATGCTAACACCGTGCTTGTCTATGACTGAGTGACTTGTAATATGTTATAACTAACCATGCTAACACCGTGCTTGTCCTCTGACTGAGTGACTTGTAATATGTTATAACTAACCATACTAGCACCGTGCTTGTCTTCTGACTGAGTGACTTGTAATATGTTATAACTAACCATACTAGCACCGTGCTTGTCCTCTGACTGAGTGACTTGTAATATGTTATAACTAACCATGCTAACACCGTGCTTGTCTTCTGATTGAGTGACTTGTAATATGTTATAACTAACCATGCTAACACCGTGCTTGTCTTCTGACTGAGTGACTTGTAATATGTTATAACTAACCATGCTAACACCGTGCTTGTCTCCTGACTGAGTGACTTGTAATATGTTATAACTAACCATGCTAACACCGTGCTTGTCCTCTGACTGAGTGACTTGTAATATGTTATAACTAACCATGCTAACACCGTGCTTGTCTTCTGACTGAGTGACTTGTAATATGCTATAACTAACCATGCTAACACTGTGCTCCTGACTGAGTGACTTGTAATATGTTATAACTAACCATGCTAACACCGTGCTTGTCTTCTGACTGAGTGACTTGTAATATGTTATAACTAACCATGCTAACACCGTGCTCCTGACTGAGTGACTTGTAATATGTTATAACTAACCATGCTAACACCGTGCTTGTCTTCTGATTGAGTGACTTGTAATATGTTATAACTAACCATGCTAACACCGTGCTTGTCTATGACTGAGTGACTTGTAATATGTTATAACTAACCATGCTAACACTGTGCTTGTCTTCTGATTGAGTGACTTGTAATATGTTATAACTAACCATGCTAACACCGTGCTTGTCTTCTGACTGAGTGACTAGTAATATGTTATAACTAACCATGCTAACACCGTGCTTGTCTATGACTGAGTGACTTGTAATATGTTATAACTAACCATGCTAACATTGTGATCGTCTCCTGACTGAGTGACTTGTAATATGTTATAACTAACCATGCTAACACCGTGCTTGTCTTCTGACTGAGTGACTAGTAATATGTTATAACTAACCATGCTAACACCGTGCTTGTCCTCTGACTGAGTGACTTGTAATATGTTATAACTAACCATGCTAACACCTTGCTTGTCTTCTGACTGAGTGACTAGTAATATGTTATAACTAACCATGCTAACACCTTGCTTGTCTTCTGACTGAGTGACTAGTAATATGTTATAACTAACCATGCTAACACCTTGCTTGTCTTCTGACTGAGTGACTTGTAATATGTTATAACTAACCATGCTAATACCGTGCTTGTCTCCTGACTGAGTGACTTGTAATATGTTATAACTAACCATGCTAACACCGTGCTTGTCTCCTGACTGAGTGACTTGTAATATGTTATAACTAACCATGCTAACACCGTGCTTGTCTTCTGACTGAGTGACTTGTAATATGTTATAACTAACCATGCTAACACCGTGCTTGTCTATGACTGAGTGACTTGTAATATGTTATAACTAACCATGCTAACACCGTGCTTGTCTTCTGATTGAGTGACTTGTAATATTTTATAACTAACCATACTAGCACCGTGCTTGTCTTCTGACTGAGTGACTTGTAATAGGAAATTCACGTGTATCAATCCTTCTAAATGACACATTGAAAACAGACACATATCTACATACGGATTAGTTTGTCCAAATAGTTTGCTGTATTTCCTTGTTGTGTGGCTGTAGCTCGCGAGTACCTTTATCAAACGTCGGTCTAATCCCAGCAAACACAAAGCATTCGTATAACATTTATACAATGTTTGGCCAACGTCGAAGACGTTGGGCCGACGTTGTTCAAATGTTATACAAATGTTTTGTGTTTGCTGGGCTGCAGCTACTTCCCACAAAAATCGAGACATTTATTCAATGCTGGGCCAATGTTGGGCCAGCGTTGTAGTCGGTGGATCAACAGTGACCAATCATTGGATGCATGTCTTATGCTGAGCTGGCCATTACTCGTCACCAAGACTAAATGTAAATGTGGATAGTAGAAAAATAACTTCAGTCAGTCTAATCAGTCCAATATGTGAAAAAAAACTTAAATTCAATCAGTCATTACTAAGAGTAAGATTATGACAGATGTAAACTACAACAACACAAAAACTAAATATCTCTCAAAACTAAACATTTTTTAAAGAAAAATCAAACAATGGAAGCCATAGCTATTTATTTCAAACTGAAACTGAAGCCGCAGCTATTCATCTCGAAGTGAAACTAAGCACTTAATCTGGTCACGTTTCTATCAAGCGACTATTTATTACACGACCTGATCTTCAGCATATTCATAAGTCAAACTTTACTCCAATAAACGTCATGGAAGAAATTACTGGCAATTGAAAGCATATAATATTAGAATCATTAAAACCTTTGTAGATCTCGTAATTTTCGTGTGTCTAAATTTTCACGAATTTCTGATTTTGGGACTTTTCACAAAGTTTAGAATTCGTGAATTTCCATTTTTTCTTTAGTAGCGCTATTATAAAATAATTTTTGCGAGATTATTAATTTGTCCTCCTCGCGAAATTCGCGAAAATTAAAACCTCGCGAATATTACCAGATCTACAGTATTAATATCAAAATATCATATTGAATTATCATTATAATATCATGTAGAATTACGAAAAATAAATGAGTAGCAGAAAATTTATTGTCGAACAGAGGTGAGATCCAAGCAGACACGAGACATTGAGCCAATGTTGTTTTAATGTTTGGCCACCGTCTCTGATGCTGGCCCAACATTAAACAGCATTGGCTAAATGTCTGGAGTTTGCTGGGATGTGTGAGATCCATGAATAATCAGCCGTTGACCGCAGTACCGCTCTGCAAAGCCGAAAGGCAGTATCTGCTTACTTGTGAAGTAAGAGATACCGCATTTTAGTTTGGCGTGGGAGAGTAGGCTAGACCCAGCCAGTCCCTGTAATTACATCAGATGACAACAGCCGCACGTGACTGTCAGGGCTCTAGTGTGGTAAATGATCAATAGCCACACGTGGCTGTGAGTTCTTTAGTTGGGTCATTGGTTAATACGTTGCAGATTGGAGAAATATGCCGTCCATCAGCAGTGAATAAGAAGCAAATTGTCAGGCGATGACCCTGATCACAAGATAATCAATGTCTGAGTGATGTCATGCTTTATTCTGATCACAGGACAAGCAATGTCTGAGTGGTGTCATGCTTTATTCTGATCACAGGACAAGCAATGTCTGAGTGGTGTCATGCTTTATTCTGATTACAGGACAAGCAATGTCTGAGTGGTGTCATGCTTTATTCTGATCACAGGACAAGCAATGTCTGAGTGGTGTCATGCTTTATTCTGATCACAGGACAAGCAATGTCTGAGTGGTGTCATGCTTTATTCTGATCACAAGACAAACAATGTGTGAGTGATGGCATGCTTTATTCTGATCACAGGACAAGCAATGTCTGAGTGGTGTCATGCTTTATTCTGATCACAGGACAAGCAATGTCTGAGTGGTGTCATGCTTTATTCTGATCACAAGACAAACAATGTGTGAGTGATGGCATGCTTTATTCTGATCACAGGACAAGCAATGTCTGAGTGGTGTCATGCTTTATTCTGATCACAGGACAAGCAATGTCTGAGTGGTGTCATGCTTTATTCTGATCACAGGACAAGCAATGTCTGAGTGGTGTCATGCTTTATTCTGATCACAAGACAAACAATGTGTGAGTGATGGCATGCTTTATTCTGATCACAGGACAAGCAATGTCTGAGTGGTGTCATGCTTTATTCTGATCACAGGACAAGCAATGTCTGAGTGGTGTCATGCTTTATTCTGATCACAGGACAAGCAATGTCTGAGTGGTGTCATGCTTTATTCTGATCACAAGACAAACAATGTCTGAGTGGTGTCATGCTTTATTCTGATCACAAGACAAACAATGTGTGAGTGATGGCATGCTTTATTCTGATCACAAGACAAGCAATGTCTGAGGGATGTCATGCTTTATTCTTATCACAAGACAGGCAATGTCTGAGTGGTGTCATGCTTTATTCTGATCACAAGAAAAACAATGTCTGAGTGATGTCATGCTTTATTCTGATCACAAGACAAACAATGTCTGAGTGATGGCATGCTTTATTCTGATCACAAGACAAGCAATGTCTGAGTGATGGCATGCTTTATTCTGATCACAAGACAAGCAATGTCTGAGTGATGACATGCTTTATTCTGATCACAAGACAAGCAATGTCTGAGGGTTTTATGATGTCTCCGGCCGTACTGGCCAAAAAGTGAAGTAAAGAAGACATTTACTTACTTACTTAATGGTTTCTCTGTTCATTGTTTATGTCATTCATGTTTATGTCTAAATGGGTTTACTTTTTTTGATTATAGTATATAGTATTATAGGATATATTATATATTTGTTTTGACAATGACACTGTTTTGACTTTGACTTGTAGTTTTTACACAATCACTCCAATTTCATGGAGATATAGTGACTTGATAAGTCGTTCATTTTATAATAACTTCATATTTTACATTATTTATACTGATATTTTTATACTCATTAAACTGTGTTGTAGTGCAGGCGCTACAACATGTCACCAGTCTCGTTACATATAGGTGCCAGGAGCATCGTCATCTTATCATATCAAACACTTTAAACTGAATATTTTATTGGCTTTGTCTTTCCTTTACAACTTTAACTATACAATATGGGATATTGTAATACCTGGAATTTTCACTTAAATGGCCATACTGGCCGAAAAGTGAAGTAAAGCAAATATTTTACTTACTATTTTACTTACTATTACGTTATAGCGGTCTAGTATATCATTATAACGGTCTACTATTCCGATATAGCGGTCTAGTATTTCGTTATAACGGTATACTATTCCGATATAACGGTCTAGTATTTCGTTATGACGATCTAGTATCATGTTATAACAGTCTACTAATCCGCTATAACGGTCTACTAATCCGTTATAATGGTCTAACTTTCCGTTATAACGTTCAAATCTTCCGTTATAACGGTCAAGTATTCCGTTATAACGGTCTATTATTTCGTTATATCAGTCTATTAATCCGTTATAACTGTCTACTATCCCGTTATAACGGTCTAGTATTTCGCTATGACGGTCTCGTACCACGCCATAACGGCCTACAAATCGGTTACAACTGCTTACTTATCCGTTATAACTGTCTAGCATTTCGTTATAGTGGTCTACCATCCCGTTATAACGGTCTAGTCTTTCGTTATAACCGTCTACTATTCCATTATAACGGTCTAGTATTTCGTTATGACAGTCAAGTCTTCTGTTGTAACGGTCCACTAATCCGTTATAACGGTTTATTATACCGTTATAACGGCCTACTAATACGTTATAACGGTCTACTAATCCGTTAAAACAGTCTAGTATTTCGTTATTTAACGGTCTCTTATTTTGTTATAACGTTCTAGTATTTCGTTACAACGGTCCAGCGGTATAGCAGTCTACTAATCCGTTATAGCAGTCTACTAATTCGTTATAACGGTGTAGTATTTTGTTAGAAATTGTTTAATCCGTTTTAACTGATTATTAATAACAATAATAGCTCCACATCTTCTCAGATGATAACATCAGACATGAATAATTCAAAGAGAAAAAACCAAAACAATGTTATCTACGGAAATGCATTTATTTTTTAATATGTTATAACGGTCTAGTATTTCGTTATAACGGTCTATAATTTTTTATATTGTCTACTATCCCGTTATACCGGTGTAGTATTTCGTGATAACTGTCTTTTATGTCGTTATAACGGTCTAGTATTCGAAATACTAGACCGTTATAAATGGATAGTAGACCGTTATAACGGATTAGTAGACCGTTATAACGGATTAGTAGACCGCTATAGCAGATTAGTAGACCATTGTAAGGGATTAGTGGACCGTCATACCAGATTTGTAGACCGTTATAACGAAACTCTAGACCGTTATAACGAAATAGTATACCGTTGTAACGAAATACTAGCCAGTTATAACGGAATAATAGACCGCTATATAGCGCACTAATTAACCGTTATAGCGGAATAGTATACCGTTATAACGGATTAGTAGACCGTTATAACGAAATAATAGACCGCTATAACAAAATGCTAGACCATTATAGCGGGATAGTAGACCGTTATAACAGATTAGTAGACTGTTTTAACGGATGAGTAGACCGTCATAAGTAAAAACTAGACCGTTATAACAAAATGATGGACTGTTATAATGGGTTAGTATGTCGTATTACTTAACCGCTATAACGAAATACTGGACCGTTAAAGAGGAATACTAGACCGTTAAATATTTAATATTATATATCTTATTTGATGGCTGTGAAAGGTTTAGTCTAGTTATAATGCAACTATTGTCGACAAGTCATGGAAAAGCGCCATGTCATAAGAGAAAATAATGCAGTCTATTCAGTATTTATTCGTTTTATATATATCATGATGACAGGGTCTTAATTTAACGAAAAAATTGATGTAGCCCAGAAGTTAATTCTAGTATCCGGTATCATTAAAAAATTACAAAAAAAAATATTTTTTGCCAATTTGACCTTGAAATGACCTTGACATTATCTTCAAATTGCTTTCGGATGGTCAGACATTTGGTCAGACTAGAGACTTATATCCGTCAAGGTTTTGTTAAAAATCAACATACAGTTGGAGTATTTTTTGATTTAGAAAAGGCCTATGATACCACATGGAAGGGTGGTATCATGAAAGATCTCCATGAAATGGGCCTGAAGGGTAGATTACTCTTATTCATTGATAATTTTTTAAAAGGGAGAAAATTTAAAGTCCGCTTAGACAACACCCACTCTTCACTAAATGCACAGGAGGAGGGTGTCCCACAAGGTAGTATCCTTTCACCAACTCTATTTACCGAGCAAAATAAACAGTATAATTGATGCTTTACCAGACGATATTGAAAAATCATTATATGTTGATGATCTTGCTGTTTACTGCCAGTCAAGCAATATGGCAATAATTGAGCGGCGCCTGCAAGGTTGCCTCGATAAGTTGGCAGATGAGAACGGCTTTAAATTTTCTCCCACAAAAACTTTATGTGTACATTTTTGTAAAAAAAATGGCTTACAGCCTGAGCCCGATCTCAAACTATATGGACAACAGCTTCCTGTTGAAGAGCAGGTCAAATTTCTTGGTCTTTTTTTCGACAAGAAGCTCAGTTTTACTCCACACATCAAATATATGAAAGATAAGTGTAGGAAAGCATTACAATTGCTACGAGTTATATCCAGCAAGGATTGGGGTGGTGACCGGACAACCTTACTGAGGATTTACCGGTCTCACATCAGATCCAAACTGGATTATGGTTGTATTGTTTATGGTTCAGCGAGACGATCGTACTTAGCAGTACTTGATCCAATCGCGAACCAAGGTTTGAGAATATGCTCAGGGGCATTTCGAACATCACCCATTGAAAGTCTTCAGGTGGAGACCGGTGAGCCCTCTTTAGAGACTCGCCGGTTGCAGCTGAGCCTGCAATACTATATGAAAATGAAAGCAAATCCTGAGAACCCGGCATACACTGTCAACCCTGAATACAAGAGATTGTTTAATAACAAGCCAGGGACTATACCTCCTTTGGGTACAAGACTCCAACCCCATCTGGAGGACATGGAGGTGGAGCTCGACGCAATTAGCGTTGTGCGCCCACCAGAGTGTCCACCTTGGCTTCTTCAACAACCTAATATACTTTTTAACCTCTCAGATCTCAGGAAAAGAGACACCTGTCCCATTGTCTTCCAGATCATGTTGCTAGAGCTATTTTGTAGATTTCCGAGGCACCGGAAGGTGTATACTGACGGATCAAAGGAAGACAAGAGGACAGCTATGTCCTTTGTCTGTGATGATCATGAATTTAGCTGCCGCATCAACGATGAGGCTTCAATTTGCACAGCAGAGCTGTTAGCTATTGAAGCTGCCATCGAATACATCTGGGATAGTAGTGACGAGGAGTTCATGATCATCACAGACTCGCTATCTTCATTGCAGGCTCTTAAGAGTCAAAAACTCAACAACCCAATTGTTTCCAATATTTTGCATATGTGTCACTACTTGTCTGGGCACAAGGGCATTGTTTTCTGCTGGATACCCAGCCATATTGGAATACAGGGTAATGAACGGGCTGATGTTTTGGCCAAGGCTGCCCTGGATAAGACAAAACAGTTTTATTATATACCATATACTGATTTCAAGTATAACATCTCTGTCTACCTTGATGACATTTTGCAAGGTGAATGGAACATCAATGTCACCAGCAAATTGTTCGAGGTACAACCAATCATTAAGCCACTGTGCATGGTCCCAAATGGGACCATGCACAGTGGTGTACAGACATTGGCAACTTTACAAAAAAGATCAAATCAAAATGGATATACGAAGGACAGACAAAGGCCAAAAATAAAACAAAATTAGAGTACGAGAAACTAAAAAGACCACACCAGACGACATGGCAACCACCCCTAAGCCAGCTGACAACTCCCCAACAGGACTTTATAAAAGAACTTTCCCGGGCGCTAACCAACCTGAAACCTCTCAACCAAAGAGATAATCTTAAAAAAGGCGAAAGAAGAGCAATCAAATCGCTGAAAAATAAAACCAACTGTGTAATAAAACCTGCTGACAAAGGCTCCGGCACTGTAATTTGGTCTCTCGAAAATTACAGGAAAGAAGCATATTCCCAATTGGAAACCAACAACTACCAGGAAATACCCACATCAATACTAGCAGAAACAGAAACAAAAATCAATAACCACCTACAACATCTGGTAAACAAGGGCATAATAAACAATGCAGAAAAGACGGCGATGACGCAGACAGACGGCAGAGAAGCAGAATTCTACATGCTTCCAAAAATCCACAAAAATCTACAAACGCCACCGGGAAGACCAATAATGAGTGGCAACGGTCACCCTACAGAGTGGATCTCCGCTTGGGCGGACACAAAATTACAAAAATTGATGAAAAGCCTACCATCGTACCTAAGAGACTCAGGCCATTTGTTAAATTTATTAAAAGACCACGATATACCGCACAACAGCCGAATAATATCACTGGATGTATGCTCACTTTATACAAATATACCCCACGAAGATGGCCTGCAAGCAATCATGGATGTTGGCACAGAATTTGACCCCCTCACCGACTACACACCGGTAAGAGACATAGCTTCGCTAGTCCTTAAAAACAACATTTTTAAGTTCGATGGCAGACATTACATCCAAACACAAGGGACCGCCATGGGGACAAGAATGGCCCCGGCCTATGCAAACATTTTTATGCATCCTATCGAAAAAAACATCCTCGCCAACCACCCTAACATCACCTTTTGGAGAAGATACATAGATGATATCATCTGCATCATGGAAACAGATGACGCTCATACCGTAGATGACCTCCTAGCTTACGCAAACCAACTTCACCGCACTATCAAATTCACAATGGAAGCAGACACAAAAGGGATCCCCTTCCTAGATATGATACTCACAATCAAGAACAGACGGATAAACTCGCAACCCTACACAAAACCCACAGACCGGAAATTGTACATCAGGAAAGACTCATGCCACCCAACACACCAGAAAACAGGCATAGCCTACAGCCAGGCCCTCCGCCTGAAAAGAATCTGCTCATCTACGACAGATTACATCAGTGAAACAGACACCTTAAAAACCAACCTGATAAGACGCGGTTATGATGAAAATATGATACAAAAGCAAATCGACAAGGCAACAGCAATCACTAGAGAAGACTTACTTAAAAACTCAACCACCAACCGGCCTGATGCAGATGAAGCCATACACTTCATCACCACCTACAGACACGGTCTACAAAACACACACAACATCATAAAATCAATGTGTGACAAATTCAATGTTGAAATCGTCTTCCGCATAGCATACAGGAGAGACAAAAACATAAAAGACATTCTAGTACGCGCAAAACTGCCGGATGCAACAGAAAGAACCCCTATAACCACACAGCTCACATCAAGATATGTAAATAATACAAACTCTCACATCTATTGCAGAAAAGACGTGGATGACCGCACATGTGTCAGATGCCATATGCTTGCGCTTGACAGAAAATTCATCCTCCACCGGGGCTCAGTACATGTCATAAATAAGCAAATCACTTCCTGCAAACAACTACATAATATTTACATAATCCGCTGCCTCATATGTGACACGTGGGACCAACACACTGAATTGATAACACCACACGATCTGATTAACAACCTGCGAACCCGTGGTTTCTCAATCAGCCCGGAAGAACACCCCCACCCCAGATCCTCTAGTGACATAATGCTATACCCGGTATGGTCTTACCATACGGCCACCGTCAGATGCACGGAGTGCAAATTTTGCATATCAACCAACATCACACGAATGCCCACAGCAATAGAACAAGAAATCAAAGCCTCCGTAACTAGTATCAAACTAGGCATTTTCTCTAAAGATTTCGCCTACACATCATGCCAGCGTCAAACATGCCAAGTGTGTACAAGAGTCGAAAATGGCCTCTTACAATGCAGGAGCGGCGCAAACTACCGCACAAGACCAGTATTATGTCACACCACTGGCTGTGTATACGCATTACAATGCCTGTGGTGCTCGCAAGTCTATATTGGTCAAACAGGCCGTGAACTACATACAAGGATAAGGGAACATATAAGAAATATTAAAATCAGCTGCACAACAAGCAACTTCGCGACCCATATGAACTCTCACAACGCACCGTTGAATTTTAAGATTTTTGTTCTGAACTATGTGAATACGAAATTTGACAGGCTGCTACAAGAATCAAGCTGGATTAATCAAACGAAAGCGGAAATCAACAATACAATAGAGGGCCACTACACCCTCTCCCCCACCTGCCTACAGGTGTATAATCACTATCAACACAGCGCCACATGCCAACCGATCTTCAAAGCCTTGCCCCGGTAATATACTACAATCACAACATATACCGGCCGCAACACCAGCCCAAAAGGAAAGCCGCGAGATACACACCCCCTACCCGTTACCCCAGTCATTACGCAACATTACGACATAACATGGAGAGACTGAACATTTGCCTGGACCACCGAACTAACCTAGCCCGGCCGCACAAAGCAGTTTGCCCGGCCGGAGAAATTTGCCCGGGCGGACAAATTTGCCCGGCCGGACAAATTTGCCCGGCCGGACAAACTGGACACGTGCCCATCTGGTCAAATCCAAATATACAGGTTTGTGACGTAACAATTATAGAAGGAAAGAATCTTCTCACAGATCGCAGCATCCACAACGCCATAAAAGCAGAGCACATCCAGTCACCGGCCACACACGCTACCAAGATGCCAAAGATTACACAAGCAAAGAATTATCACTGCGACAAGTGCGGCCAGTCCTTTACTAATAAGGCAAACAAGTACAGACACGAAGTAGCTATACATAACATGCATGGCGGCCCTACCATCCTAAACTGCAGCCAATGCACGACAACTTTTAAGAGGATGTCGGACCTGATACGGCATAAGGCGAAGTACCACGTCCGAGCCTCAACATCAACGGACCCATACAGCCAAGTCGCCAGCTCACTGGGAGATTACACCATCCCCAAGAAGAAGAAGAAAAGAGTGACACCATCATGCACTGTATCTCGCCATCCGGATACAGTATGCGGCGACACAACACCAAAAGCGCCTGTAATGGAGGAAGACCCTCTCAAAACCCTCCACCACAGAAAACTGCCCACAAGTCTGCTGGTCCCGAGGAAAGACATAGAGAATACCCGACCGGAACCAACAACAACGGCGGTACCCACCACACTCCTCAGCCCTACCACATTCATCAGGCCACCTGCAACACCACGTATACCACTACCAATCTCAACAGCTTCAACCCCCTCAACTGTGGACACTAACTGGGCAGAAGATGTCTTCGGCCCAGATGATACACCAACCAAAGAGGACCCACGAGAGCCGGCAGCCGCCCAACGCAGTACACAGATGGTATTAACCCCACCAGCTGCCACCTCGAGTCCGGTCGGCACACGCAGGGACCATTTGCCGGTCCCAGCAGTGACAGCCCAGTCACCGCAACGCCCGGACCTTGACGCCACCCTGGATTACACCAACGATGACAGAAATCCGCCCGCATCACCCCCGGGATCCCCTGTGGTGGTTCACGAGCAACCTGCTCGTGCCCCGCCACATGGGATACCTATTGTGGAGGTAGCCCAAAACCTCGGCCATATCCCAAGACCACAGCCACAACAAGCGACCAGCATGGACATCGAGTTCCGGTGTGGTCGCACAAATGACCGCATGATTGCCAGAGGTTGCCCCTTCACCATTTTCCAAGTAGCAGAGGCCTTTCGCATCAACATTCTGCAGCCCAACTTGGAGTTTGAACTTAACGCCCTCCGCAACAATCTGAGACCCCCAGCAGCCCAACCACCGACCATGCTCATAGATGGAAACATCAGAGAACATCGAACGCAGGACATTATGGAGCCAGAACACACAGCTGATGTTTAAAGAATCCCTACTGACACCAATCCTGAACATGAACTATCGCACCCCTGATGGCTATTCAGGCAGACGCCTCATAAACTTTAATTCACGTTCTTTGTTATCATTTTATCGCACTTGTATATATCATAAAACTGACGAACTCTAAAAAAGTCTCTACTCACCAACAGTTAGATGCTATCTCCATGTGGAGACCCGCATCAACCGTACCTGTTAAAACGTTAACATAAAACATAATGTATATATAAAATTCTGTTCATATGCATCTTACATTCTTCTATATTAAAACTTATTATATATAGATATAGAATAAATGTTTTTATTCGCCACATTATCTTTATAAATGTGAAACCAATTCTAAATCATTGCATTGTCCGCCCGCATACTCACAATCATCCTGTCCAGATGCCGAGACACCTTCTCCGTACTTCTGCCGCCTTTCTGCCACCGACCGTCCTTCACCACTTTCACGCTCTGTTTCAAACCCATCCATGCTCTGTCCGTCCACCGGCCGATAAAAACACCCCGCCTAACCATTGGCCCGATAAGAACCTGCATCAAACCAAACAACATAAGATATTCACATGTATGGGCCCAAAAAGAGCCGCCTAAGTATTAAAACCGCTCACTTACTATACTTTGTCGCTTTAGACACTTAAGCCGTTCTAACATGGTTACATGACTGCTGGTACCTAACTCCGCTTTCATTCTTCAACTTGATTAAAAGGTTATTGCCCTTATCACGTTTTGATCTAATATCTCATAAACATTTTACGCTTCCAATCCCTCAAATGAACAGCACTTGTGTCCCGGCCGGATAAGGTTCACTTTGTCCGGCCGGAGCAGGAGTGCGTGTTTGCCCGGCCGGACAAATACAATTTTGCCCGGCCGGACAGGTACGTTATATGCTCCTCTATCCGCCCGGACAACCATTTTTTCCGGCCGCACCTATATTGTTTGGCATTTTAGAATGTTTTTCACTTTACAAAAATGTTAAAACTGTGATGTCATATACTAATTGTTGCTATGATACTGTTCTGTAATAAACAAATTGTATACTTCCTCACCGGAAGATTACTATATAAGGAGACACAATAACCATGTTCTGTCACTCTGTACCTGAAGAAGGCAATAGCCGAAACTAGTAGTATAATAAACATCAAGATGAAGTAGACCTGCCTTTGTTCTACTTTTACACCAATGGAACGCCGAAGAGATGACATTGTCTTATGCAGGGCCAGAATTGGCCATGCCTATTTCACAAACGGCTATTTATTGAGAGGAGAATTGCGACCTATGTGCTGCAATACTCGTCTCACTGTAAGACATGTCCTTCTCAGTTGTGCGAAATATGCGCACATCAGAAGGAAGTATTTTGCATTTAATTCCTTATTTGAGCTATTTAGGGACACCCCTGCTGATTTTATTATTCAGTTCCTTCGGGAATGTAACCTATATTATATGTTTTAATTATTAGACTCAGACTTGTAGTTTTTACACAATCACTCCAATTTCATGGAGATATAGTGACTTGATAAGTCGTTCATTTTATAATCACTTCATATTTTACATTATTTATACTGATATTTTTATACTCATTAAACTGTGTTATAGTGCAAGCGCTACAACATGTCATCAGACTCGTTACATATAGGTGCCAGGAGCATCGTCATCTTATCATATCAAACATTTTAAACTGAATATTTTAGTACGATCATGCTTTTATTGGCTTTGTCTTTCCTTTACTACTTTAACTATACAATATGGGATATTGTAATACCTGGAATTTTCACTTAAATGGCCATACTGGCCGAAAAGTGAGGTAAAGCAAATATTTTACTTACTTACTTATTTCCCAAGGTTGATACTGCCTTAATATCCTAAAATGTGTGTGGAAAATATATAGGACAAAGAGTATGTCAAAATCAGTCCTTTGTAATAAATGACTGCACGACAACAGTGTGGAAATTGATAAAAAGTGTAGACATTTTAACTATTTTCTGTCAGTTTGACCTTTAAATGACCTTGATGTGACCTTAACATGACCTTGGTGTTATGTTTATGATTAGAAACAGTATCTTAGAGTATTTGACACACTTTTGGGACACAGAAACAAATCATAGACATTGTAATATACGATTTTCACTACTTTTTGGCTTTGCCAGTGAATATTTTGACCTTTCGAGGTCAATGACCTCTAGAGGCCATCAGAGGTCAAATCAAGTTTACTTCCACATCTAAAAATGACCCTTAGGATATGTTGATGTGTGGATGGACACTTTGATTCATATTTATGTGTGGATTGACACTTTGATTCAGATTGATGTGTATGGACACTTTGATTGACATTTATGAGTGGATTGACACTTTGATTAACATTGATGTGTGGATGGACACTTTGATTCATATGTATGTGTGGATGGACATTTTGATCCAGATTGATGTGTGGATGGACACTTTGATTGATGTGTGGATTGACACTTTGATTCAGATTGATGTGTAGATTGCGATTTGATTGATTTGTGGATGGACACTTTGATTGATATGTGGATGGACACTTTGATTAACATTGATGTGTGGATGGACACTTTGATTAACATTGATGTGTGGATGGACACTTTGATTCACATTGATGTGTGGATGGACACTTTGATTCACATTGATGTGTGAATTGACACTTTGATTGACATTGATGTGTGGATCGACACTTTGATTCACATTGATGTGCGGATGGACACTTTGATTCACATTGATGTGTGGATCGACACTTTGATTCACATTGATGTGTGGATGGACACTTTGATTCACATTAATGTCTGTATGGACCCTTTGATTCAGATTGATGTGTGGATGGACACTTTGATTGATGTGTCATTGACACTTTGATTCAGATTTATGTCTGGATTGACACTTTGATTTACATTGATGTGTCGATCGACACTTTGATTCACATTTATGTGTGGATTGACACTTTGATTGACATTGATGTGTGGATGGACACTTTGATTGATGTGTGGATGGACACTTTGATTCACATTGATGTGTGGATTGACACTTTGATTGACATTGATGTGTGGATCGACACTTTGATTCACATTGATGTGTGGATGGACACTTTGATTGATGTGTGGATGGACACTTTGATTCACATTCATGTGTGGATGGACACTTTGATTGATGTGTGGATGGACACTTTGATTCACATTGATGTGTGGATTGACACTTTGATTGACATTGATGTGTGGATCGACACTTTGATTCACATTGATGTGTGGATGGACACTTTCATCCACAATGCTGTGTGGATCGGAACTTTCATTCAGATTGCAATTGGAAGTGAAACTTTGATTGACATTGATGTGTGAATTGACACTTTGATTGACATTGATGTGTGAATTGACACTTTGATTGACATTGATGTGTTGATCGACACTTTGATTCACATTGATGTGTGGATTGACACTTTGATTCACATTGATGTGTGGATTGACACTTTGATTCACATTGATGTGTGGATTGATCATTTGATTCACATTGATGTGTGGATTGATCATTTGATTCACATTGATGTGTGGATTGACACCTTGATTCAGATTGATGTGTGGATTGACACATTGATTCACATTGATGTGTGGATTGATCATTTGATTCACATTGATGTGTGGATTGATCATTTGATTCACATTGATGTGTGGATTGACACCTTGATTCACATTGATGTGTGGATTGATCATTTGATTCACATTGATGTGTGGATTGACACCTTGATTCAGATTGATGTGTGGATGGACACTTTGATTCCGATTGAGATGGGAATTATAATTCACTTCAATGTGAATTACAATCCTGGTTAATCTTGGACCATCGCCCACGAGATTTTCATTTTTGTTAACAATTGGAAGATTCGTGCACCCAGAGCAAACATTCCATTTCCAGACATTTTTTGACAAAGTATACACATTTCGCCAGCGACTCGCTGTTTTTTTTGCGTGACCTGTTTGATGAACACAATAATAGACAGGTAATGTGATGTTTTCAAAAACACATACACACAGTGACCGGGTCTGGTTTACAATACAACCCCCCCATACCCACCTCACACCCACACACCTCCACTACAAATAATGACTATATCTATGCCACCCACCCACACAGCAACACATGGCACAGGAACTAGTAATGATCACCACCTGAAGAAGCTGTGATCCTAAAAAAACAGGAAGCATTAAGACGGGAAGGAAGTGAGAGATTGTCATGCGCAGTGACATCGTGATGCTACATTCAGATACCGGGCACGAGTGAGATAATTCGATGAGTTAATTAAGCTTGTTTTCGCCAACTCATGTATATTCACCTAACCCTTTGAACCCTAATGATGCCTTAAATCATCATTTCACATCATTGAAAACTAAGTTGATTTCCATCACAACATATTTCTAAAATAAGATTTTTTTATAAAAATATATTTTAAACAATATGGTAATCCGCCGCATGTGGTGGACGTTGGCCCTAGTGATACATTCAAGCTTGGAATGAACGATTAATAAGAAGTCGTACCTATGGGGAGCAAAGGTATGTAAGATGGAAAATCTAAATGATTCTGTGTGACGAATAACTAATAGATTAAACAGTGACTTACTTTCTCTGTGGCAGCACCTAGACACTGGAGTTTGCGGCCAGAGGGAAAGGTAAAGGTAAAGGTGCAGGTTTATAGTCTGATATCCAGTCTGAAAACCTATCATCCGACTTTACATCTTATCCCCTGGTCACTGGACCTGTTCATTCGTGTGCCATTTCAACTCCACAAAGAGCATACAGTCGTGCAGCCGTTTCGGCGCATTGAACTTATCGTACACATTGCCATCTCTGTCCTACCGGGTACTCATTTTCACCTGAGTCAAGTGAAGCATTCGAGGGTGATGTGCCTTGCCCAAGGACAAAACATCTTAACAATGTCCCAAGATTGAGAGAGGAGAAACATGATCTTTCTCCGAAAATTCTTCACCAAGCGTGATTCGAAACCGCACGGAAGCAGGGAAATCGGCAGAGCGCCACGTTCTAACCATTGCGCCATGTCCCTCTCTGGGAAAGAGAAAATACATTGAATATAATCACTCGGGGATAATTAAAAAAAACATTTTTATTAAAATCTTTAATATGAACATTAATATTCCTATAGATTTCAGTACCATTTCAAAGCAGAAGCAGAATGAATAATATATAGCAACGTGAATTAAGCAGTGTTAATATTAAAGCAGCCCCTTGGGATGACATCAATTTTGGTTTTAATTCCGCACTGAAGTAGTGTCTCCCACGGTTCATGTTTTTATTTTTTTCAGAATTTTCATATTTTTACAAATATTTTTAATCAGCATTTCTATGAAACCAGAAGAAACCCAAACAAACTATTTGTATACCTGAAGGACAATTGAATGTTCTCACAGCATTGGGCCACATGCTGATGGCATCGGCCAAGCGTTGGGTAGACAATCAGTGCTGCAGGTCTGTCCTCCCGTGTCCTGACTATGAGACACCAATTATCCCCCAATTACCGGCGACTGCTCTGATTTTACCGTCTGATACGTGGGAATATGTGATGGAAAGTGCTTAATATTGCTGACTTGTTTTGTTTACATGACAATATACGACCTGGAAATACAACTATTTCGCTCTTTTTCGGTGCTTTAAAATTGTTTTTTGACTTTTTCGTATTTTTAGCTAAGATCAGTAGGCTATATAGCTTCATATAAATTAAATTTTCAAAATTGACAACATTGAAAATGTCTCATCCCAAGGGGTCCCTTTAATAATAGTATGTTTCTTTTAAAATTGGTCGATTTTAACTAAAAAAGAATGAAAATGGTAATTTAGGTGTAGATATAAGGTGAATTTAATTGCAATTTTAAGATTAATTAAAAAATATGAAGCAGCAGCAAATATTAATTGTGACAAGTCGAGCGCTGTGTAATTTGCATAGTGATCAGACTTGTCACTTCTAAATCCAACAACCTGCAGCAGGATTAGAATCTGGATTTACTCAGATAATTGTTTCTCTGGTAAAGAATTGTGTGGTGTGTTTATTTGAACACCCAATGTAAAAGCCAGCACTGAATCATTCCTAAAAAAATTATCATAAAAAATACGCAAACTCGCTATTTATAGGATAGGTGCCTAGTGACTCTAATATGAACAATATTTTCATTTTGTATTTATGTATCAGTAAGAATGATTGCCTATCACCAATTCATCACCCGATATTGCTGATCTTGATTAACTTCTTTTTTTGGTTTTGAAACCCGTTTGGAATCTGGAAGTATGACGGTGGCAATAAACAGAAAATTTATAGTGTACAAAACATGGTGCAAATTCTGCTTATAGCCCGCAACCGTAGATTATGGGTGGTATTGCATATGCTGCCAGGGATCGTATTCTCGTACTACATGTAGGTATAATATATCGTAGGCTTCTGATTGGTCGAGATGGCCATCCAGAAGTTTGAAAATCCGGTTGAAAATAAATAGGAGTCAATAAATGATTTTTGGGTAATATATGAGGTATTGACACTCTAAATTTATTAGTGATACCGGTAGTAAATGTTGAGTTTTAAATACCAATATTTTGACCATTTTTTGAAAGTCGATGTTGAAGCAATTGAGTTTTGGAAAAGGGGTGAATATCCCCTGCCCCCCCCCCCTCTGTGTCCGTCATTGAGACTCGTGGAGACGATTCACCTCCAAATACCCCTGTCGCCAAAGCTAATCCACTTGCCTTGCCAGAGCACGTGTAACGGCAAGGAACCACTATGGCTGTAGAGATCCTGCAAATCTGCCATAGCCTCAATGAAGATCACGGATGCAACCCAGCAAACATGAGACGTCGGCCCAACGTTGGTTGACTGTTGGGCCAACGTCGTAGCCGGTGGGCCAACAGTAAATCAACGTTGGGCCAACGTCTCATGTTTGTTGGGAAGACGCTAAGTCATTGTCATCTTCGGATACATTAGATGGTAAACTGTATAATTTTGGGAGAATAATATTTCCAGTTTCAGAATGTAGCTGACCGCTGAATTAATCAAGAAACACGCAAATGAGAGTTTTTGAATCAAAGCCAAACCAGGTTGACTGATGTATTGGAGGCTTGCAAAGACGTTGAACGTTGGACCATCGTCCCACCACATTTGTCGTTCAGTAAGCCGACAAAGTGCCGCGTCTGTTGAGATTATTGGTGTGCTCAACATGAAACATGACATTTTCTGATATGCTCTGACAAAGAGTATACAGATTTCCCCCGGGCTTGTCAGTTTTTATCTTGCGTGTTTAGGTTGAGATTTATAGAAAGGTGAGAATGATCTGGTAATACAATCATAGACAGACACACATATGGTTTTTCAATCACAGACACGCATGTCTTCCCCACTGACATACACGCACACAACAACCCAGCCGGAGCCAAAGACCAATAAATACACATAAAACTCATTATAATTATGTTGTCCCAAATTATTTCCAAACAGAGCCAGCGGTTGCGAGTGTTCTGAATGTTGGCTAATATTACTCTCACACACACACAAACACACATACCTGACGCAGGTAGTGCTCATGTTTACCAGCTGAATAAGCAAAAATAGAAAATAAAAAAAAACGAAGTCAGAGATTGCCATGCGAAGTGGACGAGGAGAATTAATTTACAGAATTAAACTGGCTCTCGCTCTGTTTTCAATAATGCAGCTTTTATTCAATTTTAAATCATCATAAATAAATGAAATTTAACTAAGACAGCTTAGCGAATAAAGGGGTGACAATGCGCAAAATCAGCCAAATCAATTGTTAATAGTGGATGTTGTTGCTTTAATAATTGCTACACTGGTGTGCATTAATTTAAACATGGTGAGCATTTGCAATGTTTTGATTGCGCTGGATAGGATAATTTAGACATATAATAAAGCTGTTGCTGACAAAGTGACATATACTTTATTAGTTGTGATGGCAATAAAATGATTTTGCTGTCTTTTATGATTTCTAATTTATCGATAGGAATAAAGGAGGCAGCCAAACGTGGATCTGAATGCCAACAATCAATAATGTATGACAAAAAAATATAGTAAAACAGTTCAATTGGAACATTAATATTCATTCATCACTAGCATTTATTTCATAGAAGCACCATGATTGCGAGATGACAAAGTTAATGTCAGCTATGCATTATTCATGTTCGTCATCTTAGTAATCATGTTTATTTCAAAATTTGATCAGAAATACATGAAACAGCACTTTATAAAGCAACTGTTTGAATCATCATAGGATTATATCATCATAGGAAATTACATGTTATAAAATTGACTGAGTAAATAATCTGATGTCTCTTAACAATATTTTATATTAAAAATTTCCAATACTTTTAGTTTTTGTACCTTAGTTAAATATGGTTAAGTTATACTTTTAACACAACCATCCTGAATATGACATGCCGGCTTTAAATATATAAACCGGGAAATAGTGAAATATGACCGGACACCTTGTGGGTGTTAAAAACAACGTGTTGTACAACAGCTTATTTCCACAAATTGAACAAATTGGACAATGTTCTAATTTATGTATTTGTCAAAAATATTTGTATATTTAGACATGAGTGCTAAATTATTTATAGTGTTCGAGATATAATATTTTCTTGACACAAACGTGCATGTGTCATCTGCTCAAACAATTGTTCATATATATGATATATTATTTCCTTTCATAAGGCTGACTGTGTGGTCGACACTTCATCTCACCATCCTCATGAGGTCCCCCTGGTCCAGTTTAGCCTATTATATGCACGGAGGGGGCGGGGCAGCTCCATTCACTCATTCATTCAGTCATTCACTTACTAATGAATTCATTCATGTATTCATATTGGTGTGGAATATACATGGAAAGATATAGAAATACCATCATCAAATTCAGAATCAAGAAATAAGACATGGTACAGAATTGGAGTTTATTCCGTATGTTTTTAATATCGATTATATAAATATTGTTAACCACCAAGCTAAACATGCACGACTAGATTATTCAATTAGCTACGAAGACAACATTGTACTGTGATGAACATATATTTCAGCTATGTATTTTTTCTCTATGACATGCATGAAATGAGGTCATTATTGTTTTAATTTCAAGATTAATTTACAATTAATATATAACAACAAATCATGATTCCGATTAGTTGATCGCCGTGTACTCATTACGATAATCCCAAATCTGGTGATAGTTCTAGATCCCACACAACCTGTAACCATGGTAAAAGGATCAAAGTCAGGATTTACTCACATAATTGTTTTGTCCGGTGAACAAACGCGTGGGTGTGTTTATTGGAAAGCCGACATTTGAAAAGGTTCATATTTAGAATGGGATCATTGTACGCCAGTGCAATGATCTCATTTTCTTTCTGATACATTGTATCTTGATCATTGTCACAACAATACTTCAATATATTGTAATTTGATGGGAACAACACAACAAAATGTCATCCCTGCGACATCTCTTATTTATAATGTTAATATACTCCTATGAGATCTATCGGCGGTTTAAACATTGGGTAGGGACCCACCTATCCACACCTTTTTCTCACGCATCTAATATTATTATTCATACTAGCAATGCTGAATTATCTAGTATTAGTAGTCTAGAATTATTAGTCATACTGGCAATGTTGCCCATGAATCTGAAAATTTGTCCACGAATGTATAATTATATTGTTCCTAGCAATGTTGTCCGCGAATATACACATTGTTCATTAATCTATAATATTTATTTATACCAGCAATGTTACATATGATGCAGGGCGGATCCATAAAATAGTATGACAGGGTCACAATGTGATTAAAAGTGCGTTGCAAATCAGATGTAGGAATTGAATTATGGTGACGGTGAATACAGTTTTTCTAACAAGTCCTCCTTGCACCTCTTCAAGATGTGGCAAGATTTTTATTCAGAAATAACTCAATTGTGACAGATCCTTAGATCCGAGTAAACAATGATAAATCGGTCCAAGGGCGCTCTGACCTCCATTATTCTAGGTTATTTCCATTCACCTTGAGACGGGAATTGCGGCAGCAATTCACATATCAAGGTGAATGGAAATGAGACTAAACAGCTGTGTGATTTGAGGGTAATTAATGTCTGATTTTAACCCTCTGTACATTTAGTGTCTCCATCATTGGACAGTTTGCTTCAGACACAAACATCTGTAACTGCTTAATTTTCAAGTAATCACTTCAGTCTGCCTTTGCGGGACCGCACTCTTTAGTGAATATACAATTAGACAATAGGACTCTGGCTGTAGGACAAAATGTGAACATAAATAGACAGCCATACTCCCATGTGGATGTCTCCGCCAGGTTCAGACTACAAGGACAGACAGTGAGTCAGCGAGGCGGGGAATTCACGTAACGTCACGGGGACATAAGTGAATTGACGTATCTGCAGCTTGCTCACACACCCTGTTGACACTAAAGACGATGATTGTTCAATGGTAAATTAGCGTAGCGTGGTGAACATATTAACTAGACAGCCAGACTGCCATGGGGATGTTTTCTCCAGGTTAAGACAACAAGCACAGATAGAGTCAGCGAGGCGGGGGATTCAATGAGTGACATAATGGGCACAGAAATGAGCAGACCTGGGTTAAATTCCGATTAAAAAATTCCAACACCCATTCTTTTTTATTCAAATCCGCTCTATGAAGCTGTTGAAAAATGTCATCTATGTGATAATATGACTCTAATATTTACATGTTTTCTTAGTCTGTAGGATGTTGTGGTTTAATCATTATATAGTATGTTTTATACTTCTGTTTCTAGCCTCTTGTGCCTGAGAACATGCTGCTTTCATCAATGTGCTGGGCATGTCTGGGGGTATATCCCCTAGTCATGCCCAGAACCCCTTATCGGGCGAGCGAAGGAAAACGCTTTCAATAACCCACCATGCCCTATCACCCCCACTCTCACATCATCATCTGTACATCATTCATCTCATCAATTGACTACAACGTTTTCATCGTATTATAATGTCACTTAAAAGACCTTTTGTGCCGAAAAGTGACGTAAAGCAATGATTTACTACTACTGCTACGGTTCAGATTTCTGCTCCTTATGGAGATGTCTGCCTGTTAGGCCTTACAGTATAATTATAGAGCACCATGTGGACACATCTGATAAAACAACGATAAGCCCACGATAAGTAAGCTGACTTTCGATAAACACACGGTAACCACTTAAGCGACTGTAGCCGTTTTGAATTTATTAGCAGTGCAAATGAAATGGTTGTTCAGACATGTTCAGAATGCCATACTTTATGACTCGTATATCGATTATTTTATCTCAACAAGAAATCCCTGTTATCAATGCTAACCACCTGATGGTGTTACGTGTGATCCAAAAAGAGCATCTGACCTTGTGACTGACCTTTAGTACTTTAACAAAGAACAATGTCATACTTCCTGGTGACACCTACATTACCACGCGTCTGTCAGATGTAGACAGGCCATTATGGTCTGCTTTAAAGCCGCCAACCAGACACTTCAATGTTACTTCAGATCCAGATTTGAAATAAGGTCACCTGACCTTGTGACGGATCTGGATCAAGGACAAGGTCATATCACCAACATTTGTGATCGTCAACTCAGCGAGAAAAAACAATCTGCTAATGTATATAGCTACATCATAAATATCTATCTTGGATTTACAGTAGATAAAAAACCTAACATTCACCATCAAATTGTTTTTTACATACTTTAGAAAAATGTGTATATAATTTTTAGGTTTCTACGCTTTTTTGTTGCTATGTAGAATAATATGCAGTAGCTATCTCTGGTTTTGATGCGGGAAACATCTACATATTCCGCAACGGTATTTAACTTTTGTTAGGTTGTTATGATGCATATGTTAAATACCCTGTGTTTATATTAAAGGGACATGCCCAGGTCTAAAATCATCAAAAAATCGGTGATTTTATTTTAGCTTAATAATATGACCATATGATGTAAACATGTCCATAGACTAAAACTGCAAAAGTTTTTTTAAATTTTTGTGCTGAAAACTTACCAGTTAGACTAGATATAAAGACGAAATTCTTGTATTTCTTATTTTCTACATGGTTGTCAATAATTATAAATCAGGAATTTCGTCTCTATATCTAGCCTAACTGGTGAATGCGCAACACAAAAATTTAAAAACATTTGCAGTTCAGTTCTAGTCTACGGACATGTTTACATCATATGGTCATATTAGGAAGCCAAAATAAAATCACCGATTTTTTGACGATTTTAGACCTGGGCATGTCCCTTTAAGTATATGATCATGATAATGGCAAGTTCGATTTTAAGTTTGCATATCATGTCGATTTTCATGTCATTCTACAGAACTAACGCTGTTATATATACATGTACATATATATTAATCCGGTTCATTTTAAATGACGCATAGACTTCCAGTCGTCAATTAATATATATTATATCTGTCTATGGTCTTGCAGTGTGTCATGGTCTTGCAGTATGTTTCAAATGGTTGAAAAAGTAGATACTATTTCTAGCCTTGCAGACTATATTTGCTTGTCAATCTCTACGCTCTTAGAACAAAAGGTTATTGACGTTTTCTCGTAATATATATATAGAAAGGTGTTGGTCTGATGGTTTTAGACCAGCGTCGCAGATAATGAACCAACATCAAACCAACATAGGCCATGAAGCTGTTCCTCTGTAAACTATATGGAGAAAAACTTCAATAATTCGTTTCTTCGAATAATATAAGGCTATGTTTAGACCTGAATATTCTGTTCAGATTTATTGTGCATGCATGGCCTGTTGACCTGTCTAACACGAAGTAACGGGTTTTGTTTTCTTTATAAGCTGGCACTATGCCACATGCATTACTGCCGCTAACATAACAAATACATCATGTCTGGATTCTTTAGCGTAATATGCCCAGCCGTCCATCACATCTAGTACTTCATTCTGGAAGGCTCTGCCTATGCTGGGTTATATTGGCCCACAGTCCACCCAGCACTAAACCGCCATTGGAACAGTATATCGTGACTCTCATCCAATGCTGTTTTAATGTCGGCACAGCGTCGTAGACGATGGACCAGCATTAATACAGCATTCTCGTGTTGGATATTACTTCATTAACATCCTACGCAGCGTACATCCTGCTGAATGGACTCAATAAATACCTGAGTTGCATTTACTAATTGAATGAGATGATGGACCGTCTCCACTACTGGTGTGTTAACAAACTACTGACCAGACTAAACCGACATTAAAACAGTATATTGTGACGTTCACCTAATGCTGTTTTAATGTTGGCCCAGCGTCGTAGACGATGGGCCAACATTAAAACAACATTGGGTCAATGTCTCATGCTGGATATTCCTTCATTACCATTTTAGACAGCACACATCCTGCTCAATGGACTTAATAGATAACAGAGTTCCATTCACTTATTGAATGAGATGATGGACCGTCTCTGCTACTGGTGTACTGACACACTACTGACCAGGCTGGTCTTAAATGTGAAACAAAATGTTTCCAGTGTACGTACGAATACCACTTCCAACTACATGGCCTAATTGTCGATGAATTACCATCGGTAGCTTAAACTACCCTGATCGAACGTTCCGTCGGTAAATGATATATAACATTCTTAAACTACAAGAGTGATATCAAAACCAATTAAAATTAAATCAAAATTTTCAGTCATATGTCTATATATAACATTACTAGGTTACATTATTGATGGGTGTGTTTTATATGCAGTAATCTGACATACAGATCTACAATCTTATCAATTTAAATGGAGGAACAAAATATAATAGTATTCTATACCAATCGGTAGTAGTAAAATTGTAGCTTCACAGCATTTTATGCATTGATGGCCTACTATATGACAATGTCATGTGTAGACCTGTGCAATTCAATGATAATATGATTGTAATACATAGGGCACTAGAAACTATTTGAACAAAATCAAATTAGAATCGTAAACGCCAAGCAAGATAGTTTCATAACATTTTATACATTGATGGCCTATTATATGACATAGTCATATTAAGACCAGTGCAATTCAATGATAAATTGATTGTAATACGTGATGTACTAGAAACTATTTGAACAAAATCTAATCAGAATAGCATACTTCATAGACAGGTCCATGCCAGGCAAAAACTGCCATTTTTTACTGTCAAGGTTTTCTCAATGGATTCAGCTACTTGAAAGTATACTATTTGAAATAAGCTTCTGGGCCACCCTAAAATATTCCTCAAATCCAATATGGCGGCCAAAATCCAAAATGACCGCCAAATTACCTAAAATTGTACCTTTTTGGAGTTCCCTTTGTTAAATAAAATCCAAACGACTTCTAATTATGGTATTTAATGGTAAAGTAAGATGATCTCATCATTTAGAAATCACGACAACACGTTATTCACATTTAAATCCGAAATGGCCGCCGGGCTTACACCTGTATGGAAAAAATATTATATCTCCTGTTCTGGTAGTGATACATTTATCATTTTGGAATCTATACATAGGTTTTGGGAGACAAGGAATCAATTTATTCATTTTTTATTTTAATTATGTCATCAGGGCATGTGATAACAATAAATAAAATAATATCCAAAATGGCTGCCACCGAGGGGATCCAACTTTTAACTCTTGAATTCTTAACTTTTGAGAGCATGGTGCTAGAAACTAATGTAATACCTCATTTTCGATTAATTTGGGTACACTGATTACGTTGGAATGGTTATTTTTACGTGTCAAGGTCATCTAGAAGTAAAAAATAGGATGTCTGCCAATGTCAACATAAAATGTTTTTTAACCAATAACTCATATTAATTATTTTATTCTTTAATTATAGAGCCATAATAATTGAATTACGTACTCCAATTTAGAGTACTTTGAAGACGTTGATTGCAATACAAATTATATTATATCCAATATGGCAGCCACTAATTCAAAATAGCCGCCAAATGACCTAGAATTTTAACTTCTTGGAATTCCCTGTGGTAAGAAAAACATCTTCTATAGCTATGAAATTTAATGGTGAAGTAAGATGTTTCTATCATCTAGAATGCAGCACTTTTTTAACATATAAATCCAAGATCGCCGCCGAGCTTACATCTGTATGGGAAACACTTCTATATCCAGCTCTGGTGGTCATATAATTATTATCTTGGAGTCTATGCATATGTTTTAGGAGTCAAAGAATCCTTTCCTTTACTTCTTGTTTTAATTAGGTCATCAGGTCATGTAATAACAATAAATAAAATAATATCCATAATGGCTGCCGCCGAGAAGATCCAACTTTTAACTCGCTTGGTCCCAATTTAAATAAAAAAGAAACTGCACGGTTAGACAACATTTTGTATTTTAATTCCTCATAAACATTTATTCCCAAATGTCCAATCACTATCATCTGAATACACCCCGCAACAGTCTGCAGATGTAGCAGAAAGCTGATCCATGCTGCTGTCATCGCTCTCTGAAGCGTCATCATATTAATCATATTCACCATCTCCTACAAGATAATAACATGTACAATGATATAATGGGGATAAATGTCAGCATAGAAAATCAAAGCAATATATAAAATGATGAAACTGGCATTTGTAACTTATCCACCTTGATGTTGTCGTTTTCTGTATTCCACTCCTGATCCTTCTACCGAGTGGCTGTGGACTGTCATGCATGAAGGACTAGCTTGGTATCAGCCTCATTCCATGATGGTTACAGGATTGAATATTCTCAATTTTCGTCTTTGTGATCAACCAGGTATTCTCTTCCTCTGTCACCGTGAGTGGGATTTTTAACTTGGATCTCACTGAATCAGTTTTGAAGTATGTGACGAGAAATCGGATCCGTTCCGTTTTGTTTTCTGAGTTTTGTAGAAATAAGTCCCAATCTTTGCCTTTAGGCATGCTCAGCTCAGTACTTGTGATGTGGGGTTTTCTGCTCGAGACCCCTCGGCGACGTTGGGTTAGCCGCTTGGTTGTGGGTATATGAATCAAATATGATTCCTATCTGCAGTGGCTCTGATTTGATTGGTGGCAAGCAGAATTTCAATAGGATATCTGTATATACTCCCCAGGTCTTTTGAGAACGGATGGATTTCACAGCAGGCATTCCATCATGAGCCAATTGCCTCTTGTTGGCAGCTCCTCAGTTATGGAGGTTAGATTCCTCAATGAGGTAGTTCCTAAGTGCTGCCTTAGAACCTTGTCGTAAGTCTCGTTTTGGTGTGGCTAGAGCAAGTGGGACAGTTGTCAGAAGGTATAAATTTACTTCTTTATGGGTAGTTACCTCACCTACCAACAAACCAAAAGCTTGTCGATCCTCTTTGAGAACGTTCACAGCCTTTGGGTCCTTTGTGGCCTTGTGGCAATCTTGTCATCAAAAAAGCACTTTCTGTCTTCCCCTGTCGCTTTGAGTCTCTGGTCAACAAATTATCTGCAACTTCTCTCCTGATTCCATTGATGACAACAATCCACTAACAATATTGTGATCAGTTTCCACACCAGTTTTAATATGACGAGTAGAGCCAATCAGAAAAGGGTCAAAGTACTTATCAAGTTGACGGACTAGGCCATCCACTATGTTTTCATGCTGTCGCTTTGTCCCTATGTTAATCTCTTTGTGAGTTGAAGAGGTCAGGATATCTGATCTTTCCTTCAGTGTAGCTCTGAGCTTTGCCATTATGTGACTCGTCTTGATGAATGTATCTGTTGTCTGCTCATTGGTACTGTATCCACCTTGCTTTGGGCCACTTTTGACTTTCTCTTCTCGGTTGTTTGTTGTTTCAGTTATCAAATCCTCATGGATTGTAGAGAAGGGCTCACCAGACATCGACCGCCTGGAAAATCGTACCAGTAATGAGTGGTTTCTGATCATGTCAATGTGTGTTGTTTACCATGTGAGTTATCAAACGTGATGTGTACACTCCGATCTCGGATAAAACCGGGAGGTAGCATCTTCTTGTGTTCCAGAGTAATAGACTTTGCCCATTTATTGTTCAAGTCACGGACATCTGTGTAGGGTATTCCAATTCCACAGCGATTCAACAGAGTAGTCGCCTCCTTACTACCTGTGATTCTGTGGATGGTCAAACTTTAAGCAGCTCCTAATGGCGATCTCTCAAATTTGGCCATCTTTTCCCAGCTCTGGTTATAGTTGAGATTGTCTCTGCTTCAGCCCTGTTTGTAGACCTAACAGTTACTGTTGCATAACCAAATTCATTTGTGGATCTCTTGGGATTTATTGACCAGCAAATATCATTATAGGCCTATACAATGAAGATGTTTATGACTATCAAGTAGGTCAAACAATTCATCTGCTTCCAGAGGCATTCGGCTTGAGAAAACCTTTGTCAAATCAGTTTCACCTGCCCTGAATTGTAGCAGCAGAATATTGATATGAGATTAACTGCACTGGAATGCACTCCAAATTCCGCAATGAGGCGTGTCTTAAGAGTAAATACCTTTGTAACCGGTAGGTCATCAAGGTCGTCTCCTTTTTATCTTCAATTACCTATGCGGAGAAATAGGTGGGAAAACCTGTCCATGTTCTCCGAACCTAATTTATCCTTTTCTACTTTATCAGCAGTGGGCTGTTTTTATCGTAAACATAAGTGAAATTAACATAGCAAGTCTCGTGATAGTAGAGATCGAGCGCAAATATATCATATGATGTTCCACTTAGAATAACCTCCAATCGCTTAGCTGCAGCATGGTACTTATTTTCCTCATCTTTGATTGTCAAGTCCATTGAACATTTACTGACAGCATTTTGCTCTGAGCATCTACCTAGGCCACCATTATCATACGGTTTATTATCCAGTGAGTTAGAAGTTTGATCTTTTTTTATTGTACTCTTATTTTTGACCTCTAGACTCTAGATGCCCTTGAAACGTAATCAGTGTACCCAAATTAATCGAAAATGAGGTCTTACATTAGTTTCTAGAACTCTGCTCTCAAAAGTTAAGAATTCAAGAGTTTAAAGCTGGATTCCCTCGACGGCAGCCATTTTGGATATTATTTTATTTATTGTTATGACATGACCTGATGACCTAATTAAAATAAAATGTGAATAAATTTATTCCTTGACTCCCAAAACATATGAGTAGACTCCAATATAATAAATGTATCACTACCAGAACAGGAGATTTCAGTGTTTTCCCGTACTGGTGTTAGCCCGGCGGCCATCTTGGATTTAAATGTGAATAAAGTATTGTCGTGTATTCTAGATGATGGGATTATCTTACTTTACCATTAAATACCATAATTAGAGGTTTTTAGGATTTTTTTTAACTAGGGAACTCCCAAAAAGTTACAATTCTAGGTAATTTGGCGGTCATTTTGGATTTTTGGAGATTTTTGGAGATGGCAATTTTTGCCTGGCATGGACCTGTCTATCAGATAATAGAACTATATTTAGGATGCATTATACAACCATAACCAATTTAGAAATTTGGGAATGTAGCTGAAAATCGGGAAGTACAGTTGGAAAGAAGGAAAAAGGATAAAAGAAAATTAAAAAAACTGAATTAGAATCATAAGACAACAACCATTCTAGAGAGTACTAATAATCACCACCAGTATTAACATAAATATGTAGATACACTCAGGAGTAAGTGTAGAAAGAAAATAAAAGGAAGATTAAATTATTATTCTGGGACATGCATTCATTTATAGGTATATTAGATTTATTACTTGGGTTGGATAATCAATTAGATGGAACCAATTACTGGAGAACCAGTTATTTGTACGAAAGTTATTTCATGTCAATGAATGAACTCATTTTAATTGATATAATCCTATATAAAAAGGGTAACATATTACCTTGTAACCATAGAAATATAGGTCAGGTCAAGTTGTTTGTCTCATGTATTTGGCCATAAATATATTTTCTATAATTTAAATCGAAACCCGAATAATCATTCATATAATAGCCATATATGTAATTTAGACGATTAAGTCTACTATGGACATCAGATGAATAATACACTACTAACGTGTCGCAAAAAGGTGTGTACCTTATAGAACCGCAATGGGTAAAAAAACCTACGCAAATAGGCAAAACCTAGAATTTGAAACTAAAATTTCTCGCCATCCTCGTCATGTTTACGGTGGCGGGGTGCAGTTCTCGGAACATATGAAATAGGATTAGGCATTTTTGTAGTTTAAGAATGTTATAGATCATTTACCGACGGAGCGTTCGATCAGGGTAGTTTAAGTTACCAATGGTAATTCATCGACAATTAGGCCATGTAGCTGGAAGTGGTATTCGTACGTACACTGGAAACATTTTGTTTCACATTCAAAACAGACTGACCAGCCAGCTTCAGAGCCAGTCAGCCACACACCTACATAGATAGGGGAACCAACTAACTGACCAGACAGCTACACAGCCAGCCAGCCACACAGTCACCGAGACACACAGCCAGCCACCCAGCCACAAATATAGAGGAACCAACTAACTGACCAGCCAGCTACACAACCAGTCAGCCACACAGCTACAAAGATAGGTTTAACATTTTCAATATTATAATCCTGTAGACGATGGACCAACACTAATCCAGCATTCCTGTGTTAGATATAACTTCATTACCATGCTACACAGCATACATCCTGCTCAATGAACCTCATAAATATGTGTGTTCCATTCCCTTATTGAATGAGATGATGGACCGTCTCCACCACTGGTGTGTTAACAAACTGACCAGACTGGTTTAACATGTTTAATATCATAATCCTGTAATTGAGTATACAGTGAAGGTATGATAGGTTATCATACATTTAAACAATATTGTAGTGGTGTGTTACTGAGTTCCATTCACTTATTGAATGAGATGATGGACCGTCTCCACCACTGGTTACTGCTAACAAACTACTCACCAGGCTGATTTAACCTTTTAAGCCCTCACGATGCATTAAAGCATCATTTTACATCCCTGTAAACAGACCTAATTTTCCAACAACCAAGGGTTTATAATGATAATTTCCATGAAACTGGTTTACCAATTCATGGCAAATTCTTAATTTTTAAGCCTCATCAAATCATCTTCATCCACTACAAGTCGAGAATTGTGACAGCAATTCGCGGCTTGTGGTGGATGAAGATGACAATGATAAATTCAGGCTTGAAATGTTTAACATGTTTAATATCATAATCTGAACAGGTTGCCATAGCACAGGTGGCGCCACTCGCATGAACTGTAATTGAGCATACAATGAAGGTATGAAAGGGATATCATACATCTTTATCATTTTAAGATATCCCGAACCATCCCAGCAGACACATGACGTTGAATCAATGTTGCTTTATCGTTCGTCCAACGTCGTTGACGGTGGACCAGCGTTAATCCAACATGGATTCAATGTCTTGTGTCTGCTGCGAAAATTCTCGGTCAGGCTACTCAGGGAATGCAAGACATTGAGCCAATGCTGGCACAACATTTAACCATCATTGACTGAACATCTTCTGTTTGCTGGGATATACACTGAGGTTATGTCACATTGAACAAAGATTGAAGGATACAGTAAAACACAACAAAGACACATGTTCACCTGCATCTTCATTTGGTATCGATGGACTGCGATATATCAATTCGAACACACGGCAAATACACAATGTATGACATTATATTCCCTCTCGATTTACACTATATTTCATATAGCCTACATTACAGTACATTGATACACGTAGTATATCAATAAAAATACACCACGTTACGACTGATGTTGAATAACACTTCTCATTTTACACTATATTCCGATATAGCCTAATGTACACTGATACGCGCAGTATTCCCATATTAATAATAATACACCACACTACATAGGTGGACTGATTAATGTTAAAGCATGGACGTCTAGGAAAACTTGCCCGATTCAGCCTATATCTACATAAAACTAGTTGAAAGCCAAATTAATTTGTTCATACAAATGTTATTGGTCACGTTTCCAGATTGGCTTGATTATTTCCTCTGAGAGTACTGAATGAATTAAAAGAAATTATAATGGCCGTAGACCCATAAAATAGATATTCGGATGAAGCGGAAAAACCCAACTAAGATATTTATGATGATTTCAAATTGAAAAAAAATAATTTGGTCTTTATGGTTTTTCCAAAAATATTTGAGCGTTGTCAGGGTAAAGTAACTGATGAGATGTGACCATGACACACTTCAGTGCCGCCCACATGACAGTGACACACTTCATTGCCGCCCACATGACAGTGACACACTTCAGTGCCGCCCACATGACAGTGACACACTTCAGTGCCGCCCACATGACAGTGACACACTTCATTGCCGCCCACATGACAGTGACACACTTCAGTGCCGCCCACATGACAGTGACACACTTCAGTGCCGCCCACATGACAGTGACACACTTCAGTGCCGCCCACATGACAGTGACACACTTCATTGCCGCCCACATGACAGTGACACATTTCAGTGCCGCCCACATGACAGTGACACACTTCAGTGCCGCCCACATGACAGTGACACACTTCAGTGCCGCCCACATGACAGTGACACACTTCAGTGCCGCCCACATGATAGTGACACACTTCAGTACCGCCCACATGACAGTGACACACTTCAGTGCCGCCCCCATGACAGTGACACACTTCAGTGCTGCCCACATGACAGTGACACACTTCATTGCCGCCCCCATGACAGTGACACACTTCAGTGGCGCCCACATGACAGTGACACACTTCAGAGCCGCCCACATGATAGTGACACACTTCAGTACCGCCCACATGACAGTGACACACTTCAGTGCCGCCCCCATGACAGTGACACACTTCAGTGCCGCCCACATGACAGTGACACACTTCAGTGCCGCCCACATGACAGTGACACACTTCAGTGCCGCCCACATGACAGTGACACACTTCAGTGCCGCCCACATGATAGTGACACACTTCAGTACCGCCCACATGACAGTGACACACTTCAGTGCCGCCCACATGACAGTGACACACATCAGTGCCGCCCACATGACAGTGACACACTTCAGTGCCGCCCACATGACAGTGACACACTTCAGTGCCGCCCACATGATAGTGACACACTTCAGTACCGCCCACATGACAGTGACACACTTCAGTGCCGCCCACATGACAGTGACACACTTCATTGCCGCCCACATGACAGTGACACACTTCAGTGCCGCCCACATGACAGTGACACACTTCAGTGCCGCCCACATGACAGTGACACACTTCAGTGCCGCCCACATGACAGTGACACACTTCAGTGCCGCCCACATGACAGTGACACACTTCAGTGCCGCCCACATGACAGTGACACACTTCATTGCCGCCCACATGACAGTGACACACTTCAGTGCCGCCCACATGACAGTGACACACTTCAGTGCCGCCCACATGACAGTGACACACTTCAGTGCTGCCCACATGACAGTGACACACTTCAGTGCTGCCCACATGACAGTGACACACTTCATTGCCGCCCACATGACAGTGACACACTTCAGTGCCGCCCACATGACAGTGACACACTTCAGTGCCGCCCACATGACAGTGACACACTTCAGTGCTGCCCACATGACAGTGACACACTTCATTGCCGCCCACATGACAGTGACACACTTCAGTGCTGCCCACATGACAGTGACACACTTCATTGCCGCCCACATGACAGTGACACACTTCAGTGCTGCCCACATGACAGTGACACACTTCATTGCCGCCCACATGACAGTGACACACTTCAGTGCTGCCCACATGACAGTGACACACTTCATTGCCGCCCACATGACAGTGACACACTTCAGTGCTGCCCACATGACAGTGACACACTTCATTGCCGCCCACATGACAGTGACACACTTCAGTGCCGCCCACATGACAGTGACACACTTCAGTGCCGCCCACATGACAGTGACACACTTCAGTGTCGCCCAAATGATAAATAGATAATTAACGTAATATTCCTAGCCGTCTATCACACCTCGTACTACGTTCAGGAGGCTGAGCCGATGCTGGATTTGATTGATCCATCCATCTGCGACGCTGCTCGAACATTAGACCAACGTGTTGTGCTGCTTATTGCTTTTTTTAACATTCTACACATCACACAGTCTGTTCCATGGACTTAATAAATATCTGAGCTACATCTCCTTTTTAAGTCAGATGATGAGACAGACGTGTGAGGAATACAGCATAGGTCAGACTGACCTAACCCTTTAACATCCGGTACCGATTAGAGTCGTTTATTTAGTTTTGATTAACTCATTAAATGCCAGCTTTTTAAAGGTGTTAAATATAAAACGGGACATCAATCAACAAGATTTCATAATCGTTGACCTCAATTTTGTCAAATCTGAATAATTTTCACTTACTTGAAGTTGTGGATCGCTTCTGCGAGACATAACTTCAAGAGGGTGAAAATTGCAATTAAATAATTTGACGGTTATATTTGGCCGTTTACACCCATTACCCCACGTGTCCACAATCGGACCGATAATTCAGTATGTCAACGTTACGAGTCGACAAAATAGATGACTTTATTAGTAAACGCCCGCATCAGTGTACACGGATATACACGGATCCTCTATGCTTTAACACTTAAAGCGCTGAATTATTTTTGTGAAATCCATGGAGCCCAAAGAGTTTTTTCCAGTTTTAAATCATCATAAATGTTTTCGTTAGCTCTTTCTGATTCATTTGAATACCTATGATATGGGTTCTACTGCCATTAGAAATATTTTAATTCTTTCAGTGCGGGGATCGACTTTAGACGGCAGAATCTGACGTCTACAGACGTCAGAATCTGACGTCTACAGACATAGGAGTCTTACGTCCTCGAAACGGTTAATGCATTTGAATTCGTTTATCAGTATATAAGAGAAATGGAGTCGATGTTGTTTTAACGTTTGCCCAACGTCCGCGTTCCTTAAACTAACATCCGCTCAACGTTTTCTGCTAGCTGGAGCACCAAACTAAAGGCTTGGCGTTTGCAGTGTTGGCTAATGTATTATGAAATATCAAGAACCCTTGAAGTTATCAAATCAATACAAAACATGGTTGTCATGATTTTAAGCTTCCTTCTCTTGCAGATATTGCAATGATGTAATGAACGTAATGTGAAGAGATATTAACTGGATGTTGAACAGATTGATCCACATTATCGTCTCACCACACATAATACCCGTCCCATAGATTTGCATGTATTATGACCCATACGCTCAGGCCTCCCAGCACTCCTAAAATGGGGAAATGTAAATAGCCCCATATATCATTTTAACCATCCTGCTGTTCTCTTTCAAAATACAAAATAAAAAAAGGTATGTGAATCTGCTTGCTTCTCTGCTATTTTAGCCTAGAATAAGCTCTTGCCCCACTCTCCCCCGGGCGACCTAGAAAAAATTGACCTCGTTTTTTGGTAGAGCTGTAGCCAGTGCAAGGACTTCCTGTTAGATCTATCTTTTATAATTTCGATGCTTTTGCAACAACAAAACATCAATGAATCGATTTAAATTGGTATCAAAATGATATATCCGTAAAAAGAGACTAACTTTCTTATTCTTAAACTTTATAATGATATGCGCGAATGAATTTGTGTGGTGAGACCTTATGCTTGCACCAAAATAACCGCTAATACTGCTTGTAAGACATTTATATCTGCAGAGATGACAACAGATCAAGCCCAAATGGCACCAAGGACAAACACAACATATGCAGCACAACACAATATCCACAGGCATGAAATGGGTCAAGTGCAAATGGCACCAAGGACAAACAAGAGCCGGCTGATGAGACATCAAGGTCACAAATAAAATCCCATCCCAATTCCATTTGACCTTTTGACCTAGTGCGCTCAAAAGTACCTAGATTAAACAAATGATATAAATTTGGTTTTAAGCCACCTTTGTGCAGGCTAAACTTGGCCAAGAGAACCTCCTGAGGATGGTGAAATAAATGAGATGACACTGCCCTCCAGACGCGAGATTCGAAATTCGAGCCCTGGCGGTCTGAAACACAGCTCCAGGGCTCCCGCACAGTTCGCTGAATCATTTGTCAACATTAATTATGATGTTAACATTTTGTCCCCATTTACTTTGACAAGATAAGAAGAGTATCTTGGGAAATGAGTTTTACATGACACTTATGTGAGTAAATATTGATCGATTCTGTCCCGGCGTCTCAGAGTTGTAATGAAGACTTTGTTACTGTGATTGATGGGTACGAGTTATTATCGTATCAGATACAATGCATGATAATATGACAAAATTAGTGGGGTCACGCAGTGGAGGACGTGGAATGTGGTGGGGGGGGGGGGGGGGTGTTCTGAACGTCTATCTAAATCCCGCATCTGCCCCTGGTCACAAGAATCACATAGATATTTCTTACTGTCACAAAACCACAAATCTAGTCGACAAAATAACCAGCTATATATTTTTATTTAGTAACATCTGGCCTAGTCCATTCGGACTCCTGTTCACGCGCAAACTGTTGCAAAGAGTGTATTGTTACCAGTTCTGGTGACACTTCGATCGTATGTTTTTGCAGCGAACTCAACATTGTTATTTTCGTGGCAAACATTATTTGTATATTTATGCCGAAACCTCACAGTTCGTCTGACGGTTTTGTTTTTCATTTATTAACACTTTTATGGATATTTTGCTATTTTTACGCATTCCTGCAAATCACGTCTATTTACGACAATTTACAATATCGTTATTTACTTACATGCCAGTAGAGTGACTCCCCGTTCTATTTATAATACAGTCGTTATTGCTTCATCGGTACGTTTTAAATAGCCCACTGGAATGATTCCCCGGATACGAAAGTAGGGGGTGTAGCTTGTTCTGACGTCAAGACGGAGGTTTCACGGGGGATTTAGTCTGATTGGTTTTAACCTTTACAAAGCTGCTTACAACGCTCAAATATTGTTATGTAAACCATGGAGACCAAAGTGTGTTTTTTTAATTTGAAATCATCATCAATGTCTTAGTCAGCTCTTTCCGATTCATTTGAATACCTATTTGAATACCTATGTCTACGGCCATTACAAATATTTGATTTCTTTCAGCGAACATATTACTCGCTTTTTTGGTTAGACTTAAAATTAGCTCGCTTTTCTTCAGACTCGAGAAAATTGACGTTATCTCGCATTATTGCCCACTGAGTAGTCAAATTTTGAGCTATATCAATATATTTGATATCAATAGAAAGCTACTGACACAGCCTTCACATGGATGTAAATATTATGTTACACATCATTGATAAGTGCTAAGAGGGTTGTAAGTTGGTATTTTAACCCTTAAATTGACCTGTTTTTATTCTTTTTCAGTAAATAGCCAAAATACTTTTTTCTCAGCTATTTTTTGTATTATATGATATACAGTGCTCCCCCGCTGTATTGCCCCCGGTTATAATGCCAACCCCGCCTTATGCCAAGTAAAGAGTTTAAACGGATTTCCGCCAATGTTAATTACCGCGGTATAATGCCATCCCCGGTATTTGCCATCCGCCACTAGTTTAGAAGTCCCAATGTCACTTTTGTCATATGTTTTCCCCCGATCGTATTGCCAACATAATTTATCAGACATCGTGACTGTTAAATAAACACTCTTGGGTGATCATCAATTGCCGCCTCCAGGCCGACTGCGTTCACAAGTTCTGAAAAGCGTGACAGAGATAAAACACTGTGTAGGGGGGACCTACTAACTGGGTTATGTAGCAGAGCATCAATAGGCCTAAGGTACAAACTTGAAAGTGACATGTTTATACGAGCAAACAAAAGAAGTTAGCCCAACGTTTATTTAATCTTTGGCATTCACATTGATCAACCACTGAACGCACGTCTGACTCTCTCTCTTGTAGCATCCACCCATTATTACCCATTATTACAATGAAATAATAACTCATCGGGTATGAGATCCATTGCTGGTGCAATGTTGGGCCAGCGTTGAAAAAACTAGTTGAACAACAATATTATTTGATGCAGAGATTTGGGCCCAGTGCAGACGCCCGATGTAAACTACCACTATTTGACTTGATCTCGATTCATGAGTAATTGGAAGTCAAAGCATAACATAGCGCACTATAGAGTAGTTTAACAATGCCATCGGGTTCCATGAGTGTGACGCACACTAGCATTTATAAGCTTCTGACATATAACCAGGATAACACTTGATTGTCCCTCCGTGGTGTGAGCGGAATGTCACACCTATTGTTACTAAACACTGACTGGCGCCTCTGGTATATTCCTTTGATCGCGGGAATAGGCATAGGGTCTACTATAAAGGCCTACTAATAAATTGAATTAACCCCAATTTAAATGCCAATCATATTTAGTGTATTTTTCTCTTGCATTAAAAAAAAATATTTTTCGGTATAGTGATCTTAATAAAACAACATTATATATGGTGGATTGTATTGTTTTGTATATTTGTACATGTTTAGTTTTGATTCAAACATTTTCTAGAATTATTGTTGACTTAACGTAAACCCATTTGGAACATATTATGTGAACATATTACATGCTTTTTTGGTCAGACGTAAAATTTGCGAGCTTTTCTTTGGGCTCAGGAAAAAATCTCCACCCCAGTCAAAGCAAATCGGAGGGGCTGCTGGAAGGCCGCAACAAAACTACAAATTCTGGCGAATCACTACCGCAGCTCCTGCCTGAAGGCACACATTAACTCGATT
Organism: Flabesymbios commensalis; assembly: GCA_964017125.1. Lineage (NCBI taxonomy): Eukaryota > Metazoa > Annelida > Polychaeta > Terebellida > Flabelligeridae > Flabesymbios > Flabesymbios commensalis. The sequence continues at coordinate 106,714,506 of OZ024904.1, read as the reverse complement.
TCAATACGGGCTTATCGAAATAGTTTGTGTACATCCAAGCAAACACAATACGCTGACCCGTTACCGCTTCAATATTGGGCCAGCCAGACAGTAGGCTAAACTAGCAGCGAGGCCCAATGGTGAAGCAGATTTGTCGCGACAATCATTTAATGATAAAAACACAGGATTCAAAATTCGAGAGGCCGAGCATACTACCTCTCAGACACGGAGGTTCTACACAATATTAAATCCTTACGAGTGAGCGGGAAGAAAAAATTCGTTTGTTTGAAGCTTAAGGGCTAGAGTGGGGCTCGAACCCGCGATCTCCGACTTTCCATGCAGGCAGCTTTAACCAGAGCCTCCGCCCTAAGTCTGACGAAGGTGTTACGCCAATATATATATAGATTATTGGTTGATGACATTTAACGAATGAAATAAGTTATTGTTCATCTATATATAAAGCTATAGAAAGACGATATTATGTCTATGATGAATAATGTAGAGATAACTGACTGCTATTTGGATGTTATTATCAAGTCTTAAAGAGTGTGGATATGTTTTATGTGTTGTGTTTTGTCGTGTTGTGATGTGGTGTAGGAAGAGAAGACGATGCGACGATGCTCATGGCAATCTACAATGTCTATGAGACTCATATTCAAACAAAGCTACCAATAGGGCAATCTGTGTTGAATACACTGTTAATGTGGTAGCTAGAGGAGCGCGCAGCGCGAGGGCTGACGCGAGATTATGCACTAGTTCTGGTATAAACCTTATAGTGCCTCTCTCTTTTCACCTGGTGAGGTAGGTGATTGTACAAGCATTGGCAAGAAGTCCAGGAGACAAGGAACCAGGGCAGGGCTGCTGAACCATAAAGAAACAGCCGTTTGAGCGACCAGCCACCAGAGTAAGGGCAAGGACCCTTTTGAGATGTGCCCTGCTTTCTGAGCAGTGTGTTTGAAACCACCATCATGAACCGTCATCGTTAGCCAACCATCTGTGTCCGCCGTGCCATCACCCAAGCTAGCAATGTAATGATAAAGAGCTCGTTGCTTAAGACCAGACTCCGCCTCCTGCAGTGCTATGATTGAAAGCCCATTGCCTTATGTGTCTCACAAAACGGCTCCCTTCAGAGCCCCTGTTCAGGAATTCAACCGATATCCGTCAACCGTCAACCGTCAACCGTGTTCTTGTCTCATGCAGTGGAGTGATAGGGAACTCACTGCTTTTGGTATGTCACACAGAACGGCGCCCCCAGAGCCCCTGTTTTATGTGGGGACAGGAGCTCAACCGTTATCCGTCAACCGTCAACCGTGTTTAAGCGTCAGCCTGGATCGCAGCCAGCAATTGATCCAAAATTGTATTAAAGCCTGATCGTTTTTGAACGATCTCATGATTCAACACCAGATCCTTGAAACACTGTGTGTTTTCAAGTGATCTAAATGTTTTAACCGCCAGTTTTGATCAGAGGGATATTAGTGAGGTCATGCAGATCTATTGTTCTCATTCTGTCCAGGTAGGTTACACCAAGTGCTAGTCTCAGGCACTTGTTTTGAAAGATCTGCATTTCCTTTACTTGTGATTCCCTTAAAGCTCCAGTTATCAGTGAACCATATTCAAGGACAGGGCGTATAAAGCACTTGTAGGCTTTTAAGATGGTATATGGTCTGGCGCCCCAGTTTGTCCCTTTGAGCAACTTCAACAGGTTCAGTCGCCTGTAGACCTTTGTCATTAGGTCTTTCATATGGTCTTTGAAGCTAAGCCTTTGATCAAATAGGATTCCAAGCAGTTTGGCGTTAATGTGGTGTCTCCGCTCAGGGTTATTTATAACAGTGGATCACCTGGGTCGTCACACGAGATTTCGCAGACAATCCGTGTAGGTGACCTGGACGACCCAGTGGCTGGCTGGTGTGCTGGCTGTTTTGCTGGAAAGCTGCTTAGTTGGTTCTATGTGACTGGCTGGCTGTCTAAATTTACAAGTCAGCTAGTTGTCCCCCTCAAATGTGTGGCCGGCTGGCTGGATGTATATATATTTAACAATTTATAATAATAAGGTAGAAATTATTTTACAGTATCAGTGAAATACGAGAAAAGGTCAATTATAAAACGTGGTTTCCAAGCAAGGCTACTACCTAATAATTTATGTCCCTTCAATTTATACGGATACATTTTTAGATCAGTAGGTTTTCTACTTAATTTTGTGAGATGTTTTTTTCTGATAGTAATTTCATAGCACGTAATTCACACATAATCTTACCTTGCTGTATCTACGATAACGCACGGTAATCACGGTAATTGCATTTGCACATAGATTCAATCAATTACAAGGACAATTATTAGGCCCTACTTTATTTTGATTTAATTGTAATGCGGACAAGATAGATGACTGTTGTATGTTATTTGATTTATTGTTTGAATGCATCACGTGATTAAACGACTGATTAGCATAATTATCTTTATAAAACTAAATATCAACTCTTTTGAAACTGACTTCATTATATCTGTAAAATCAAATATCAACTCTTTTAACACCGACTTAGCTTTCTCTGTAGTAGTAGTAGTAGTAATTTATTGCTTTACGTCACATTTAGGCACAAATGGTCATTTAAGTGACATTGCTATACGTCAAACACGTTGAGATGAATGATGTATGGATGATGATGTGAGGGTGAGGGTTATAGGCCGTGGCAAATATTTAGAGCGTTTTCCTTCGCTCGCCCAATAAGGGGTTCTGTGCATGTTTTTTCTGTAAAACTCAATATAAACCCTTTTAACACTGACTTAGTTATCTTATAAACTAAATAAAAACACTTTTAACACTGACTTCGTTATCTTGTAAACTGAATATAAACACTTTTAACACTGATTTCGTTATCTTTGTAAATACTAAATATAAACCCTTTTAACACTGACTTCGTTATCTTTGTAAACTAAATACAAACCCTTTTAACACCGCCTTCGTTCTCTTTGTAAACTAAATATAAACCCTTTTAACACCGACTTTGTTATCTTTGTAAACTAAATATAAACCCCTTTAACACTGACTTCGTTATCTATGTAAGACTAAATATAAAATAAAATCTTTAGAATTGAAGGTCAATGTAATGTCCAATCCTGACGATAGTCAGTGTTGTTGCAATCATTAGAAGCGTTAGGCAAGACTATTTTTTTATGAAATTTCCGCTGAAATATTTATATATAAAAATAGAGATCAAAGTTTTTTTTTGTTTAAATCATCATAAATGTTTTAGTTAGCTCTTTCTGTTTCATTAGAATACCCATGTTCTGGATCTGCGGGCTTTGTACATTTTTAATCCTTCCAGTACGAGAATGGACATTAGCCGTTAGAATCTGACGACTACAGACGTCAGATTCAGACGTCCAAAGTCGATACCTGCGCAAATTTAGTTTTTTATAAAAGACGACAGATTGAATGTGCTTCCACCTTCACTCCATGACATTCATCACATCCATCACGTCCACATCATTGATTAACCTGTCTGACGTGTTGTGTCTGGTGTGTTTGACCGTTGACTTATCCCCCTTGGGATCCCGAGTTCGATATCTGGACATGTCTGGCATGTCTCTTTTTGACTAAATAAGCAATAAATCTGTGAGATTTTTAGTGTACTTTGTGTTACTCGAGTTTTTAAAAGTATTATTAATGATGTTTAATGGAAGGCCAGAAAATATACCCTTCCCAATTATGAAAGGTGAAATGAATATATTTTCTGAATATAATGAGTAGAGTAGGATAAATCTTCCGATTTGTAATGTCATAATACAGTTTACCATCTCCAATATTTTAGAGAGATAGACATATTACATCATCCATTTACTTTTTCAGAAGTCCATTTTAATAGAGTAAAAAGATATAAAAAACAGACACGAATGGAATCTGTTTTGACACTCATCTAAATATGCTAAACTCGCCTTTTTGTAAAAAATATGATCGCAGTAAAATTATTTTCTGCTGTTTTTGGTCCATCTTACATAATCAATGATGATATTAATGTATTATCTTTTTAGGAGCTAAATTAAATTAATTAATTTTTAAATTTTAAACAATTTGAAGTTGTGTTTCGCTACCGCGACCCACAACTTCAAGTGGGTGAAAATTACCCAAATTGGTTTAATTTGGGACCAAAAATTTGCAAATCTTGATGTTTAAACGCTTATTTCGTCCCATTAACAGTGCTTTAATCAACTGATAAAATGGACAAATAACTACTATAGTCGCACTTGGCGGTTTAAAGGATAATACAGTTGCTCGAGATGTGGATCTCTCACTTCCTACCTGTCTGACCACATCGTCTATGGGAGAAGAAACGCATTCAAATGTCTTCCCACTCGATGACTTCGTCTATTCTGTGAAACTCAATGACCTTGACCTCCAATATATGCAACATATGCAGCACAACACAATATCCACAGGCATGAAATGGGTCAAGTGCAAATGGCACCAAGGACAAACAAGAGCCGGCTGATGAGACATCAAGGTCACAAATAAAATCCCATCCCAATTCCATTTGACCTTTTGACCTAGTGCGCTCAAAAGTACCTAGATTAAACAAATGATATAAATTTGGTTTTAAGCCACCTTTGTGCAGGCTAAACTTGGCCAAGAGAACCTCCTGAGGATGGTGAAATAAATGAGATGACACTGCCCTCCAGACGCGAGATTCGAAATTCGAGCCCTGGCGGTCTGAAACACAGCTCCAGGGCTCCCGCACAGTTCGCTGAATCATTTGTCAACATTAATTATGATGTTAACATTTTGTCCCCATTTACTTTGACAAGATAAGAAGAGTATCTTGGGAAATGAGTTTTACATGACACTTATGTGAGTAAATATTGATCGATTCTGTCCCGGCGTCTCAGAGTTGTAATGAAGACTTTGTTACTGTGATTGATGGGTACGAGTTATTATCGTATCAGATACAATGCATGATAATATGACAAAATTAGTGGGGTCACGCAGTGGAGGACGTGGAATGTGGTGGGGGGGGGGGTGTTCTGAACGTCTATCTAAATCCCGCATCTGCCCCTGGTCACAAGAATCACATAGATATTTCTTACTGTCACAAAACCACAAATCTAGTCGACAAAATAACCAGCTATATATTTTTATTTAGTAACATCTGGCCTAGTCCATTCGGACTCCTGTTCACGCGCAAACTGTTGCAAAGAGTGTATTGTTACCAGTTTTGGTGACACTTCGATCGTATGTTTTTGCAGCGAACTCAACATTGTTATTTTCGTGGCAAACATTATTTGTATATTTATGCCGAAACCTCACAGTTCGTCTGACGGTTTTGTTTTTCATTTATTAACACTTTTATGGATATTTTGCTATTTTTACGCATTCCTGCAAATCACGTCTATTTACGACAATTTACAATATCGTTATTTACTTACATGCCAGTAGAGTGACTCCCCGTTCTATTTATAATACAGTCGTTATTGCTTCATCGGTACGTTTTAAATAGCCCACTGGAATGATTCCCCGGATACGAAAGTAGGGGGTGTAGCTTGTTCTGACGTCAAGACGGAGGTTTCACGGGGGATTTAGTCTGATTGGTTTTAACCTTTACAAAGCTGCTTACAACGCTCAAATATTGTTATGTAAACCATGGAGACCAAAGTGTGTTTTTTTAATTTGAAATCATCATCAATGTCTTAGTCAGCTCTTTCCGATTCATTTGAATACCTATTTGAATACCTATGTCTACGGCCATTACAAATATTTGATTTCTTTCAGCGAACATATTACTCGCTTTTTTGGTTAGACTTAAAATTAGCTCGCTTTTCTTCAGACTCGAGAAAATTGACGTTATCTCGCATTATTGCCCACTGAGTAGTCAAATTTTGAGCTATATCAATATATTTGATATCAATAGAAAGCTACTGACACAGCCTTCACATGGATGTAAATATTATGTTACACATCATTGATAAGTGCTAAGAGGGTTGTAAGTTGGTATTTTAACCCTTAAATTGACCTGTTTTTATTCTTTTTCAGTAAATAGCCAAAATACTTTTTTCTCAGCTATTTTTTGTATTATATGATATACAGTGCTCCCCCGCTGTATTGCCCCCGGTTATAATGCCAACCCCGCCTTATGCCAAGTAAAGAGTTTAAACGGATTTCCGCCAATGTTAATTACCGCGGTATAATGCCATCCCCGGTATTTGCCATCCGCCACTAGTTTAGAAGTCCCAATGTCACTTTTGTCATATGTTTTCCCCCGATCGTATTGCCAACATAATTTATCAGACATCGTGACTGTTAAATAAACACTCTTGGGTGATCATCAATTGCCGCCTCCAGGCCGACTGCGTTCACAAGTTCTGAAAAGCGTGACAGAGATAAAACACTGTGTAGGGGGGACCTACTAACTGGGTTATGTAGCAGAGCATCAATAGGCCTAAGGTACAAACTTGAAAGTGACATGTTTATACGAGCAAACAAAAGAAGTTAGCCCAACGTTTATTTAATCTTTGGCATTCACATTGATCAACCACTGAACGCACGTCTGACTCTCTCTCTTGTAGCATCCACCCATTATTACCCATTATTACAATGAAATAATAACTCATCGGGTATGAGATCCATTGCTGGTACAATGTTGGGCCAGCGTTGAAAAAACTAGTTGAACAACAATATTATTTGATGCAGAGATTTGGGCCCAGTGCAGACGCCCGATGTAAACTACCACTATTTGACTTGATCTCGATTCATGAGTAATTGGAAGTCAAAGCATAACATAGCGCACTATAGAGTAGTTTAACAATGCCATCGGGTTCCATGAGTGTGACGCACACTAGCATTTATAAGCTTCTGACATATAACCAGGATAACACTTGATTGTCTCTCCGTGGTGTGAGCGGAATGTCACACCTATTGTTACTAAACATTGACTGGCGCCTCTGGTATATTCCTTTGATCGCGGGAATAGGCATAGGGTCTACTATAAAGGCCTACTAATAAATTGAATTAACCCCAATTTAAATGCCAATCATATTTAGTGTATTTTTCTCGTGCATTAAAAAAAAATATTTTTCGGTATAGTGATCTTAATAAAACAACATTATATATGGTGGATTGTATTGTTTTGTATATTTGTACATGTTTAGTTTTGATTCAAACATTTTCTAGAATTATTGTTGACTTAACGTAAACCCATTTGGAACATATTATGTGAACATATTACATGCTTTTTTGGTCAGACGTAAAATTTGCGAGCTTTTCTTTGGGCTCAGGAAAAAATCTCCACCCCAGTCAAAGCAAATCGGAGGGGCTGCTGGAAGGCCGCAACAAAACTACAAATTCTGGCGAATCACTACCGCAGCTCCTGCCTGAAGGCACACATTAACTCGATTTCAATACGGGCTTATCGAAATAGTTTGTGTACATCCAAGCAAACACAATACGCTGACCCGTTACCGCTTCAATATTGGGCCAGCCAGACAGTAGGCTAAACTAGCAGCGAGGCCCAATGGTGAAGCAGATTTGTCGCGACAATCATTTAATGATAAAAACACAGGATTCAAAATTCGAGAGGCCGAGCATACTACCTCTCAGACACGGAGGTTCTACACAATATTAAATCCTTACGAGTGAGCGGGAAGAAAAAATTCGTTTGTTTGAAGCTTAAGGGCTAGAGTGGGGCTCGAACCCGCGATCTCCGACTTTCCATGCAGGCAGCTTTAACCAGAGCCTCCGCCCTAAGTCTGACGAAGGTGTTACGCCAATATATATATAGATTATTGGTTGATGACATTTAACGAATGAAATAAGTTATTGTTCATCTATATATAAAGCTATAGAAAGACGATATTATGTCTATGATGAATAATGTAGAGATAACTGACTGCTATTTGGATGTTATTATCAAGTCTTAAAGAGTGTGGATATGTTTTATGTGTTGTGTTTTGTCGTGTTGTGATGTGGTGTAGGAAGAGAAGACGATGCGACGATGCTCATGGCAATCTACAATGTCTATGAGACTCATATTCAAACAAAGCTACCAATAGGGCAATCTGTGTTGAATACACTGTTAATGTGGTAGCTAGAGGAGCGCGCAGCGCGAGGGCTGACGCGAGATTATGCACTAGTTCTGGTATAAACCTTATAGTGCCTCTCTCTTTTCACCTGGTGAGGTAGGTGATTGTACAAGCATTGGCAAGAAGTCCAGGAGACAAGGAACCAGGGCAGGGCTGCTGAACCATAAAGAAACAGCCGTTTGAGCGACCAGCCACCAGAGTAAGGGCAAGGACCCTTTTGAGATGTGCCCTGCTTTCTGAGCAGTGTGTTTGAAACCACCATCATGAACCGTCATCGTTAGCCAACCATCTGTGTCCGCCGTGCCATCACCCAAGCTAGCAATGTAATGATAAAGAGCTCGTTGCTTAAGACCAGACTCCGCCTCCTGCAGTGCTATGATTGAAAGCCCATTGCCTTATGTGTCTCACAAAACGGCTCCCTTCAGAGCCCCTGTTCAGGAATTCAACCGATATCCGTCAACCGTCAACCGTCAACCGTGTTCTTGTCTCATGCAGTGGAGTGATAGGGAACTCACTGCTTTTGGTATGTCACACAGAACGGCGCCCCCAGAGCCCCTGTTTTATGTGGGGACAGGAGCTCAACCGTTATCCGTCAACCGTCAACCGTGTTTAAGCGTCAGCCTGGATCGCAGCCAGCAATTGATCCAAAATTGTATTAAAGCCTGATCGTTTTTGAACGATCTCATGATTCAACACCAGATCCTTGAAACACTGTGTGTTTTCAAGTGATCTAAATGTTTTAACCGCCAGTTTTGATCAGAGGGATATTAGTGAGGTCATGCAGATCTATTGTTCTCATTCTGTCCAGGTAGGTTACACCAAGTGCTAGTCTCAGGCACTTGTTTTGAAAGATCTGCATTTCCTTTACTTGTGATTCCCTTAAAGCTCCAGTTATCAGTGAACCATATTCAAGGACAGGGCGTATAAAGCACTTGTAGGCTTTTAAGATGGTATATGGTCTGGCGCCCCAGTTTGTCCCTTTGAGCAACTTCAACAGGTTCAGTCGCCTGTAGACCTTTGTCATTAGGTCTTTCATATGGTCTTTGAAGCTAAGCCTTTGATCAAATAGGATTCCAAGCAGTTTGGCGTTAATGTGGTGTCTCCGCTCAGGGTTATTTATAACAGTGAATCACCTGGGTCGTCACACGAGATTTCGCAGACAATCCGTGTAGGTGACCTGGACGACCCAGTGGCTGGCTGGTGTGCTGGCTGTTTTGCTGGAAAGCTGCTTAGTTGGTTCTATGTGACTGGCTGGCTGTCTAAATTTACAAGTCAGCTAGTTGTCCCCCTCAAATGTGTGGCCGGCTGGCTGGATGTATATATATTTAACAATTTATAATAATAAGGTAGAAATTATTTTACAGTATCAGTGAAATACGAGAAAAGGTCAATTATAAAACGTGGTTTCCAAGCAAGGCTACTACCTAATAATTTATGTCCCTTCAATTTATACGGATACATTTTTAGATCAGTAGGTTTTCTACTTAAATTTGTGAGATGTTTTTTTCTGATAGTAATTTCATAGCACGTAATTCACACATAATCTTACCTTGCTGTATCTACGATAACGCACGGTAATCACGGTAATTGCATTTGCACATAGATTCAATCAATTACAAGGACAATTATTAGGCCCTACTTTATTTTGATTTAATTGTAATGCGGACAAGATAGATGACTGTTGTATGTTATTTGATTTATTGTTTGAATGCATCACGTGATTAAACGACTGATTAGCATAATTATCTTTATAAAACTAAATATCAACTCTTTTGAAACTGACTTCATTATATCTGTAAAATCAAATATCAACTCTTTTAACACCGACTTAGCTTTCTCTGTAGTAGTAGTAGTAGTAATTTATTGCTTTACGTCACATTTAGGCACAAATGGTCATTTAAGTGACATTGCTATACGTCAAACACGTTGAGATGAATGATGTATGGATGATGATGTGAGGGTGAGGGTTATAGGCCGTGGCAAATATTTAGAGCGTTTTCCTTCGCTCGCCCAATAAGGGGTTCTGTGCATGTTTTTTCTGTAAAACTCAATATAAACCCTTTTAACACTGACTTAGTTATCTTATAAACTAAATAAAAACACTTTTAACACTGACTTCGTTATCTTGTAAACTGAATATAAACACTTTTAACACTGATTTCGTTATCTTTGTAAATACTAAATATAAACCCTTTTAACACTGACTTCGTTATCTTTGTAAACTAAATACAAACCCTTTTAACACCGCCTTCGTTCTCTTTGTAAACTAAATATAAACCCTTTTAACACCGACTTTGTTATCTTTGTAAACTAAATATAAACCCCTTTAACACTGACTTCGTTATCTATGTAAGACTAAATATAAAATAAAATCTTTAGAATTGAAGGTCAATGTAATGTCCAATCCTGACGATAGTCAGTGTTGTTGCAATCATTAGAAGCGTTAGGCAAGACTATTTTTTTATGAAATTTCCGCTGAAATATTTATATATAAAAATAGAGATCAAAGTTTTTTTTTGTTTAAATCATCATAAATGTTTTAGTTAGCTCTTTCTGTTTCATTAGAATACCCATGTTCTGGATCTGCGGGCTTTGTACATTTTTAATCCTTCCAGTACGAGAATGGACATTAGCCGTTAGAATCTGACGACTACAGACGTCAGATTCAGACGTCCAAAGTCGATACCTGCGCAAATTTAGTTTTTTATAAAAGACGACAGATTGAATGTGCTTCCACCTTCACTCCATGACATTCATCACATCCATCACGTCCACATCATTGATTAACCTGTCTGACGTGTTGTGTCTGGTGTGTTTGACCGTTGACTTATCCCCCTTGGGATCCCGAGTTCGATATCTGGACATGTCTGGCATGTCTCTTTTTGACTAAATAAGCAATAAATCTGTGAGATTTTTAGTGTACTTTGTGTTACTCGAGTTTTTAAAAGTATTATTAATGATGTTTAATGGAAGGCCAGAAAATATACCCTTCCCAATTATGAAAGGTGAAATGAATATATTTTCTGAATATAATGAGTAGAGTAGGATAAATCTTCCGATTTGTAATGTCATAATACAGTTTACCATCTCCAATATTTTAGAGAGATAGACATATTACATCATCCATTTACTTTTTCAGAAGTCCATTTTAATAGAGTAAAAAGATATAAAAAACAGACACGAATGGAATCTGTTTTGACACTCATCTAAATATGCTAAACTCGCCTTTTTGTAAAAAATATGATCGCAGTAAAATTATTTTCTGCTGTTTTTGGTCCATCTTACATAATCAATGATGATATTAATGTATTATCTTTTTAGGAGCTAAATTAAATTAATTAATTTTTAAATTTTAAACAATTTGAAGTTGTGTTTCGCTACCGCGACCCACAACTTCAAGTGGGTGAAAATTACCCAAATTGGTTTAATTTGGGACCAAAAATTTGCAAATCTTGATGTTTAAACGCTTATTTCGTCCCATTAACAGTGCTTTAATCAACTGATAAAATGGACAAATAACTACTATAGTCGCACTTGGCGGTTTAAAGGATAATACAGTTGCTCGAGATGTGGATCTCTCACTTCCTACCTGTCTGACCACATCGTCTATGGGAGAAGAAACGCATTCAAATGTCTTCCCACTCGATGACTTCGTCTATTCTGTGAAACTCAATGACCTTGACCTCCAATATTTTCACCGAGCCATCTAATAAAATGAAGTATGGGGGGAGTAGGTCGTATATAATATGTTCTTCACCGCCACTGAAAAGGGATATATAAGTCATCCCCTCCATATTTTATTGTATGATGTTGCTGGGTGAAAATATTGCAGGTGAAGTCTCACATAATTTTTTAAATTAGACCAGCATGTCAACCGACCAACCACTTTTTAATCCAGTCAGCCAGTCAGTCAGGTTGCCTTGTCCAATGTTACTCACATAGTTCAGATAGTTTTGCACATGACATTGCTGTAGTTCACTGATTCACTGACCACTGTACCTTTCATTGACCACTGTACCTCACCTGCCCCGTTTGTCCTCCTCCTTCAAGCAGTAAAGGGTCAGAGCTGATAAACAACTAGCCGCGGAAACACCCCATTAACGTCCCGTTCATCACACTTTGTCCCCTTGATAGCTTCTCTTGGATAAAACATGCCGGCCTGGATCTCATGGAATATGTAGATTGCTCTGACCCTATCTCTCTCTGTGAAGACACACACTGAGGTCATGCCACACAAAACACCGCCTCGTCACACATGTGCTATTCTGTTAAACGCAGTGACGTCACCGGAAACCCTTTTGAATGGCTACTCGGCGAAGACAATGCTATATAAGTCTTCATTGTATTAGATTGCTAGGTGAAAACATTGCAGGTGAAGGCTATTGAGTTTCACAGAATTGTCATTTCTGGGTTATTTAAGGTTGGTTGACCGTCTATGTTGCTGGCCCAACCTGATTATTGACAGTCTTCGGATCCCTCGTCAAGTAGCGAAGATATAACTTATTTGAGGCTGGGCCACCGTTTATACTCGCTGTTGTGAGAGAATACATCATTGATAGACTGCGACGACAGCATGCATGTCTCTGTGATCTGATAAACTAAAGTCATTTGTTTTACCGCATGATTCCATATTCAAATCACCTTTATCCTGAATGTCCATTTCTTTGCACGACGAGAAATAGCCTGCTTTCTCACCATGTGATTTAATCACCAGGTCACACTGAGTCTCTTTGTCAGAAGGTATGTTTCAATAAAGACACAATTCATGTGTGCAACTATAGGACAAGCAATTTAAAATACAAGTTTTTTTCTCATAAGGATTTCTCATAATGTGGTACTGGTGTTTTGAGTAGGCCCCTACTGTAGTACTCAACATTACTTTTTAAAGAATACACAAATAAAACAAAAGTGTGACTAAGTGTGATGATTATGACGACCTGTGTTTCAACCCTTTGATCTAATCATTTTAAGTTTTCAGTCACTTGAAGTTGTGCCTCGCTACCGCGATCCACAACGTCTAGTGACTGAAAAGTACTTGGATTTATCAAATTATGTCATATACATTAGTTTCATCGAAAACTAGGAATACAAATATGAGAGTGTTGATACAGCAGGAAAAGGAAG